>CM075807.1:79524720-80074895 GCA_037975025.1 Excoecaria agallocha
GAAACTCTAGAGAACTTCATGGTTCATTATGTCTTAATAGCTCAAAAGAAAATGAGGGGATAGGTAGCATTCCAGTAGACAACTTGGACACCCCTAAAGAGTACTTTTTTTACATAGATGTCCTTGGCTTATACAAGTCCTATATTCAGGTACTTTCAAAAATTACCAATTGGTTGATAATCAGTTTGGTTTCACTTAGTAAAATAAGTATATTTCAGTTATTGATTTGATTTAGATAGTATTAAAATTCTTTTAGTTTTGGTTTGTGAGCATTACCATTATTAGTTTTTAACTGAAAATTAAACTGTTATCTTTCTAAACTAAAGCATTTTAAGCATTCTTCCTTTTTTTTGACATTTATTATATATGAGTTAGAACTAATGATGATTGCATTGGTAATTAAATGATGCAGGTGGTGCTTTTACAAGAGAATAATCGTATTTTATTTGTCCCTATATTCTTTTAGTTGCATTGGTAATTAAATGATGTAGGTGGCAGCTTTTATTAAAAAGGTTGTTGAACATTAACATTATAATTGCTCTTTCATTTGTCCGTCTATTCTTTTAGTTGCTTCTTTTTTTTTTATTTTACTTGGTATTTTCGTTGTGTATATTTTGGCCATAGCATCCTGAGCACGTGCAGCATATTATTTTAATGGGATCTACTTAATTTTCATTAGAATTAGATGCCAAGTCTAAGTGATTGTGTATAGTTTGCACTAACATTATACATATAAGATCTATTTCCCTTCTTTAGTTTAATGGTATGTCTAGGTTTATGGTACTTTCTCTTTGGTTAGGGCTTATGATCTTTTCTTTTTGGTTAGGGCTATGGTTTTTCAGCTATTAAAGAAATTTTGCAGGTATTTTGAATAACAAAATATTAATTTCCATAATACTGGTCATGCATGCATTTTTCATTACTAGATGTAGTTGCAGTGTCATTCTAATGTTGCACGATCCATGGTTGCCATTTCAGATAGCAACTATTGGTTTGGCTATGTTAGAGAGTATGCCCTAGAGCCCATGTAATAGGGATGTTTTTCATATGTATGAAATTTATATTCTTAATAAAAGGCATCATTCATTTATTAATGCTGTGTTTGAATACATAAGTTTGTAAATCTTAAATTAATAAATGAAGTCCTAGATATTATAAACACAGTGCAAAGGCAATCATGAAGGTGTTTATGATGTGAGATGTCTATTGCATGCAAATATGTTAATATCTAAATATCCCTAGTCATAGAATTAACAAGATAGGACATTGTTAATTCGGACAGACTAGCACATGTTATGCTTCTTGAATGGTTCAAGCAATGGTTCTCATAATTGTGATTATGGATGATAATCAAAGCTAACATGTGGATGCTTGTTAGAGGAACAAGTTCATTGGAGACCTGCAAAGAGAATCCTCATATGGATATTAAATCTATGTCAGTGAGGAATCTCTTCATAGCAGTTGTGCAAGTATCCTTGGACTTGAGATCACCAAAGTTATCTTAAGTAGCAAGTGGTATACTTTGACTCCATAACTGATTACTTCCAACTGGGAGTGAACATAGTTAGGAGATTGGGTATAACATGACCTACTTGAAGATAGTTGAGTGATTGACAAAGGATTCACCATCCCAGATTTAACAAGGGAAGTTATCTCACATGATTCTATAATTACCTTGTTCAGTGAATCTCTGGCCAGAGTAATATGCCGAGATGGATGGAGATCCATGAAGGGCATTTTAGGAACAATGGTTAAATTAATAGAACATACATAATTAGATTTATATGAGTTGACAGAAATCCATACTCAGAATCTAATTGAGATAAGAGTGGTGAAAGGAGTAATTGCACGGTAACTGTTTCTATGGAAGGGTACAGTCAAACCACATGACTTTCCTTATATTTTGGTAGTCATGATGCCTAGCTAGAGGCCAATCATGACTTGTATAATGATGTATCAAAATATCAATAGAGATTGATAAAATGATTTAAAAGAGTTTAAATCATGTGAGTTTTGAATAGAACTCACAATTACATATTATACTGCCAACATGGACAGGAACCCAATAGGTCACACACATATAGAGAAAAGGGTAAAATGGTAAAATGACAAGGATAATAATATTTGATATTATTATAAAGGTAGAGAGGAGAATATGATAATAATTAATTAAGGAATTTAATTAATTATGATCAAATAAAATTGTCCGCGGAACTTTTGAGAAATGTTCTGTAAATTAGACCTAAATGAAATAATGTATTTCATGATTAATTATTATTGTCTTATAAGTGTTATAAGACTACTATAAGTGTTATAGGACTCATATAATAATTAATAGGACCATTGGAGAAATTATAAAGGGCCAAAGGAATGAAGAAGTTGGAGGAAGCCCTCCAGAAGAGGGCTACACGTCAACTCCATACAGAAGGGCTTAGAGGGCTTTTTCTTGGACCAAATTAATTTATATATGTTACATAAGTGTTATGGAACTCACATATTTAATTTGGTTGGATTTGGAATCCATTTGGGTATTTAAATCCAATTAGATGCACAAAGGGCCTAGTTTGTGGATTTTGTCCATGGTCTTTTATGAAAAGATTTAATTTGGATTTAATTAAGCCCAATTGATTATAATTAATTCCAGAAGCCCAATTAATAATTCTCCAGCAATTTTAAAGAGCCCAATCTCATTAAGGAGTTGGAATTTTAACCTAACTATAAAAGGCCAACTAATGAGAATTAGGGTAAAGTGATTAAAACAAAAGGAAAGTCTTTTTCTCTTATTTCTCTCTCCCTTTTTGCGCCACTTCCATTGCTAGCCTCTTGGATTTCGGCCAGCCCTAGTTGAACACCAATTTGTTGGTTCAATTTACCCCTCTCTAGTGTGGATTACTCATTGGAGGTGTTCGATTTTGGACACTGTGGTTTGCGACAACCTGGTGCGAAGTAAAATCAACTGTTCAACAAAAATCAAAGGTGATTTTTCTTATTCTCATATAGTTATATTGTGTATTCATGGCAAGATCAGATCTTATGGTTAAAAAAATTTTAAAATTCCGCTCATGTATGTGATGCATGTAACCATTAAATTACAACAGGCTACTGATGGAGTTATTTAGCCATTACTTTATAAGTTAACTAATTGAAGTTTTCCCAACTTACCTTCCTCTTATATTTATTAAATTTAATTGTAAGTTGCTTCTCCTTACAACTTTTTATAAATAAATAGTGCAATTAAACTGTTATACTTTGAAAATAATACTAGAAGAGGAAAATGAAATCTTGCTGTTTGGCATATAACATGAACTGAAGTCTTGCTATTTCTTTATACACTCATTGATTGATTATCGATTTAGCTATACAAGAAAAGTATTTCCAATACCAGAACTTCTTACCCTTTGAACTTTAAATATTCTTTGAGAGATTTTCAATATGAGGATTCTCCATACAAGGAACATTGTAGTACTTCCATTTTTATGAGAAAATCCAATTTTCCAATTTTTAAGCCCATTAACTGTAGGCTCTGAGGTTATTTTTCTATGTGTTTATGTCTTTTGTTTTTTTTGTTTTATCACTGACAATAGATTTTAAGTCAATCCTTTTATAAAGCAATAGCTTTAGTTTAACTTTTGTTTTTTTTTTTTGGTTTTTATTTTCTTTAGTTTGTTATGGTTTTAATAAGTATATATTTATATTTTTTTTATGTAAGTTTCCTAGTTCAGGTATTGCCATCCTTAAGGGAGAAACATGATGAGTTTATGTTGAGAGAACTTGTGAAAAGATGGGCAAACCATAAAGTTATAGTTAGGTGGCTTTCTTACTTCTTTCATTACCTTGATAGCTACTTTATTGCTCGAAGGTAATTCAGGGATGCAGTAATTTCTCTGGTATGGTCTTATTATTTTACCTATATGTATAGTCTTTTCTTAGTTCCTAAATTTGATTGATTGACGTCATTACTCAATTCAGATTGGCCAGGAGTGTGAGGAAGGGCAGATTGATAGAACTTTATTAAAGAATGTTTTGGATATATTCGTTGAAATTGGAATGGGGAAGATGGACTACTATAAGAATGACTTTGAAGTAGCCATGATGAAAAATACAACAAATTATTATTCTCGAAAAGTATCAAACTGGATTCTGAAAGATTCATATCCAGACTATTTGTTAAAAGTAAGCATGATAAGCCAAAGTTGCTGGAGGTTAGTGATTTTGCAAATTCAGTTTTTGATATATTTGCCACTTAATTCTATAAGTTAATGGTACTTCCATCTTGAAAGACAAGTTATTACTAATGTAGGTCTTTACAAGCAACTTTATCTTTTTTTTTGGGTAGATTTTTAAGCTTGTCATAAACTCTGCCTTTTTTTCTAATATAGGTCTTTATAACTTTTTCCCCTTTTTTAGAAAGTTCAATATGAATTATCGTCTGTATTTGCAAACCAATTGCTTGAAAAGGAGCACTTTGGATGCCATACGCTGCTTAGAGATGACAAGGTACATATATAATTCTTTTGTTATGTCATCATTTTCCTCGGATAATTGTAGACTAGGCATCAATTACATAATTTTCTTTTAGGTGGAAGATTTATCACGGATGTTCAGGCTCTTTTCCAAGATTCCTCAAGGCTTGGATCTGATTTTCAGCATAATTAAGCAGGTTGGATCAAATATTATATCTTTAGGATGGTTGTTTTTAGCTGTATACAATGATAATTCATTCTACTTATCCTAAAATATTTTTTATTTCATGGAATAACACGTTACTGCTGAAGGCACAACTTTGGTCAAGCAAGCTAAAGATGCAGCAAGCAACAATAAGGTATGTGTCATGGCTTCTTAGTGCATTGTGAAAACTTTGGGATGGCTTGTAGTAACTTATTAAGTCCAACATATTATACATTTTTTAGATTTGATATGCTGGTAGATTTTTCCTATTGGTACTAAAACATTAATTTATGTGGATGGTGGCAATTATTTATAGATCGAGTGAACTGATTGTGTCAAATTGATATAGTTTAACACTTATATTTCTTTGCTTACTGAGTAAACTTAAGTAGTTTTATGGGACTAAAGTCCTGTAAACCCTTATTCTCCTCCCCGTCCCCCTCTCTGTGTGATGTGAAATTAAAATTGAGGAAGAAAAGGACTTCTACGTCTAAAGAACTCCAAATGGCACATGCTATATTTATAGCCTATTCATGCCCTAAGTCCCTGCATTTATACCTGATCCTTTGGCCAAAATTTGACTTCTAGTTTTAGAAAAACTATTTTCCACTGTATGCTCTCTCTCTCTCTCCTTATTTCTTCTCCTTATTTTTTGTTATTTTCTTCTTTGTATACTATAACTATTGTGACTATGTACACAATGGCCTTTGTTGCTAGTGTTATGAGAACATATGATTCTTGCTTCATTGAAAATTGCCTTTTTAATTGCTGCACACTCATTAGTTGTCTATCAGAATTTCATAGTTATGGTCCTTTGTTTGCTTCAAATGGACTACTAGTTGATTTTGAGGATTTTATTTATCAATTTGACACCTATGTATGTGATAATTATGTGAAATGCTCTTAATGTTTCTTTTAAGATTATTGCTACTTCTAGTTTTATAGCGCTCATCAGTAAGATGGTAGTGAATCCATGTAGTTTCATGTACTCTTTATTTCATTATGAATATAACTATTTATGTGCATATTTATGTGTAGGAAGCAACTATCTCTTATCTGCCTTAGGTTTTTTGTTACTACTTAAAGTGATTTTTCGTGAACTCATATTTTCTATCGAGCAAAAGTAAAGTCATATTCAGATTTTTTCATGTACATTTTTTAATTGAAAAGAATAAGAAAAATGAAGTGGGTTAGTAAAGTTTTTGATGAAAAATGCTTTATTTGATATTGTAAAAGATGGTGTTCTTTGGTATATGCCTCGTGCTTATTTGGTGATCCTGTATTTTGGTTTAGAAATATGTATTTTGCATTTATCAATACTGTTTAATGCTTTATGCAGCAAACTTATTAATGTGGCAGTTCTTGGGACCATAGATGAGTGAGCTATTAACACAAAAAAGTGTTTAACCCATAGGAGAGGAATGAAAACCATACGCTCGGCCTCAATTTTGCAAAGGCTATTGGCTGCACAGTTGTTAATATTGGAATGTAGACCCTTGTTGAAGCCGGAGTTAAGTATCACAACTTTTAGTTATTGGGAACATGTCATAATTTTCTTTGTGGTTTGCAATTTGTTAAAGACTTCTTGTTTCTGTTATTCCAGCCCTATCTAGTACTTGGATTGATTTCCCAAATTTTTAAGGTATTTAACTTTTAGTTCTCTTTTAATCCCTGTAACTGCACTTCACTCAGGATATTGAAATCCATATGAAAAAGATGGTCTTATAGCCATTCTAACATATGGGGCTATCATGTAATTGTAACTTCAGATCCAAATTTTAGCATATCTTAATTTGAAGAAAACTCCTCAACTTGTTGAATTGGTTGACAATAGCAAGGTTTAGTTTTATCTTTCTTGTATTTCTGATGAATATGAGATTTGATGTGTAAATTTGTTTATTAGCTCTGCATTTGCTCACCATATATATATATATATATATATATATATATATATATATATATATATATATATATATATATATATATATATATATATATATCTTAAACTTGCAGGATGGAGAGGAGCTGATGGGTTTAACACCAGATTATCAAATCATTACAAATGTATCTATTTACATTGTAGTTATAAGTATATAGTATGACATTTTGGGTGACATTTTTTTTTGCATGTATTATTTTAGATATACAATTCACGATGATATCCATTTGTAAATAACAATCTTTTCAGGAATATATAAATATATATATTTGTATTAAATATTAAGTAGTCTATAAATATAATTTTTTCATCTGTGGCTTATCATTTAAATGATGAAATTTTTATATTAATTAAAAAATTAAAAAAATAATTTTAATTTAGTGAGGGGTTAGGATGTTTGAACAATAGCTATTTAGCTTAAATAATATCGTAGTAATATTGCGATGAAAATACTATCGTCACAAAATTTTACGTGAATAATGTCATAGCAATGTTGCGACAAAAATATTGTCATCTCAAAATTTTGCGTGAACAATGCCATAATAATATTGTGAAGAAAATACTATCGTCGTAAATTTTGCGTGAACAATGTAGTTGCAATGTTGCGACGAAAATATTTTCATCGCAAAATTTTGCATAAACAATGTTGTAGCAATGTTCTGAAAAAAATACTATCATCACAAAATTTTGAGTGAACATTGTTGTAGCAAAATGGCGACAACGTTAAGTCGTCGCTAAAATTTGGCGACGACTTGTTGTTGTAGCTAAATTATGCTACAATGACTTTTTTTTTTCAAAATGAAAGTCAATGTTAAGTTGTCGCTAAATTAATTTAGTGACAAAAAAATATCAGTTAGCGATGACTTTCATCGCTGATTTTCATTTTTTAGTAGTGAATTACACGGTAATTATTATATCGAAGGGTATAGTCAAAACCATTTGACTTTCCTAATATTTGGATGGTTATAATGGTTAGCTAGAGCCTTTTCATGACTTATATAATAATGCATCTTGAATATTAATTGGGAATTGATAACATGGTTTAAAAGAGTTTAAATCATAAGAGTCACGATTCAATTAGGATTATTGGTGAAAAGTCCCAATTTGGGTAGAACTCTTAATTACATATTATATTGTCAATATGGATAGGAACTCAATAGGTCACACACATATAGAGTAAGGGAAAATGATAAAATGACAAGGATAATAATATTTGATATTATTATGAGAAAGGAAAATAATTAATTCAAGAGTTTAATTAATTATACATATGAAGAAAAGTTTGTAGAGCCTTTTGAAAATGTTCTGCAATATATGACCTAATTGAAATATTGTATTTCAATTAAATATTATTGGAATATAAATATTATAGGGTTTAAATAATATTAATGGGCCCATTAGAGAAATAATTATTGGCCGAGAAAAATTGGACTCCGTACAAAAGTCCTTTAGATGAAGGCTTCTAGGTAGGAACCCATATAGTAGGCCTTAGAGGCCTAATTTTCGGACCAAAATGAATTAAAAATTTTTCATAAGTGGTATAACTCACACATATTTAATTTGGTGAGATTTGGAGTTAATTTGGATAATTATATCCAAGTTTGTGTAAAAGGGCCCAGTTTATAAGCTTCAAGACAATGTCTTTTATGAAAGGGCCTGGAATGGATTTCAATTGGGCTCAAATTAATTAATTAATTAAATTTCAACAGCCCTTTTGTTATTTCTCTAGAATTTTATACATCTTTATCCTAATATAAATGTGCTTTTATTATAAATATAAAAGCCTTACATAAATGGGATTAAAATATGATTTTCATCTTTATCTTTTTCTTCTTCCCAAGCCATTTTCTCTTACTAGCTTCTAGAGAATTTTGGTCCTTTTTTCAATTCCAATTATATTGGTTCATTTAGTCATTTTCTTATGTGGATTAAGATTTGAAACAACTTGTATCTTACGTGGATTACATGTATCTCATACAATTGGATATTGTGGATTGTGACAACCCGGTGAGAAGGAAAATCAACTTTGCAACAACCCTCATAGGTGATTTTTGTTAATTCTTCTTCACATATATTGTAAATTTTATGATAAGATCTTATTAATTAATTAAAAATTTTATATTTTACATATGGATGAGATACATGTAACCAATTAGAATGCCAACAATGACTAAAGTGGAAAATGTAGGAAAGATATTAAGAAATCAAAAGGGCATTGAAAGTGTGAGAGCTAAAAAATAACACAATAGGTGCATTATCAATATTAAGATGTATGATAAGCATAACAACTCATAAATAACATAAGAGCAATAGGAACATAACTGCTTATGGAATGTAGTGATGCACAGTTAAAGACACCAAAGAGTAATAACATTATAAGCATTCTACAATTTGAGGCTTAAACATTGTATTGATCAATTGAGCACCAAGTGGATTCATCTCAACAAGGGACAATAATGAAAACTAAGCAAAATAAACATAATTGAGGCTAGACAATTTGATGAAAAATGCAAAAGTCAAAATTCAAAACTCATTACGTTATTTTATCGAACAATATATTTGCATTAGTGAACAAAAATATATTCATACAAATCAACAAAATGCTCATACTCAAGAACCAATAAACACAAATATTGTCCATTCAATTCATCAAAATGTCAAACCAATTACAAAAATTAAAAGAAAATAAAAGAAAATCATGCAAAGTGTAACCTTAGATTATCATATAGAAATATAGTGAGAGAGACAAATCAAACTAAGAATATGTAATGAAGAATTAAAAAGAAAATTTACATGCATATTGTGATGCAAGCCAAAGCCCACTCGATTCTAGATTTGCTCTTAGAGGCCCCTTTTTACTTCACAATAAAAAAGGGTTATACCCAAATTATTATTGATGGTCAACCTATAGATGTGAGTTCTAAACATCACTCTTACTTGATATCTTGGTTAGGTACTATTTATGATTAGTTTTTTTTATTTTATTAATCCACTACCTTCCTTTTCATACGATGCAATACAATTAAATAAATACATCAATCAATTTAAAAAAGATATAAATAAAGCAAGTAAATAAAATAAATAAGTCCACTACTTAAACTATTAGAAAAGCAAATTATCCAACTGAAAGAATAAATAACATACATAAATTGGGCTATTCATTAAGTTTGGGAACATTGGTTCCCATATGCATATTTATAAAAAGGAAAGATGAAGAGTCTTTGTTAATTTTAAGAAAACATACGATGAGTGATCCCAATTTTGATGAAATAAGATCCTTCTTTTATTTGTGTAATTTTTTAAGGTGAAAAAGTGGACATTGGTCCATTTTATTTGAAAAGCTCAGTTTAATTATGTACAAAACAATTAAATGACTTTTTAATAGTTAACGTGCCAAAAACTACTTTTTTACTAAATTATTACATTCCAAAAAGAGAAATACATGAGAAATAAATAATAAAGTACAAAAAGCAAATAAATGAAATAAACTAATAAATAAAGCATAATGAATCAAAATAAAATAAAATATAATCTAAATGCAATAAAAAGTAAAAGGAGGTAAAAAAAGAACTATCCAAGGATAGAACCTTTAGGGCAGAATAATTCTCCTAAAAAACTCCACAATTGCATAAAAAGCAATAGCTCAAGGAAACATACAAAGACACATTAACTAGCATAAAAAAATATAATATAAATCAAATAATGAAATTAAATTACATATGTTGTGCAAAATGTCAATTGTAAAGACTTTTCTAATATTCAACATAACCTGTTATCATACGTGGTATCTTGCATCCAATTGATCATATTATAATTCATGCACGTACAATATTTCTTGTTAATTTACTCTATTCATGTATGCACGCGCGCGCGCACACACACACACACATAAAAGAAAACACTTGATTATAATACGATTGTAACCAAATTTTCTTTACATTACACTTTACTTAGTGCAATATAAGACTCACAATAGCAAA
The DNA here is from genome assembly GCA_037975025.1 of Excoecaria agallocha. NCBI lineage: Eukaryota > Viridiplantae > Streptophyta > Magnoliopsida > Malpighiales > Euphorbiaceae > Excoecaria > Excoecaria agallocha. The sequence goes on from CM075807.1 coordinate 79,535,308, forward strand.
CACAAAAAGGAAAAAAGACAACATCTTTGTACTTTGGTTCTTCCTACTGTTGGTGTTGGCTTTGTTGCTATTGACCTTATCCCTGCTGTAAATCCCTAGCTTGAGTTCCTATACAAATGAACAATTATGCTAAGCTGTATAGCTTAGTGGGGAACAATAAATATGTGAATAACCACTCACAATGGTCATTCTTATGCACACAATTAAGTAATAATATTAAGATGCATTTGCATTCATCCGAAAACTAAGTTATCAGTGGTAGAGAAAACATCATTACATGTATATATAATATCCATAATGTAAATATGAATCATATTATATATGTATGTAGCATACCATTATTTAACATTCACCATTGAACATTTATTTTAACTATTCAACATTCCTAGTAAATGCCTACCTAAGTTCTATGGGTGTGGATAACAGATGTTGTGGAAACCTATAGGTATCAATCATGTGAACACCCGAAGATATTAATCCTGTGGATTCCTGAAGATATCAAACCTGTAGATCCAAATAGGGTCAAGGCTATGGTCCCAAAATATTGATAAATTATGAGCCTAAATGGGGTCAAATTGTGGTAGTTAAATCTGTAGCCTATAGGATGTCTATCTATCCACAACCAAGCTCTATATGTAGGTATTAATCTATCTTTTATAACTTTTTTTTCATCAGGTTCAATTCATCATATTACACACGTATGCCTATGCAATTATCAATAATAGTCACCAAGATATAACCTTTATCATCAATGCATATTTTGAAAGTAGAACACTTCATGTAAGTATACATCCTCTAGTTATAACATCTTTAATAATACTTATTCATGTATATAGTTAGGTACACATGTGTTCACAAACACACACACACACGCATATCAATACCTTACTTCGTATTCTTAAACATTAATCACAATAGGTCATATGTATGGCTTAAGGGGTAGGCTAGGTTAATTATGTATTTATATTCTCTTAAATTAAGGAATGTTTAAAATTTTATTTAAATAGTCCTATAAGCTTAAAAGACATTTTATGCCATATTTTACCCTTACTTTTATGTTTTAAAGTGCCTTAGATGTGTTTAGAAATATTCATGTGATTTTCAATAACCATTTAGGCCTAAAAATCATGTATAAGCTATAATAGCGGAGGCATACGGTTGAGGAAAATTGGTCTCGGCTGTGTATAATGGCTCTAATTGGTATAGAAGGGTGCACACAGATAAGACAAATTGGTCTTAGCCATGTATAATGGTCGTAGTTGATACAAAAGGGTCCACAAGGCTGAGATAAAATGGACTCAATCATGAGCACCATTTTGCCCACGAATTCCATAGATAGTTTTTTTGGGGCTAATTATACATCATTTTAGACCTACCAAACATCATTTTTAGGTAATGTTTTCTTCTACAACTTTTTTTTCTATCTCTAGTTTCTAAATCATTAAAAATCACTAAATTTAGGCTCTTAAATCTTAGGATATTTATCAAACAATAAGGATTATGATTAATGATAGGGCAACAAATATAGTTAGAATTCAAGAAAATTTTTGACAACCTTAGAGATAGAGTTAGGTTTCAATTTCTTCATATGAAATCCAGGTCAGTGATTCTAGTTTCTAACCCAACTAAAATCATTCAATTCATAATTTTATAACTAAAATTATATGCAAAATAGTATAGCTAGGTCCAATAAGTCCAAGTACACATTCTTACAATTTTTAATAAAGCTCTTAAAATTTGACTCTCATGCAATAAGAAACACTATATCCATCTTTTCATCTTACAAAATTATCCAAAACATCTTCACAATGCATTATTTAAGGGCAAGCACACACAAAATGTTTCCCGTACCATTTTGGCAAACACCCATTTTAAGCCTTTTCCATTTCCTTCTCCTTACCTTTGGTTCTCTCTCGTTCTACATAGTGAAATTGCAAACCATCATACTTGAAGATTCATTTAATCCCTTAATTAATTATTTAATCATAAGAGATAAGAACAGAAGAGAAAAAAGAAGGAGTCATTACATTGGAAAAATACTAAACACTAAATTTTATATCTTCGCTTAGCAAAAATTGTAATTTAGGGTTGTTTAAGGACTATTTATGTGTTAATTTATGAGAAGGTTTGCTACCATTTTTGTTCTTTAGATGGCTAACCACTACTTGCCTTTAATTCTATAAGATTTCTTTAATTCTCAATAATCCTCTAGGGAGACTAGGTGTTATTTCCTTATTAGTTCGTTTATCATCCCTAAGGAAATTACACTTAACTCCCTCCTATCCGTAAATTTTCTATTCCAACCCTAATACTTTCTTTTTTTTTTCTTTTCAATTGAACTCCTAAATTACATTTTCTTCTAATTAGGTTCATGTGTGACTTAATGTACAATAACCAAATTGCCCATTTTCTTTTAGAACAATTACCTCTAGGTTTCTGTATTTACTTTACATTGACCAATAAACATACAATAATAGGATTATTGACTAACTTCACACACTCATTTCTCTCCCTCTTAAAAGAATTCAGTTTCCAAAATTCATACCTACTTTGAATAGTTATGTATACTGTATTCTCATGACTGATTCGGGTTCCTGAGTGGCCTCCTAAATGCCATGATGTTGCCATAATACTTTAACTTAAGGAATTTGTTTATTTCTTGACTGATTCGGGTTCCTTAGTGGCCTCCTAAATGCCATGATGTTGCCATAATACTTTAACTAAGGGAATTTGTTTATTTCTTGTTTTTTAACTTCCCTAGCTAAGATTTCCTTTGATTTTTAATCATATCTATAGTCAGATTGAACCTTTATCTTCTAAAGTGGCACTATATAAGACTCATTAGATTGATAACATCAAAGTATGGAAACATGGAAGATATAATGTAATTTTGATAACTCTAATGGAAGAGCCAATCTATAGGCTATAAATCTAACTTGTTCCATAATTTCATAAGGACCAATAAACCTTAGGCTGAGCTTTCCTTTCTTTCAAAATCGCAACACCTTCTTCCATGGTGATATCTTTAAGAATTCTTTATCTCCAACATGATATTCAATATCTTTTCTCTTTAGATTTGCATATGACTTCTATCAGTCGCTTGCTTTCTTCAATCTTTATTTGAAAATTTATATCTTCTCTTTAGTATCTTTGATAATATTTGGACCGATCATTTTATTCTTAGATAATTCTATTGAACAAACTGGAGTTCTACATTTGGGATTGTATAAAGCCTCATAGGGTGACATGCCAATGCTAGCTTGATAACTATTGTTGTATGCAAACTCCATTAGGGCAACATACTTTTCCCAATTTCCTGAAAAGTCCAGGGCATGTCCTTTTAACATATCCTCCAACACATGTATAACTCTCTCAAATTGACCATCCGTTTATAGGTGGAATGTTGTACTGTATTGGAGTCTCGTGTCTAAAGCATGTGGTAAACTTTTCTAGAATCTGGAAGTAAACCTTAGATCCTAATAAAAAATTACTAATAATGATATCCTATGTAGTGGAACAATTTCATTTACATACAAGTCGGCTAATATATCCATCGGATAGTTTGATTGAACCGATATGAAATGAGCTATATTTGTTAATCTATCTATAATTACCCATACTGCATCATGCTTCCTTTATGTGAGGTGTAAGTTGATAACAAAATCCATGGTGATATTATCCTATTTTCATTGTGGAATTTGAATAGGATTCAATAACCTCGAAGGAAATTGATGTTCTGCTTTCATTTATTAACAAGTTAGACATTTGGAAACATGTTCTACCACATCTCTTTTCATTATTGGACACCAATAAAATGCTTCAAGTCTTGGTACAATTTGTTACCACCAAGATGCATAGTGAAAATCGTGTTATGTGCTTCTTGCAATAAAGTTTTCTTCAACTCTTTATCATCCGGTACACACAATCTATTTTAGTAGTACACACCACTATCACCTCCTATTAAATATTCTGATGGGCCTCTTTCATGTATCGATCGAGCCTTTTGCTGTAGTTTTTCATCACCTTTTTAGGCATTGATTATTGCTTGCCTTATGTTGGGTCGTGCTTTTAGTTAAGCTATCAATGCTCTACCTGGTACAAATCTCCATCTGCATTGTTGTAACTTCAGGGTCGCCACCATTTTTGGACTCAAAGCATCAACTACCACATTTGCTTTTCCCAGGTGGTAGTCAATAGTGAAATCATAGTCTTTAAATAATTCCAACCTTCTACGCCATCTTAGGTTGAGGTCTTTCTATGTAAGAAGATACTTAAGACTTTTATGATCCATATAGATCGTACATTTTTCTTCATATAAATAATAGCACCATATTTTTAAAGCAAATACCACTAATGCAAACTCCAAATCATGAGTAGGATAATTCTATTCATAAGGCTTTAACTACCTTGATGTGTATGCCATTACCTTGATATCTTGCATTAACACATAACCTAATCCATTCCTAGAGGCATCACTATACATAGAATACTCTTCACCTGATGTTGGTTGTGTAAGGACTATAGCTTTTGTTAATATATTTTTCAACTGCTCAAATCTCTCTTAGCATCTATCTATCCACTCAAACTGATATCTTTTCAAAGCAATCTAGTGAGTGAAGAGCAATAACTGAAAATCCTTTCATAAATCGATGATAATAACCCGTTAAGCCTAGGAAACTCTTTACTTCTTGTACATTTTGAGGTGGCCTTTAGTTGATGATGGCCTCAATCTTTTTAGGATCCACTCTAGTGCCTTTTGATGATATGATATGCCTAAGGAAAGAAACTTCCTTAAGCAAGAAATCACATTTCTCTCGCAAAGTTTGTAACACTATTCTCAAATATTTCATATATTCAGCCTTCTTTCGGGAGTAGACCAGTATATCATCCATAAATATTACTACAAAATGGTTTAAATAATGTCTAAACATCCTATTCATTAAATCCATAAAAGCTGCTGGTGCATTCACCAATGCAAAAGGCATGACTAAAAATTCATAATGGTCATACTAGGTTCTGAAAGCATCCTTGGAGATATCTACATCTTTTACCCAAAGTTGATAATATCCCAATCATAGATCAATCTTAGAAAACATATTGGCACCCTTTAACTGGTTAAATAAATCTTTAATTTGAAGTAAAGGATACTTATTCTTCACTATTACCTTGTTAAGCTGCCTATAATCTATACACATTCTTAATGTGCCATCTTTCTTTTTGACAAAGAATACTGGTGCACCCCAAGGTGACACACTAGGCCTAATAAAACCTTTATCTAATAGCTCTTGAAACTAAACTTTTTACTCCTTTAGTTCCAATGGTGCCATTCTACGTGGTTTCCTAGAAATAGAAGCCATCCTCGGTAAAACTTCTATGGAAAGCTCCACTTCTCTTTCGAGTGGGAGATTAGGTAGCTCTTCTGGAAACACATCAGGGAATTCATTAACTACAGGTATATCTTAAAGGTTTACTTCCTCTCTATTGGAATTAAGTACCAAAGCCAAGAATGCCTTATATCCCTTCCTAAGAAATACCTAGCTTTCATAGCCGATATAAAATTTTCTAAGCTTTACATCTAGTACCCTATACTATTATTTCTTTACCCTTAACATCTTTTAGTACTACAATCTTAGCTCCATAATTCACTATTGCCTGGTGCTTAGTTAACCAATCCATGCTTAATATTACATCAAATTCATGAAAGGGAAATTCAATTAAATTAGCCAAAAATTTTCTCTTGTGAATCACAATAGGACAATTTTTACAAACTCTATTCATAGAGACACTATGGGCCAAGGGACTAGTCACACATATATCATAATCCACTTGGTCTATAGTAGATATATTTTTACCTAAATCTTTAATGTCTATATAAGAATGATTATAACCTGGTTCTATAAGCATATATACATTTGTATCGAGAGAGAAAAAATACCAGTTATAACTTCTAAAGCATTCACATCTTCACGAGCTTTCATGGTGTACACCTGAGCAGGAGGTGTAGAGGTAATAGGTCGATTAATAGTTTTGAAGGCATGTTTAGACTATGCTCTAAACTGACTGGATCCAACACTACCTTTTCCTTATCCTCTACCTGTTGAGGGTGTATTAGAAGCTTCCTTACTACTCTGCTGGGTAGACCCTTATTCTTATCTCAATGGGCAATTGGCCATGAAGTGTTCAGTATTGCCGTATCTAAAGCAAGCACTTGTTAACATTCTGCAGGTGCCTCGATGCCTCCTATAGCAATAAATACACTCCGATGGTTATCCTCTACCTTGTTTTGCAGATGCCTCCTTACCCGATCTAGCTATAGTAAATGCTTTATGTTATCTACCTCTAGAAGTAAGGTGATTAACATATTTTGTTGGTTGATCTCTTTGTGCAACCCTGGGTCTCTTCCCTATTGATGAACTACCTTTAGCAAAGCTTCTCTTATATCCCTTTCCTTTTTAGCTAATTCATTCTTTTCTGCCTAAATGGTTGTGTGCATAAGTTAATATTAGTTCACTTGTTGCAATGAAGTGGGTCTAATCAACTGCTCTCTGATAGGATCATTTAACCAATCCTCAAATTATCGACACTTGAAAGCTTGAGTTAACATGGATTTTGATATATATTTACTTAGGTGACTAAACTTCATCTCATACTCAACTACCATCATTCCTCTTTGCTTCAAATTTTAAAACTACCTTAGCCTTTCTTCTTTATAAGTTTTAGTTACTTATCTCTTCCTAAACCCCTCTTCAAAGAACTCCCAGGTAAGAGGATCAGGTAATTTAGGTTACTTTAACACTAACTTCCACTAGTCATATACCACTCTTTGAAGTGAGGATACAACACAAGTTACTTTCTAGTTAGTGAGACATTAAATTTCCTCAAAGACTTGTTTAATCTTCTCAAGCCAAAATTTTTCCTTTTTTGATTCCTTCAAACTGGTGCCAAAAAATTCATCTACTCTATGCATTCTGATTTCTACAATGGGATCTTTTGATGCCATCATTCTTTGTAGAATTTGAACCATATCCTATGACATCTTTAGCAATGCCTCCCTAAGGTTGGTAGCAGGTATACAACTCTAGGGGGATGCGAAAGATTTTGAGTTATAGGGATTTAATCTCACTGGTAAGTTAATTTCAATAGTCTCTTCTATCTCTTCCCTACTTTCTTCCATGATATACTATCTATAAAACACAAAGATGTCAAAATTAGGCCAACACCAGTAACATTCTATACATGCATGTTTTTAAGCTCCTATCGACTAGAACCGCCTAAACCTATGCTTTGATACAAAAAATATAAAGACTATTCTAATAGTCCACGTAACCTATTACTATACATGTTATCTTGCTTCTAATTGATCATACTATAATTCATATACACTATTTCTTATTAATTTGTGCTATTCATGCATGCACATTATTGCATAAAAAGTGTGTGTGTGTGTATATATATATATACACAGTTGTAACCAATTTGTTCTTTACATTACACTTCATTAGCACAATATGAGATTCACAATAACAAAAATCAAAAGGCAAAAAGATAGCATCTTTGTACTTTGATTCTTTCTACTGCTGGTGTTGGCTTTGTTGCTATTGACCCTATCCTTGTTTAAAAGCCCTAGCTTGAGTACCTATATGGATGAACACCTATTCTAAGCAATACAACTTAGTAGGGAGTAATAAATATGTGAAAACCACTTACAGTGGTCATTCTCATGCACACAATTAAGTAATAATACTAAGATGCATTTGCTTTCATGTGAAAATTATGTTATAATTAGAAGGGTAAACATCATTACATGTATATATAATATCCACAATGTAAATATTAATCATATTATATTTGTATATAGCATATCATTATTTAACATTCATCATTGAACATTTATTTTAACTATTCAACAATCACGGTAAATGCCTATCTAAGTTATGTGCGTGTGGAGAATGGGTACTGTTGATGCCTATAGGTATCAATCATATGGATACCCAGAGGTATTAATCCTATGGATATCTGAAGGTATCAAACTTGTGGACCCAAATAGGGTCAAGACTATGGTTCCAAATGAGGACAAATTATAAATGCAAATAGGGTCAAATTATGGTAGCTACATCTGTACCTTATAAGCATGCTTGTCTATCAACAACCAAACTCTATATGTAGGCATTAATCTATCTTTTACAACTTTCTTTTTAGTTGGTTCAATTCATTATATTACACATGTATGCCTATGCAAGTATCCATAATAGTCATTAGGATATAGCCTTGATCATCAATGCATATTTTGAAAGTAGAACCCTTTATGTAAGTATACGCCCTATAGTTAGAACATCTTTAATCATACTTATTCATGTATATAGTTAGGCACACATATGTTCAAAAACAAACACACACACACACACATCAATACCCCACTTTGTGTTCTTAAACATTAATCACAATAGTTCATATGCATGAAATTAATTTATGGCTTAAGGGGTAGTCTAGGTTAATCATATACTTATATTCTCTTAAATTAAGGAATGTTTAAAAATTTTATTTCAATGGTCCTCTAAGATCAACATACATTTTGTGCCATATTCTACCCTTATTTGTATGTTTTAAAGTGCCTTAAATGTGTTTAAAAATGTTCATGTTAGTTTTGGTAACATTCGGGCCTAAAAATCATGTATAAGCTGTAATAGAGGAGGCATAAGGTTGAGGCAAATTGATCTCAACTATGTACAATGGCTTTAATTTGTATAAAAGGATGCACATTGCTGAGATAAATTAGTCTCAACCATGTATAATGGTCATAGTTAAGACAAAAGGGACCACGTGGCTGAGACAAAATGGTCTCAGTCATGTGTACCATTCTGCCCTACAAATTCTGTAGATAGTTTTTTTGGGGCTAATTGTCCATCATTTTAAACTACTAAATGGCATTTTCAAGCAAAATGTTATGTTACAAAGCATTTTTGATATGTCTCTAGTTTAAAAATCACTCAATTTGGGATTTTAAATCTTATGATATTCACCAAAAAATAAGGACTGCTCCCAATGATATGGCGGCATACATGGTCAGAGTTCAAGACAATTTTTGACAACCTTAGAGATAGAGTTAGGTTTTGATTTCTTTATATATATCTATGTCTAGGAGTTTAGTTTCTAACTAAACTAGAATCATTCACTTTTTAGTTATATAACTAAAATTGTAAGCAAAATAGTATAGCTAGGTCTAGTGAATCCTGGGACACATTCTTATTATCTCCAACAAAGCTCTCAAAATCATACTTTCATGCAGCAAAAAACACTATATCCATGTTTCATCTTACACAAACATCCAAAACATCTTCACAATGAATTATTTAAGGGCAAGCACATATAAAATGTAAAAAGTTCCTATACCTTTGTAGCAAACACCCTCTTCAAGCCTTTTCTACTTCTTTCTCATTACCTTTGGTTCTCTCTCCTTCTATATAGTAAAATTACAAACCATCCTACTTGAAGATTCATTTACTCCATCAATTAATTATTTAATCATAAGAGTATAAGAGAAGAAAAGGAGGAGTCATTACCTTGGAAAAATACTAAACACTAAATTCTCTCTTTTCCCTTAGCAAGAATTGTAATTTAGAGGTTATTTTGGGTTAATTAAGGAGAAGGTTGGCAATCTTTTTTGCTTTTTGGATGGTTGGCCACTCCTTGCCATTAATTCATTAAGATTTCTTTAATTCCCAAGAAACCTCTAGGGAGGTTTGGTATTCTTTCCTTATCGGTCCATTTGTCAACCTTAGGGAAATTACACTTAGCTCCCTCATATTCTTAAATTTTCTATTCCAACCCTAATACTTTCTCTTTTTATTTTTAGTTGAGCCCCTAAATTACATTTTCTTCTAATTAGATTTATGTGTGAGTTAATGTACAATGACCAAATTGCCCTTTTTCTTTTAGAACAATTACCTCTAGATCCCTATCTACTTTACATTAACCAATAAATATACATTAATAGGATTATTGATTAAATTCACACACTTACTCCTAAGGCATAAATAAGGGCCTTAAATAAATTGTGCAAGAGTATAAGTAAAAATAAAATTAAAAATAATTCTAAATATTAAAAATGAACTAAATTAGCAAAATAACACTAAAATGTGCTAAAAGAGGTGTAATAAGGGGTCACAAATGCCCTAAGGTAAGAGATAGGCGATCACAAAATAAGGAGGGATGGCATGAGGAGAAGATGCCTTGATGTCACATCTATCATATTGATAGGCGGTTGCTTATGATGCCTTTTTCCCGATTATCACTCAAAAATATAGGCATAAACTATAAAAATAGAGAGAAAAATGAGAAAAAGCATTATCTAACCCTAATCATACATTTCTAATAACCCTAAACATGCCAAGCTAAAGAAAACATTAGACATATGGCTTAAATCATTCCAAAACAACAAGAAAACATGCAAACTTAGGGATTAAAATAAGATATTTTATCATACATTAATGGAAGAATGTAAAACCTAACATGTTATTTCATTACTTTAAAAAATCAAATCATTATGGCATTTATAAAAATACAAAATAGGTTGAATAACATTAAAAAAACATAAATCATGGCATTATATACAAAGATTAAACATAATAAACTACATTATTATGATATGAATTTAGAGAGGGAAAGGAACCTGGGGCCTAAAATATTAACCTCAAGAATTCTTAGTTTTGTAACTTTGCAGAACAATAATCTCAACTCCAATCCTCGATTCCCATATTCAAATAAAGAAAGATGTGTATATTTTTGTGTGAAAAATTGCTCAGAGTTGTAGCCTCCGAGAATAGAGAATCAAGTTTCTCTTTCTCAAAGGTATCATTTTTTCCAATGAGAATCCCCTTTAAAACCCTAATTTTTTTCCTTTCTATATCTGGAGAAGAGTTAGAGATTAACTTTAAATCTTATTATTTAGAAAAGAAAGTTAAAAATCCTTAAAATCCAGCCTCCATCAGATCCTTAAAATCTATTCTTTTATCTAGAATTTTCAAAATTGGAAAACCTGAGAAATCTAGAAACAATCCCATAGATAAGTGTCTGTGGATAATAAATGGCCTTCTCTCATAAGATTCCCTAAAATTACAGAAAAAACCTTTGAATTGAAATTAGACTAAACGAAAATAGCCATAAATGGTCGTTACTTTATGACAGAAGATCGTATGTCACTACTAAAGACTAAAACTTAACATTTTTTGGAAATTCCTTTTAAAATATTGAAAAATCAAATTGGAAAACCACAAACATTTATAGAAATGTGGAAATCAAGGTTGTAGCTTCGAGATTCATGATCTTTATCAGAAATATATTATTTCTTCATTATCAGGTAAGCCTGATCTTAGTTGCCTTAGGTTATGGTGTTATAGTTGCCTTCAATTTTGGGGAATTGGTATACCAATGTCAAAGTGAGCCAAAATTTAGAGTAAAAGTAGAAAGATGCGTACTTGAAGTAGCGAATCTCTAGTTGATTATTTTCAAACATAACCCTTAGTTTGGTAGCTACCATTAGCTTATTAATGTGTTAACCCTTAGTTAACTGTCTGATGAGCGCTAGCTTATCAACATATAAAATTGAGATGAGCTATTTATATCTGATTAGCACTAGCTTATTGGTATGCAAAATTGTTTATTGGTTGATGCCATTTGTTGGCATGTCTAACCTTGTTATTGTGGTGTGATTATAATAGTATAGTAAGGTAGAATTCAAAAGTGCCTAAGTGTTAAACGTGTTTAACCTAGGATAGTACCTAGATGGGTGACTTGGTGGGAAGCTTTATTTAACTATTAAATGAGTAAATATATGTTAAATGGAGCCTAGTGGTATAATTTGAGCCCAAAATATATAGTAAAGGATTTCAGCAGTATCGTAAAAAGGGTTGACAGTGAGTTTGATTGGGCTCTAAAATATTTCATAAACCACTAAAAGTTATTCTATTTTCCCAGATCTATTAGAAATAATCCTAATTAATATTTGTAAGTAAAAAATAATTTTTCTGATAATTTTAAATTTTTGGATCTTGGATATGTTAATTTCACCTCTAGAGCTGGAATTATACAAAAAATAATGTTGGGATAACTTGAAATTTTAGACACACCTTCTTACATATATTATTTCATGTGAAGAAAATTTTTAGAGTATTCTGATGAGTGGAACAATAGTTTTTGAAAAATGGTTAAAAATTAAGGTTAATTTAATTAGCAGAGTTAAAGGGTATTTTTAATTTGTTCAAGAGAACAAATATCATAATAAATTAGGTTAGGATCAATTGAAATATGAAATTAAGTAATAGAAATAATATAAGAATTAATTAGGCCTAAAAATGAATTATTTTAGTGAAATTGGGCTAATTGGTTGGACCTGATTTGGCCTAATTAAGGTGGGTATAATAGGGAGAAAAATCAATTTTCTCTAAAGAAATCACCCATTTTCTTTCCCATTCTAGCATACCTTTTTCCTCCTTAATTTCTCAATTTTTCCATTTTATCTGACTTCATTCTACCAAAAACATACCAAATTTCATATCCCCAACAATTCTAAAGCACTAATTTGATTTATAGCTATCTTGAGAGCACATTTGGAGTGGAAAAAGTGAAAAAAATTGTGAGAAACGAAAGAAAATTAGGAAAAATAAATTAAGAAAAATTTGGCCAAGATGGATTTTCAAGGGAAATCAAAAGGAACAAAAAAGGGAAGCCAAATTAGATGATATCAAGTTATTTTTAGGTAAGTGTATTCAATCTTAAACTTTATTCTAATTAATTCCCTTGAATTTTGTATAAGTTCACATTATGTAATTGTGGCAATTTAGGTGTAAATAATAAATAAATTAAGATATGCTTATAAAATGAATTAATAACATATAAGGATAAAGCATTAGTGAAGAAAGCTCTTAAGAAGTGGGAGAACCTAAGGTGGTCGAATGGTGACCTTAGAGCTAGTAAGTGATAATTGATTGATTAATTAAATATTTAGCTTAAATTGAATATTTTGATGAAGAATGAATCTAGTGGTAAAACCCTTAATTTACAATTAGACATAATGTGTTCACACTAGAAATAATGATGTCCATTTATGTATCAAATGTATATAAGTATAAATTGAGTGTATGATTATGTGAAGGCTTAAAATGATCATAAAAGATGGTAAGACATTATAATCCATGAAAAAACCATGATGTATGCTTATGTATATTACATGGATGAAGACATGTTTTCACAAAATTTGAGTAACATTTACCATGTTGATGATAAATTCACTTGTAATAATGATAAAGGAATGAAACATAATTGATTAGAATTAAAAACATCTTGTGGACTTATTGTTGAGTAAGTGAACATAATGATGTACATATGTAAGTAAGACTTATTAATGCAAATCGAGCATGTATCAACATATAAATGCCTAAAATGATCTTGAGAATGTTTAAGACATGAGAAAGAGTAAGAAAACACATTGTATGTAAGTGACCATGAGGAGGCCGAATGGTATACATAAGGGAACAACATGTTTTCATCAAGTTTATGTGTTATTCATTATGTTTATTATGTTTATATATGTGATAATGGTGAATGATGATCATAAAAGCGTGTAAGCTATTATAATATGTGAGATAACATAATCTACACTTGTGTACATATGGTGGCTGAATGGAAGTATGATGGTTATGGCATAATTTCATCACGTTTGATTGATATTATACATGTTCGTGTAACGATTAGCATGATAAATGCAAATAGGTGAGAAATGAACAAATGTGAAAGTAGGGATAATGTGAAATTTATGGAAAACTATGAACATAAATGACATAAAGTGAAACAAAATGCATCCAATTCATAGTTGAGGAGTTGATCACCCCAAGTAATCCCTCAACTCACATTAAGTCCACAGCTAAGGAGTCCACAGCTAAGGAGTTGATAACCCTAAGTGATCCTTCAACTCACATCATATTTACAATTGAGGAGTTGGTCACCCCAAGTGATCCCTCAATATATTCTGGGGTAGTTCAGTCACCCAAAGTGGCCTTCCCAGTCTATCCAATATCATTAAAACCCTCACCCTAACATCGAGTTTGAGGATCTTTTCTAAGCATTCCTAGGGGTAAAATTGTAAATATACGAGAGAATAGGGACTAAATGGTAAATTATGCATAAAAGATATCACATGTGTGATTAATTAATTAATAAAGTGAGAAATATGATTAATAGTTTAGAAAAAGGGCAAAAATGTAATGACATGATAAGCTCGGGGTAAGATTGTAATTTGATATAAAAAATGTAGTTAAAGAGGTTAAAATAGTCAAATAAGTTAATAATGGTAAAAACATAATTAGTGAAACCTTTAAGGGACCAAACTATAATTTATCACTTTATGGCTAAGAATAAGGATCAAGATGTAAATTTTGCATCTAGAATGGAATAAAAGGCAAAGCAGGTTAAAAGGGTTAAGATTTAATTTCAACAAAGTCAAATATAATTAATGAGAAGTTTAGGGATCTAATGTTAATTTTTCACTTAAGTAGAAATTATGTGAGATTAAATGAGAAAAACAAGGAAAGGATTAAATCATAATTTAAGGTATTAAGAGAATAAATTTTAGATTAATAACTAAAAATATCAATTAAGGGTAAAATTGTACATATAGTTGTATCAGATGAAATTTTGTGTAATTATATTCACCACTAGGCAATAATGTTGCTTAGCTCGTAGTTATTTGACTGCATATAGGAATAGATATTTCAGAATCATTGAGCGAAGAATAATTAACATGTGGGTGAGAACCCTTTTTGGATATATATGTTTTGTGTATAATGTTGGAATTTAATGGTTACATGCATCACATACATGAGCGAAATTTTAAAATTTTTTTAACCATAAGATCTGATCTTGCCATGAATACACAATATAACTATATGAGAATAAGAAAAATCACCTTTGATTTTTGTTGAACAGTTGATTTAACTTCGCACCGGGTTGTCGCAAACCACAGTGTCCAAAATCGAACACCTCCAATGAGTAATCCACACTAGAGAGGGGTAAATTGAACCAACAAATTGGTGTTCAACTAGGGCTGGCCAAAATCCAAGAGGCTAGCAATGGAAGTGGCGCAAAAAGGGAGAGAGATTAAGAGAAAAAGACTTTCCTTTTGTTTTAATCACTTAACCCTAATTCTCATTAGTTGGCCTTTTATAGTTAGGTTAAAATTCCAACTCCTTAATGAGATTGGGCGCTTTAAAATTGCTGGAGAATTATTAATTGGGCTTCTGGAATTAATTATAATCATTTGGGTTTAATTAAATCCAAATTAAATCTTTTCATAAAAGACCATGCACAAAATCCACAAACTAGGCCCTTTGTGCATCTAATTGGATTTAAATACCCAAATGGATTCCGAATCCAACCAAATTAAATATGTGAGTTCCATAACACATATGTAACATATATAAATTAATTTGGTCTGAGAAAAAGCCTTCTAAGCCCTTCTGTATGGAGTTGACGTGTAGCCCTCTTCTGGAGGGCTTCCTCCAACTTCTTCATTCCTTTGGCCCTTTATAATTTCTCCAATGATCCTATTAATTATTATATGAGTCCTATAACACTTATAGTAGTCTTATAACACTTATAAGACAATAATAATTAATCATGAAATACATTATTTCATTTAGGTCCAATTTACAGAACATTTCTCAAAAGTTCCGCGGACAATTTTTTTTGATCATAATTAATTAAACTCTTTAATTAATTATTATCATATTCTCCTCTCTACCTTTATAATAATATCAAATATTATTATCATTGTCATTTTACCATTTTACCCTTTTCTCTATATGTGTGTGACCTATTGGGTTCCTATCCATGTTGGCAGTATAATATGTAATTGTGAGTTCTATTCAAAACTCACATGATTTAAACTCCTTTAAATCATTTTATCAATCTCTATTGATATTTTGATACATCATTATACAAGTCATGATTGGCCTCTAGCTAGGCATCATGACTACCCAAATGTCAGGAAAGTCATGTGGTTTGACTGTACCCTTCCATAGAAACAATTACCATGTCATTACTCCTTTCACCACTCTTATCTCAATTAGATTCTGAGTATGGATTTCTGTCAACTCATATAAATCTAATTATGTATGTTCTATTAATTTAACCATTGTTCCTAAAATGCCCTTCATGGATCTCCATCCATCTCGGCATATTACTTTGGCCAGAGATTCACTGAACATGGTAATTATAGAATCATGTGAGATAACTTCCCTTGTTAAATCTGGGATGGTGAATCCTTTGTCAATCACTCAACTATCTTCAAGTAGGTCATGATATTCCCAATCTCCTAACTATGTTCACTCCCAGTTGGAAGTAATCAGTTATGGAGTCAAAGTATACCAATTGCTACTTAAGATAACTTTGGTGATCTCAAGTCCAAGGATACTTGCACAACTGCTATGAAGAGATTCCTCACTGACATAGATTTAATATCCATATGAGGATTCTCTTTGCAGGTCTCCAATGAACTTGTTCCTCTAACAAGCATCCACATGTTAGCTTTGATTATCATCCATAATCACAATTATGAGAACCATTGCTTGAACCATTCAAGAAGCATAACATGTGCTAGTCTGTCCGAATTAACAATGTCCTATCTTGTTAATTCTATGACTAGGGATATTTAGATATTAACATATTTGCATGCAATAGACATCTCACATCATGAACACCTTCATGATTGCCTTTGCACTGTGTTTATAATATCTAGGACTTCATTTATTAATTTAAGATTTACAAACTCATGTATTCAAACACAGCATTAATAAATGAATGATGCCTTTTATTAAGAATATAAATTTCATACATATGAAAAACATCCCTATTACATGGGCTCTAGGGCATACTCTCTAACATATAATATAATAGTTAATGAAAAATGATTATGAGATGTGTAATGAATACTAGATTTTAATTAATCTATGTTATGTACACTAATGTGATTATTAAAGTGAACTTGATATGATGAATGATTAATGATGAATTGTGATGAATATTAGAAGTGCTATGTTTATCATTGGGGTATTAAAGGCAAAGGTTGCCTTTTGGAAGTGTTATTTGCCAATTTGTATGTTTGGTAACACAGTTTACTAGACATTATGCTGTCAAAATTTTAACTAAATAACTAGTAACCCTTGCATGTGAAAATTAATTTAGAAGTCAAATGTTAAATTAAGCTATTAGCCAACAATATAAAAAGGATAATCAAGTTAAGTAACCATGTGATGTCATCAATGATATTTCATGACATACAAAATTATGGATGAAAGTAGACTATTACATGATCATTAATATACATGTGTTTTTTCTAATATTACTGTGTTCAATAATTTCTTATGTTCTGAAATTGAGATAGGAGATTATGATTGCAAATACTATTAGGTATAAGAAATCTTAATTTTGAATAGATTAAAATTGAGTGCTTAAAAAGGATTTAATTAAAGTCTAAGAATTAAAATCGAGATTGGTGCTAGTTATTAGATTGTTTCTAATTGGAGAGTTTAATTATCTAGAATGGAATTTTGAGTAAGGGGCTTGAATTTGGTTGGGTTTTCCATAAAGAATTTGTGTTATCTTTGAGTGGAGTCGATTTCAGTAAGAAGAAGGGAGGATAGTTTCCTTAGCAAAAAGATTTCAGTACCTATTTTCTTATAATTAAATCTATTAATCTCCATTTTAATTAATTTTAGTCTTTAATTTCTATTATTACATTATTTAGTTATTTAATTAATTTAGTTTAATCAAAAAACACAATCAAATTTTGGAATTCTTTAGCATAATTTTTTCTTTCAAAATCTATCTTTCTCAATCCCTTTGTATGATATTTGATGGTTTTAAATTTACTTATATATATCACTAATCGATCTAGTACACTTGTTAGACACCAATCAAGTTTTTGGCACCGTTATCGGAGATCAGCGTACAAGATAGATTTTATTTGTGGATTTTGTGTGTATTCTTTTTCTTATTTTCTTTATTTATTTATTCTTTTATTCTTTTCAAGTATCAATAGTACATAAGAAGAATTGTTCCAATAGTATTAATTGACCCTGAAATTGAGAGGACACTTAATTGACAAAAAAGAAAGCAACAAGTAAATAAGAATATGCAGGCTAATCCACCTCTTGATGACCAATAACTACTTAGAGGGCAAGATATTCCAAATAGAGTTTAAGATAATGTAATACGACAAAGGAAAATTCAGGATTATGTAACTCCAAGGTGGAATGAAGATTATGGAACTATTTTGATGCCTCAAACCAATCATATTGAGTTCAAGCCAACCGTGATTACAATGGTGTAGAAAAACCAATTCGGGATTATATATTAAGGATCTAGCCCAACATTTCAACTTTTTTTTTGGAGATAAGTGACAAGGTATAAATTCTAGGAGTCTCTATGGATGCCATTAGATTGAAGTTGTTTTCTTTCACTCTTATTAGGAAAGCTAGGGACTACTTATGAATGCTACCAAATAAGTCTATCAGGTCTTAGGTGTATATGCAAGAAAAATTTTTAGTAAGGTTCTTCCATCCCATCAAGACTGCAAATATTCAAAATTACATATATAACTTCTAGTAGGTTTATAAGGAGCCATTTTATGAGGCTTGGGAGAGGCTTAGGAGACTTTTGAAAAGCTGACCTCACCACGAAATTGTTATGCATCAGATGATATCTACTTTTTATGTGAGTGTCAATCAAACAATGAGATCTCTCTTAGATGCAACCTCAGGTGGAAAATTCATGAGCAAAGTTTCGAAGTAGGCTTTTCTATTGTTAAACAAGATGGCTATGAATAAGGTACAATGGGCCAACACAACAGCCATGAACAAAAGGCAAAGAGATCATAGTGTGGATAAAGTAGCCATGCTCAAAGCTCAAATGGAACTCCTTAGAAAAGAACTAAGTATTCTCAAAGTGCAAAATGTTTTATCAATTTCCTAAGAATGCAGAGGTTATGATGGATGGAATGTAGTGAGTAATCCTCAAGTTAATGAAGCTTATAATCAAGGGAGTTAAGATATTAATGTGATCTATGACTTTAATAGAAATGACACATGTAATAATCAATAAACTTCGAGTTAGAGGAATGGGCCAAATTTTTTGTGAAGGGATAGAAACAAAACATCATTTTTAAACACACAAATAAGAGCTCCCTTTAACAAAAATTCAACTCACCAAGGTAGCCAAAGTCTAGCTTACCATTAGAACTACCAACCTCCATAAGCACATCAAAACTTTCAACCACTTGGTTTCAAATCAAGGCTACCACCTCAAGTGAAAATGCCAAGTATAAAAGAAAAGTTTGCTAGTTTCATAACTATTCAAACATAATTTATGTCTAGCCAAGACTCGAGGTGGAAAGCCCAAGAACAATACGATCAAAATCAATATACTTCTATGAGAAATGTTGAGACTGAATTGTGTAGCTGGCTAATTCCTTATCAAGTAAAGCATAAGGGACATTTCAATATATGATAGATAGAAATCCAAAGAAGGAAGTGAAGGTGATTACATTATAAAGTGGTAAGCAATTAGAAAATGCACAATCAAGTAAGTCTCTTACAGCTAAGGTGAAGATGACAATGCAGTTAAGTAGTTATAACTCTAAAGTTATTGATAATGTGCAACCCTCCAAGGATAAATGTAAAGCCATTTTGAATTCAAATACTAATGTGGTTGATGAATTTGGTTTACCTTTTCTATGAGGCCCCTAACATGACCCTAATTAAAATTGCAAGTTTTGAGTAAGATGTTATTTGATTAAGATTAAATTAAAATGAAAATTTCATATAAATTATGGGACAAGTGATAAATTATTTTGTTATTATATTAATTGCATGAAAATAAAATTTAATATTAATCGAGGGTATAATTGGAGTATTAAGTATTAATTTGGGATAAATTTTGTAATTATGGCATTTTAGAGGTCAATTGTGAATAAAAGAATAATTGAGAGGTCAATTTAAAAGAAGGATTAAGTGGAAGGGTCACTTTATATCATGTAAAAAGGTAAGAGCTAATGGTAGGACATGCAAATATTTAAAGGACTAAAAAGGGGATTATCCCTTGATATTATAAAAAGCAAAAACTTATGAGAGAGAGGAGAGTGGGTCGGATTTGCTTGAAGAAAATTCAGAAATGCTCTTCTTTCTACTCTAAAATCCTAAGTTGATTTCTTTAAGTGATCTTGAAGAGGAAATTGTGCATGTTGGTTAATCAAGAGTATTTGTGTAACAAATTAAGGTAAATATTCTAACTTACTAATTAATCTCCTCTTTTTCATCTTCTTCTTTTTCTTTTAATGATGGTGGATTGAATTGAATGTGGGGGTTGATGCTGAAATTAAATGAATGAATTGTTGATTAAGGAGAAGAAGAAAGAGTTAGGAGCAAAGGAAAAGGAAAAGCTCAAGAGTGAGACTAGAGAGTGATTTTTGCCAAGGTATGGGATTTATGTGCCTTGAGATTATGTGATTCTTCTTGTCCTATCCGATGTAGGCAATGGAAATCTTAATTAGAAGATAGAAATGTTATTACATGTTAAAAGAGAAGAAGGAATTTATATTTCTAAAAAGGATTATTCCCTAATAGCTTCACTTGGATTTATAATTTTACTGTTATAAGAGAACTTAGCATGAGTTATACATCTTTGTCATATTATGTGTTGATGGTAAAGTTATGGAATCTCAGTTAAAGGTATTAATTGGAAGTATTATGAATTTTTGAGGCATGAAACGGGGGTTTAAGTAATGTAAGCTTAAGCAAGTTAATTATGCATAAAGTGGAATCTATAAAATAGTTGCTGAAGTGATAAAAATATATTGAGATTTTACAATCCCGGTATGTCGTGCTCACGATACTATTCGCGATCGTGATAATGTACTATAAGTGAATTGCTACTTTTGCCTCTGTCGCGCTCGTGACTTGCTTGCATAGTGCGTACTCTTCCTTTAATGCTTTACCTTATTGTGTGGTGATAACTATGTTATTTTTGACACCCTTACATGCCATGTATAAAACCATAGCATTCCAAACATTCACATGAGGAGAGTATTGAAATATATATATAATTAGTTAAAAGATGTTCAATGAATTCTTGAGATATTATATGATAAAAGAAACTAAATGGCATGATATGTTATAGAATTTCGTATATAAGGCAAGTGTTATTATTAGCAACAAAACAGGTATGTTCTACTACTTGATTATAAAAATAAAAGAGGGCATGTGATGCATACATATGATAGTTATTGGTAGTAAGCTTAAAGAACATGATAGGATATATGTTAGATGCTTTTGAAATAAATGATGTTTTAGCAAGATTATGAACACTTAACATACCTAAAGATAAATCATTCAAGTATTTGATCATGATGATATGCATGTTCTAATGCAGATATGTGTAATACTATAAGAATACATGAATGCATGTTTATACACTTGAGAATTGTGTACTATAATATGATCATATGCATTGGCAAGGTGTATAATATAAAAGCAAGTATGATGTTTTAAATGAACATGAAAAATTGTATTGCTTGCTACTAGAGTTCCACTGTGGATAGATAGGTGCCTATAGGGATATTGCAGCTGCCACCGTTGACCTTTTTGGTCTAAAGTATAGTTGATCCAATTGGATCATTCACAACCCCTTTTGGGTTGCTTGTTGACCCTGTTTGGGTTCTTGATCGGTCCACCATACAGTTAACCCTGTTTGGGTTCATATTTTTGATATCTTTAGATATCCACCGTTTAATACTCTTATGTATCCACTGATCCTATTATCCACTCTTAGAACTTAAGCAGGCTAAAGTAAAGCACTATTGTTTCACAGTTAATCATAGTATGATTTATGCATCTGATATATGATTATCATGTTTAACAGTGGTTCCTAAAGCATGTATTGGTATCTATTTACATTATGTATAGATCTTTTTATGAATTGTTTAGATTCAAGTATGCTGAATTTGGTGAAGGGTTACATTGTTGTTTAAGATATTGTGCTTTATTTTATACTTATTCCTAATAAGTAAATTTTATTATTTTCAATTGTTTTTGTATATCATATATTTCTGACAACCACTGTGATTGGTTGTCTTTCATATTTAGTATCCCCACTAAGCTATATAGCTTAGCTTGGGTTATTTTGATCCTTGTAGGTTTTGGTAGTCAAGGCTTTTGCACAGGAACTTTCTCTGCATCAGGACAAGGCCAACACCAATCTATAGAAGTTGATGTAGGAATTTTGATAAATTTTGTATAGTTCCTTACATGTTTAATATGTATAAAGTTTGTATTCTATGCATATGTCACATTGAGGTTAAGGTTGAAATAAGTTTATAGTGAGAATGCTAGTATATGCATGCATCTAGAAGCTAGAATGACTTTATTCAAATGTGCTGAAATGCCGAATGCTAGTGAAATGGCTAAGAAAGTTGAATCTAGTAATATAAAGGTAATGGACTACATAATTAGTCGTTATGCTTATTCAAAATAAAATGTACATGAATGTTGTGAGAAGCCTAATTAGAATACAAGTTATATACGATTAGACAAATCAGGTGATATGAATGCATATAGATGTTAATCGAGATTTGCTTAGTATAACATGTTATAAGTAGATTGTATTATTTATAATAGACATGTTACCTTGGGGTGTTTCATTTTCCTTCCCTAGCTTGGAAAGAGAATAATAATGAGCAATTAGAGAAATTCTTATATAAGAAATTACATGTGAACTAACCATTTATTAAAGCTTTGCTTCATATGCTCACTTATGCAAAATTTATAAAAGAATTACGGTCAAATAAAAATAATCTAGAGGAAATAAGAATGATCAAATTATCTTAAAATTGTAGTGCCTTAATTAATAACAACATTCCCAAGAAATTTGAAGATGTAGGTAGTTTCACATTGCCTTATGAATTAGGGGATAACTTTGTTAGTAATGCTTTATATGATCTTAAAGCTATTATAAATCTAATGCCATATTCAATTTGTAGGAAATTGAATTTAGGCGATATCAAAGAAACTCACATGATACTTCAACTGGTCGATACGTTAGTGAAAAGGCCAAAGATCATTAAAGACCTACTAGTGAAAGTGGGAAATTTTATATTTTTAGTGACTTCGTTGTTATAGAAATATTGGAAGATAAAAAGGTGCCACTTATAGTGGGAAGACCATTTTTTTAATACTGCAAGGGCTTTGATAGATGTAAATGGACAATCGATAACCCTTTGGTTCAATGACGATGAAATGTCTTTGATGTAAACAAGGTGATAAAGCACCTATCAAGTGATTTTGAGAAGTCATTGTATTTTATTGATGTTATACAAGATTATGCTGAGGAATTGCAAGAATATCTATAGCTTAATGAACTATTAAAGAGTTGTTTAATACACTCCATCTAGTGTAGAGAAAGTGTTAAGTAAAGAGGGGAAATAAGCTGAGGAAAGAATTGGAGAAAGAGCATGAAAAAAGTAAAAAAGAAAAAGTCTACCATAGAACTTCAAGAGAATGAGAAAAACAGTGATTTAAAACCTTTCGTTTGCATTTAAAATATGTTTTCATAGAAAGTGATACTAAATCGGTTATTATTTCTTCTCATTTGATAAGTCTTTAAAAGGAGCTGCTGCTTCAGTGCTCAAAAAGCACACAAAGGCAATTGGCTGGGAGATAAAGGACTTAAAGGGAATCAGTCCCAGCTATTGCACTCACCAAATTTTGATGGAGGACTATTTCAAGCCCATGACACAACCACAAAAGAGGCTCAACTCAACCATGCAAGTAGTGGTAAAAAAGAGATCTTAAAGTTAATGGATGCAAGTATTATCTATTCAATCTCCGATAGTGAATGGATAACTCTGGTGCAATGTGTGCCTATAAAAAGGGGGATGATGATAGTAACCAATAAACATAATAAATTGATCCCAACTCAAATGGTTATGGGTTAGAGAGTTTGCATAGATTATAGGAGACTTAATAATGCTACTAGGAAAGACCACTTCTCATTATCCTTTATTGATCAAATGTTAGAGAGATTGGAGGGAAAGAAATTTTATTACTTTTTAGATGGTTGCTTAGGTTACATGCAAATACCTATGGCATTCGAGAATAAAAAAAAGATAACTTTCACTTGGCCCTATGGAACCTTTGCCTATAGGCATATGCCTTTTAGGCTATGCAATGCATGAATTACATTTTAGCAATGCATGATGGCATATTCCATGAATTTATTGACAAATTCATGGGGATATTTATGGATGACTTTACTATTTATGGGAGTCATTTTAAGAGTTGTCTACTAAATCTAGACATGGTTTTTGAAGGTGTAAGAATACCAATTTAGTGCTTAATTGGGAGAAATACCATTTTATGGTACATGAAGGAATCATCCTTAGGCATAAGATCTCAAAAAGGGGAATTAAGGTCAATAAGGAAAAAAATAAGGCTATTGAAAAACTCTTCCCTCTATCAAATGTTAAAAGTGTTAGGAGTTTCCTAGGATGTACGGGGTTTTACCATCATTTCGTAAAGGACTTCTCAAAATTGCAAAGCCTCTTTCCAATCTTTTTGTAAAGGATGTTACATTTAATTATTCTATTGAATGTGTATGGCCTTTAATACTTTGAAACATAAATTGATTTCAGCCTCTATCATTGCATCACTAATTTGGGAGCTGCCATTTGAGATTATATGCAATGCTAGTGATTTTTCTATTAAAGCTATGTTAGGGTAGCGAAAAGACAAAATTTTCCACACTATCTATTACACAAGCTATACCCTTATTGAAAATCAAGTGAATTGCATGACCATAGGGTAGGAGTTTCTAGCGATTGTGTTTGCTTTTGAGAAGTTTTGGTCTTATTTTTTTGGTGCAAATGGTTTGGTCAGATCACATAACATTATGACATCTATTTGCCAATAAAGATTTTAAGCCTAGATTGATTAGATAGGTGCTGCTATTACAAGAGTTTTATGTGGAAATTTGAGATAAAAAGGGAGCTGAGAACTTTACAGGTGATCATTTGTCAAGATTGGAATGTGAACATTTGGAAAAGGGAGAAATTCTTGATTTATTTCCCGATGAACTAATTTATACAATATTTTTATATATCATGTCTATTTTGTGGTATGCTGATATCGCTAATTATCTTGCAAGAGGTTATATACCAAATAATTTTACATGGCAATAAAAGAAAAAGCTAAAGTAGGATGTGAGACATTATTTGTGGGATGATCCCTACTTATTCAAGTTATGTTCAGATTAAATTTTGAGATGCTACATTCTAAAGGAGGAGTAAATTGAAATTATGAATTCGTGCTAAAGAGAAGAAGCTAAAGGTCATTATAGACTTAATAGCACTGTAATGGCTTCAACACTAAGTCAGTCATGAACAGTACTTTTCGACATTGAATAGTATTTCTCGGGCCCGAAAGGACATCCGAAAGTCAAAAATATTTTATTAGACCATTGGAAAGTAATGATCATGGTGAGCTCGGGGTTGAAATTTGAAGTGAAATTGAGATCATATGGGCCTCCAAAGGTAAAAAATACGAAAAAGCTAGCGAGTCAATTTCTCTGATAGAGAAGGAGACTTGACTTTGTATAAATAATTTAAAATAGTAAACGAACTCCAAAAATTGCCAGATTTTGCATGCCTACATGAATTTTCATGTAGAATATTTTGGTAGTGAGAATGAAATTTTTTGGTGACACCGATAGTTGTCGAATCGAACCAATAAATTTTAATTGGACCGATAACGGACTCCGATTGAGCCAAAAATTTGTGTGCTAGCTATTTTTGATATGATAAAAATGATGGAATCATTTTTTAAGTGATTGGAAGTGAGGAAGAGAGAGAAATTAGATTGGGCCTTAAATGGCCTGAAGTGGGCCTTTCACTTAATTTGGATTAGGCCCATTAATCAAGCCCAAAATTGGACCCATATAAGAGATATATAAGAGGTGAGTTTCTGGAGATAACTCCAGAAAAATCCACAGCCTTCTTCATCTCCTTAGATGGGTGAACCTCTCTTCTCTCTCTCTCTCTTGATTTCTCTTCAATTCTACTTCAAATCTCCCATAAACTCCAACATAAAAGATGAAGTTTTATCTCTCTAGGTCACCCTAGTGGCCTCAATCAAGTGATTTGAGCAAAGAAAGGCAAGAAATCAAGTGGAGAAAGAAAAAGAGGTAAGATGGAACTTAAGAAATTAATTGACTTTTATGGGTTCTTTAGTGTTTTCTCATAGTTTTTGAGGTGTAGAAGCTAATTATGAGCTTAAATTTTGCATATGAGGACAAAAAAATTGAGGTTAGGAGAGCTTGTTTGGCCGGCCATGGTTGGTTGTGAAGAATGAAGGAAAGTTTACAAGTGTGGAGCAAAGAAAAAGAGATGGTTGGCTCTCTTAAGTAAGGAAAAAATATAAGTGACTACAAAATCCTTTGATTTCCCTTTTATTGTGAATTAATTTCAATTATGTAATTAGGAAAAAAATTGCTAAATTGCTTAAATATTAAAATTAAGATGGGGGAAATGAAATTTGAACATATTTGATGCTATGTGAATGTTTAGAATGAAGAAATATAATTTTTAGGGTTATGTTAAAGTGATGGCCGAAATTTACACTAAGGTAAAAATAGTGATTTTTGCATGAAAATAATAATTAATAGCCTAAATTAATTATAAATGTCATATGTAATGTCCATGAATTTTTATTGAATTATTGGAAATTATTTTAGAATTTTGAAGATTATGTATCACTTTTTAAATAGTAACGTGTTTATTAGTTTAAAGGTTAATGTAAAATAAAAGAATAAATAGCAAGAAGTGTAAATATAGTACATATTGAGTAACTAAACAATAAATTAAGGAATAAAAAAATCTATAAATTTGGTACCATTAAAGACATGAATACCAATATACACTGTTAAATGAAATGATAATTATATCGCTGTGACTAAAAATATAAGACAAAAGTTAAATAAAGGTAAAAGCTATGGTAAGAAAAAAAATGTAAAGGTAAAGGTAAATTTGAGATCGTTTCATTTAAGTAGGTAGTGTAAAGTAACGTTGAAAGATTGAAAATCACAGAACAATAATTACCAAAATATGAGTTAATAATGAAATTAATGTTGACTAAAGTAAAAGAAAATGTTTAATGAAATAAGAATAAGAGTAGCATAATCAATGTAATTATGCTTTACTTGGAAAATTCTAGGATTAGTAGTCACCACTGAGCATATCTAGTGCTCAACACGTAGTGTTTATGTAAGGCCCCTAACATGACCCTAGTTAATTTGCATATTTGTAAATGATAATTTCATATGAGTAAGGGTCCATGGGGTAAATTATGATTGTTAATTGCATGAAAATAAAATTTATGAGTAAAGTTTAATATTAGTTGAGGATGCAATTGAAGTAAAAAGTATTGTTTTGGGGTAATTTTGCAATTACAGTATCTTTAAGGGGTAAATGTGAATAAATGATTAATTGAGAGGTCAATGTAAGAAAAGGTTAAATTGGTGAGGTTGAATTAAGAATGACTTAAATGATGGGGTATGATTTGTGACATGCAAGATTTGGTGGGAAGTCTTGGTAACATGCAAAATCTTAAAGGACCTAAAGAGAGATTTGCCAAGCACTATATATAGGTGTGTGTGTTAGTGGAAGGAAAGAGAAATTAAAGACTTTGTGAGTGTGTGTGTGGTGGTCGGCCATTAGAGAGGAAAACCCAGAATTTTCATCTCCTTCATCCTTCCTTCACTCCTTTTAAATCATTTCAAGAGAATTAATGAGAAATCTTGTGAGTTCATTAAGAGTTTAAGACTTTCAACTAAGGTAATGTATATGTTAATGAACCCATCATCATCTTCATCTCTTTTCTTTTCATTTTGATTGAAGAAGATGTTGTATAAGTGTTGGATTTTGAATGATGATGATATTTGTGAAGGAGAAGAAGAAAGAAGGAAGAACAAAGGGAAAGACATTGCTAAGGATTAAAAGATTTTGTGATTTTGGCTAAGGTATGGGAATTTAGGGTTTCTCATATTGCTTGTGAATGGATCTTTTGGAACATGATGTGTTTTGCTTGAAAACTTGAGAAATAAACAAAGAGAACATAAGATGAGACATGCATGTGAATTTGATAAAATTCTGGGTTTGAGTTCTTTTGACCTATGAGTATTGTTTTGATAATATCTGGAGTTTGAAAATAGATATTGAGGTGATTCAAAATGGGACTTAAAATAGACCTATAGAAAAAGATTTTATAAGAATAAACCATATACGAATTCTGTCTTTAAATGGGTCTAAATCCAGTTTGAATTTCGGACAAAGATGCAGAATTTGTGAGCATGAACAGTCCTTAGTATTTTCTTCATATCTCGAGTTATATAAATGATTTTGAAGAGATTTTTGATTTCCTAGAAACTAGACACATAGGGCTACAAGTTTGTTGAAGAAAGTATTCTCTAAAAATGATGATTTAAAGGTCAAAATTGCAATACAAGTTGAATCTGTAAATCGGCCTCTGGACAAAATATATGTCACGGTTACCAGAATTTCCTTAGTAACCGTGACCTAGTCCAGTTTTTAGTCCAGAATAGAAAAGTAACCTATCTCACGGTTACTAAGGAATTCATAGTAACCGTGAGCCCCTTTTGTACATATAGGACACGGTTACTAGGATCTTCATAGTAACCGTGACCTAGTGCAGTTTTTAGTACAGAACCGAAATGTGACCTATCTCACGGTTACCAACAATTTCATTGTAACCGTGACCCCCTTGAACATACCACACGGTTACCAACAATTTCATAGTAACCGTGACCTATTTGTCCTTATATGTCACGGCTGTCAAATATTCATAGTAACCGTGACCCTTGCTGTTTTACTCCAAATTCACAGAAAGGTTTCAAATGAATAGTAATGATTAACTAAACTGTTTTTATCGAGAATTTAACAAGTTTTTGATACAAAAATACATATGAATAAAGGTTTCAATCAAGTTGTAAAGATGTATGTATATCTACCTTACATGTTGCAAGTTAAATGTATTTATTACATGAAGACTTATCAATAATTTGTATAGTACTTGATTCATACTTGATGATGAAGGTGATTATATGTATAGATAAATATGCATATAAGAATGCATCAATTGTATGTGAACGAATCTACAGGTACGTACAATGATGATTATGAAGTGATGATTAAATGTCATGCCTACATGTTATATATGAATGTATGAATATGTTATTGCCCATGAAATAGAAGATATTTTGGCATGACTAAGAATATGTATAATGCTTAAAGAGAACATGCTTAAAAGTATGAGCTGATGATTATACGTCATGCATATATGTTATGATGCAAATTTATAGTCTCATGGCTTGATATAACCTAGCATATGAAATGTGCATATATTTGTTTATGCACCAAAGAACCCATAGTATTACAAGATATTATACATATACGAATAGTACACTATGAACGTAGTCTTGATATGTGACTTTAACAAGAATATAATTATGCCTGCGATAGAGTTTCAGTTGTGGATAGATAGGCGCCTATAGGGAATTGCAGCTGCCAAAGTCGATCTTGCTGGATCTTACACAGCCCATTAGGGTTGTTTATTTTTGCCCTCGTGTGGGTGCTCACGTGCGAGCATTTGACCGGTCCAAAGTATAGTTGGCCCTACTTGGGTCCATAGTTTTGATATCTTCGGATATCCACCGTTTGATACCCTCGGGTATCCACCGATCCCGTTATCCACTATTAGAACTTAAGCAGGCTAAAGTAAAGCAAATATGTTTCACTAATAAGCACAGTATGAACTATGCATTTGATATTTGATTTATTATGATTAACAATGATTGTTTAAGCATGAAATGATATCTGTTTACATTGTATACATATCTCATTATGAATTGTATGAATTCAAGTATGCTGAATTTATTGTGAAAGGTTATCTTGTTATGTAACTTATTATTATTATTTTAAATTGTTTGTTTATTCTATATTTTTGACGACCACTGTGAGTGGTTGTCATTCATGTTTAGAATTCCCCACTAAGCTTTATAGCTTAGCACGGGTTATTTTGATCCGTGTAGGTTTTAAGTAGGCAAGGCTTTTGCACAGGAACTATTTCTGCATCAGGACAGGCCAACACCAGTCTATAGAAGTGGATGTAGGAAACTTTTGATAAATCTTGTTTAGTTCCTTACATGTTTAATATGTATAAGGGTTGTAATATATGTATATGTAAATTATATAGAAGGGAAGACTGTAATAAGCTCATAGTGAAAATACTAGTATATGCATGCATGATGAAATTAGCATTACTTTATATAAATGTATTGATATGATGAATGCTAAGCATGAAAGTACAATAGCTACAGTATGATGATATAGTCATATGACTTGATGAATTAAAATGGCATAGTTTGCATTGGATATAGTAAACATGGGATATAGGGTGTTACAATTTTGGTATCAGAGCCTGGTTTAGCCTTTTCTGGGCAATGCAAGTATAGAAACCTTAATTTGAGATAGTGTTGTGTTGGCCTGATGCAAAAGTTCCTGTTTTCTTATAGATTAAAGATGGAGAACTCTAGGGATGCTATAGAAGAATCGGCTGAAAGTAATTTGCCGGATAGATCAAATCCTTCTAATCCAATAACTTCCTCTTCGCATCGAAATGAAACTCCTACCGCAGTTCCTGGAGAGGCCTTGTTGAAAATTTCTCAGGATATGGCCCAGATTCTGCAGAGAATGACTATGCCCAAGGCACCAATATCCGAAATTAGAAAGCATGGGGCACAAGAATTTATGGGCACCAATCTAGAACAATCTGAAGAAGCTGAATTCTGGTTAGAAAGGCTGGAGAGGATATTTGATGAAATAAACTGTCCTGCAAATCACAAGGTATCTTGTGCTGTGTCCTTACTTCAAGGCATGGCATATGATTGGTGGAAGTTAATTTTGAGACAGTCACAGTTACCTGACCCACTTACCTGGGAATTATTTGAGGAAGAGTTCAGAAAGAAATATGTTACTGAGGCTTATAAGGAGGAGAAATTAAAGCAGTTTCTGAGTTTGAGACAAAAAGTTTTATCTGTGGCTGAATATGAAAAAGAATTTAGCCGATTATGCAAATATGTTCCCAAGGAGATGTTGACCGGAGTGTTCAAATGCAGGCACTTTGAAGATGGGCTGAATGATAGAATTAAAGAAAAATTGTTTGGTTTTACATCTC
Organism: Excoecaria agallocha; assembly: GCA_037975025.1. Lineage (NCBI taxonomy): Eukaryota > Viridiplantae > Streptophyta > Magnoliopsida > Malpighiales > Euphorbiaceae > Excoecaria > Excoecaria agallocha. The sequence continues at coordinate 79,566,654 of CM075807.1, forward strand.
TAAATGTGGTAGATTTTAATCAACTGGTCACAACTGCCATGAAAATTGAAAAGTATGAGATAGCTAAAAGAGAGAGAGAGCATAAAAGAAGTGGTCCCAGGGGAGGATCATCTGCTGGAAAAAGATTTAGAGGGACTCAAGGAGGCCAGCCTGCAGAGTCTGTTTTCAATTCTCCTAATAAAGGAAAGAAGCAAGAATCCTTTACCAAGCCTAGAAATGAGAGGGAAGTTTCAGGAAGACAGAGTGGTGGTCAAGCACCTGAATGTTCTCATTGTTCCAGGCACCATTGGGGTAATTGCAGGAAACTGGCTGGAGAATGCTTTAGATGTGGCAGTGCCGATCATTTCATGGCAAATTGTCCTTTGAAATCAGATCAAGGTTTTAAGCAACAGAATAGCAGGGTAGCTTCTAATGCACCCCCATCTGGAAGAGGTAGAGGTAGGGGAAGGTTTGGATCAGCTCATCATGGATCCCAGTCCCAGAATATTTCAGAGACAGTTGATAGACCTTCTACTCAAATGGTTGCTAGGCGGGCTTATGCCATGAAGGCCAGAGAGGAACAGGATGCTCCAGAAGTTATAGCTGGTACTTTTTCTCTTTATAATTGTAATATACATGCACTCATTGATCCTGGCTCTACTCACTCATATGTTTGTATTGGAGTTTCGGGTAGAGATAGGTTTAAAACACAACAGTTAGATTTTGATGTATGTGTTACTAGTCCTTTGGGACATAGTATAATTGTTAATAAGGTGTGCAAAGAGTGTCCTATAATAGTTAAAGGGAAAGAGTTTCCAGCAGATTTGATTGTATTGCCTTTTCATGAGTTTGATGTAATTCTGGGAATGGATTGGTTATCCAAGCATCATGCTGTGGTGAATTGTGAAATGAAAATAGTAACCCTCAGGAACGATGAAGGAAAGGAAGTGGTAGTAGAAGGCAATTGTCCTAAGCTATCAATTGATGTTATATCAGCAATGGAAGCTAGGCGTTGTCTTAGAAAAGGATGTGAAGCATTTTTAGCTTTAGTCCTTGATTCAAAAAGGGATATGGTGGAGCTTGACAAAATACCGATTGTGAAAGAATTTCCAGAAGTATTTCCTGAGGAATTACCTGGACTTCCTCCAGAAAGAGATGTTGAGTTATCTATTGATCTGATACCTGGTATGGCCCCAATCTCCAGGGCACCATACAGAATGGCTCCATCTGAATTAAAAGAGCTGAAGGTTCAATTACAGGAATTGTTAGACAGAGGCTTTATCAGACCTAGTGTGTCACCTTGGGGTGCTCCAGTTTTATTCGTTAAGAAGAAGGATGGGTCTATGAGAATGTGTATCGACTATAGACAGTTGAACAAAGTGACAGTGAAGAACAAATATCCTTTGCCACGAATAGAGGATTTATTTGATCAGTTAAGTGGTGCTGGTGTGTTTTCAAAGATAGATTTGCGATCGGGATATTATCAGCTCAGAGTTAAAGATGGAGATGTTCCTAAGACTGCTTTTAGAACGCGATATGGGCATTATGAATTTTTAGTTATGCCATTTGGGTTGACTAATGCACCTGCTGCATTTATGGATCTTATGAATAGGGTATTCAGACCCTATTTGGATCGATTTGTTGTTGTGTTTATTGATGACATACTGATTTACTCCAGAAATGAGGCTGAACATGCTGATCATTTGAGAATTGTTTTGCAAACTTTGAAAGGAAATGAGTTGTTTGCTAAGTTGAGTAAATGTGACTTTTGGCTTAAGGAAGTTTCTTTCCTAGGTCATGTTGTATCTGCTGAAGGTGTTAGGGTCGATCCAAATAAAATTGAAGCTATTGTTAGTTGGAGACCACCCAAGAATGTGCATGAAATCAGAAGTTTTCTTGGGTTGGCAGGTTACTATCGTCGTTTTGTGAAGGGTTTTTCTGTCATTGCTTCACCCCTCACTAAGCTATTGAGAAAGAATACTAAGTTTGAATGGTCTGATCGTTGTCAAGCAAGTTTTGAAAGGTTGAAGAAGATGTTGACTGAGGCTCCAGTGTTGACTCAACCTGTGGCAGGGAAAGAGTATGCAATGTACAGTGATGCTTCTAAGGTTGGTTTGGGTTGTGTATTGATGCAAGATGGTAAAGTTATAGCTTATGCATCTAGACAGTTGAAAACACATGAACAGAACTACCCGACTCATGATCTAGAACTGGCAGCTGTGGTTTTTGCTTTAAAAATTTGGCGGCATTACCTTTATGGGGAGAAGTGCAGGATTTATACTGATCATAAAAGCCTCAAGTACTTGCTTACTCAGAAAGAACTTAATTTGAGGCAGAGGAGATGGTTGGAACTATTCAAAGATTATGATTGTATAGTTGATTACCACCCAGGAAAAGCGAATGTGGTTGCTGATGCCCTGAGTCGTAAGTCCATGGCTGTTTTGATGTTAAAACAGTGCAATTGGAAATTTGCTTCTGATGGTGCTTTACTAGCACAGCTTAAAGTTAGGCCCTTGGTTAGGCAGACAATGATTGATGCTCAGAAGGATGATGCAAAGTTAAAACAGATTGTTAAAGCAATTGGTGAAGGTAATCAATCCGATTTTTCAATGAAAGAAGATGGTGGTGTATACTACCATAACAGGTTGTGTATCCCTGATGATAAAGAAGTGAAAAGAACATTGTTGCATGAAGCACATAATACTGCATTCACTATGCATCCAGGTGGGAATAAGATGTATCAAGAGTTGAAACAGTTTTACTGGTGGCCTGGCATGAAGAAGGATATTGTTGATTATGTTTCTAAATGTCTGACATGTCAGCAAGTGAAAGCAGAACATCAGTTTCCTTCAGGTCTCCTGAATCCCACTCCAATTCCACAATGGAAGTGGGAAGACATTACCATGGATTTTGTTACTGGTTTGCCTCTTTCTCAAAGGAAAAATGATGCTGTATGGGTAATAGTGGATAAGTTAACAAAAGTAGCTCACTTTTTACCAGTTCGAACAGATTATTCTATGGATAGGCTTGCAGAATTGTATGTGAATGAAATTGTACGGTTACATGGTATACCAGTGTCTATAATTTCGGATCGAGATCCAAGGTTTACATCGAGATTTTGGAAGAGTTTACAGCAAGCTTTGGGAACACAGCTCAAGTACAGTACAGCTTTTCATCCTCAAACGGATGGGCAATCCGAAAGGGTTATTCAGATTCTCGAAGATATGATGAGGGGATGTGCTTTGGAGTTCTCTGGTAGTTGGGATAAATATGTAGCCTTGATGGAATTTGCTTATAATAACAGCTATCAGAAGAGTATTCAAATGGCACCATATGAGGCTTTGTATGGCAGAAAATGTAGAACTCCAGTCTGTTGGACTGAGTTGACCGAATGTAAGTTAATTGGTCCTGACCTTATTAGAGATACAGAAGAAAAAGTTCAAGTTATCAAGCAGAGGCTGAAAGAAGCGAGTGACAGGCAAAAATCATATGCTGACCTTAAAAGAAGGGATATCGAGTACCAGGTGGGTGACAAAGTGTTTTTGAAGGTGTCTCCTTGGAGAAAGGTACTTAGATTTGGGAAGAAAGGAAAACTCAGCCCGAGATTCATTGGTCCGTATGAAATTCTTCAAAGAGTGGGACCAGTGGCTTACAGATTGGCTCTTCCTATGGAACTGGCCAAGCTTCATGATGTGTTTCATGTATCTATGCTTCGTAGATATCGCACGGATGAATCTCACAAGTTGCAAGTTCAAGAAATTCAGTTACAGCCGGATTTCACTTATGATGAGGAACCAAAGGAAATCCTGGCTAGGGAGATTAGGCAATTAAGGAACAAACAGATTCCCCTTGTTAAAGTACTCTGGCAACATCACGGTGTACAAGAAGTAACTTGGGAGCCAGAGGCAGCTATGAGAAAGCAATATCCTCGATTGTTTGAAACAGGTATGAATTTCGAGGACGAAATTCTTTAAGGGGGAGAGAATTGTAAGGCCCCTAACATGACCCTAGTTAATTTGCATATTTGTAAATGATAATTTCATATGAGTAAGGGTCCATGGGGTAAATTATGATTGTTAATTGCATGAAAATAAAATTTATGAGTAAAGTTTAATATTAGTTGAGGATGCAATTGAAGTAAAAAGTATTGTTTTGGGGTAATTTTGCAATTACAGTATCTTTAAGGGGTAAATGTGAATAAATGATTAATTGAGAGGTCAATGTAAGAAAAGGTTAAATTGGTGAGGTTGAATTAAGAATGACTTAAATGATGGGGTATGATTTGTGACATGCAAGATTTGGTGGGAAGTCTTGGTAACATGCAAAATCTTAAAGGACCTAAAGAGAGATTTGCCAAGCACTATATATAGGTGTGTGTGTTAGTGGAAGGAAAGAGAAATTAAAGACTTTGTGAGTGTGTGTGTGGTGGTCGGCCATTAGAGAGGAAAACCCAGAATTTTCATCTCCTTCATCCTTCCTTCACTCCTTTTAAATCATTTCAAGAGAATTAATGAGAAATCTTGTGAGTTCATTAAGAGTTTAAGACTTTCAACTAAGGTAATGTATATGTTAATGAACCCATCATCATCTTCATCTCTTTTCTTTTCATTTTGATTGAAGAAGATGTTGTATAAGTGTTGGATTTTGAATGATGATGATATTTGTGAAGGAGAAGAAGAAAGAAGGAAGAACAAAGGGAAAGACATTGCTAAGGATTAAAAGATTTTGTGATTTTGGCTAAGGTATGGGAATTTAGGGTTTCTCATATTGCTTGTGAATGGATCTTTTGGAACATGATGTGTTTTGCTTGAAAACTTGAGAAATAAACAAAGAGAACATAAGATGAGACATGCATGTGAATTTGATAAAATTCTGGGTTTGAGTTCTTTTGACCTATGAGTATTGTTTTGATAATATCTGGAGTTTGAAAATAGATATTGAGGTGATTCAAAATGGGACTTAAAATAGACCTATAGAAAAAGATTTTATAAGAATAAACCATATACGAATTCTGTCTTTAAATGGGTCTAAATCCAGTTTGAATTTCGGACAAAGATGCAGAATTTGTGAGCATGAACAGTCCTTAGTATTTTCTTCATATCTCGAGTTATATAAATGATTTTGAAGATATTTTTGATTTCCTAGAAACTAGACACATAGGGCTACAAGTTTGTTGAAGAAAGTATTCTCTAAAAATGATGATTTAAAGGTCAAAATTGCAATACAAGTTGAATCTGTAAATCGGCCTCTGGACAAAATATATGTCACGGTTACCAGAATTTCCTTAGTAACCGTGACCTAGTCCAGTTTTTAGTCCAGAATAGAAAAGTAACCTATCTCACGGTTACTAAGGAATTCATAGTAACCGTGAGCCCCTTTTGTACATATAGGACACGGTTACTAGGATCTTCATAGTAACCGTGACCTAGTGCAGTTTTTAGTACAGAACCGAAATGTGACCTATCTCACGGTTACCAACAATTTCATTGTAACCGTGACCCCCTTGAACATACCACACGGTTACCAACAATTTCATAGTAACCGTGACCTATTTGTCCTTATATGTCACGGCTGTCAAATATTCATAGTAACCGTGACCCTTGCTGTTTTACTCCAAATTCACAGAAAGGTTTCAAATGAATAGTAATGATTAACTAAACTGTTTTTATCGAGAATTTAACAAGTTTTTGATACAAAAATACATATGAATAAAGGTTTCAATCAAGTTGTAAAGATGTATGTATATCTACCTTACATGTTGCAAGTTAAATGTATTTATTACATGAAGACTTATCAATAATTTGTATAGTACTTGATTCATACTTGATGATGAAGGTGATTATATGTATAGATAAATATGCATATAAGAATGCATCAATTGTATGTGAACGAATCTACAGGTACGTACAATGATGATTATGAAGTGATGATTAAATGTCATGCCTACATGTTATATATGAATGTATGAATATGTTATTGCCCATGAAATAGAAGATATTTTGGCATGACTAAGAATATGTATAATGCTTAAAGAGAACATGCTTAAAAGTATGAGCTGATGATTATACGTCATGCATATATGTTATGATGCAAATTTATAGTCTCATGGCTTGATATAACCTAGCATATGAAATGTGCATATATTTGTTTATGCACCAAAGAACCCATAGTATTACAAGATATTATACATATACGAATAGTACACTATGAACGTAGTCTTGATATGTGACTTTAACAAGAATATAATTATGCCTGCGATAGAGTTTCAGTTGTGGATAGATAGGCGCCTATAGGGAATTGCAGCTGCCAAAGTCGATCTTGCTGGATCTTACACAGCCCATTAGGGTTGTTTATTTTTGCCCTCGTGTGGGTGCTCACGTGCGAGCATTTGACCGGTCCAAAGTATAGTTGGCCCTACTTGGGTCCATAGTTTTGATATCTTCGGATATCCACCGTTTGATACCCTCGGGTATCCACCGATCCCGTTATCCACTATTAGAACTTAAGCAGGCTAAAGTAAAGCAAATATGTTTCACTAATAAGCACAGTATGAACTATGCATTTGATATTTGATTTATTATGATTAACAATGATTGTTTAAGCATGAAATGATATCTGTTTACATTGTATACATATCTCATTATGAATTGTATGAATTCAAGTATGCTGAATTTATTGTGAAAGGTTATCTTGTTATGTAACTTATTATTATTATTTTAAATTGTTTGTTTATTCTATATTTTTGACGACCACTGTGAGTGGTTGTCATTCATGTTTAGAATTCCCCACTAAGCTTTATAGCTTAGCACGGGTTATTTTGATCCGTGTAGGTTTTAAGTAGGCAAGGCTTTTGCACAGGAACTATTTCTGCATCAGGACAGGCCAACACCAGTCTATAGAAGTGGATGTAGGAAACTTTTGATAAATCTTGTTTAGTTCCTTACATGTTTAATATGTATAAGGGTTGTAATATATGTATATGTAAATTATATAGAAGGGAAGACTGTAATAAGCTCATAGTGAAAATACTAGTATATGCATGCATGATGAAATTAGCATTACTTTATATAAATGTATTGATATGATGAATGCTAAGCATGAAAGTACAATAGCTACAGTATGATGATATAGTCATATGACTTGATGAATTAAAATGGCATAGTTTGCATTGGATATAGTAAACATGGGATATAGGGTGTTACAGTTTACTACATGCAGGTTATGAAGTGTTGCAGGAGCATTGTACACAGTAGAGCCAGATCGGAAAAGAAGAAATAATGCTAAATCGAGTTGTATTTTGGCATGTATATACTTAGACAATTAAGGTGAAAGATTCAACTGTATTTTAATTGTTATTATGATTACTGATGGGTAAGTGTTTGGTATAAGTTTTTGGCATGAATTTATTTAATGTATGTTTTAATTGTTTATAAGGTTATCGATTGATTAGGAATTTGATGTAAAGGTATTTAAGGTATATCGAAATTGATCGGTGATGGAAAAATTTTTTTTACTATTTTTGGCTAAGTTTTGTATTGGAAAGAACTATTCCGGGAAGGGTGTGACAAGCACGGTAGCTAAAATTTTGCAATTTGATTTTTCTAGTCCATTTTACTTAATGATGTTAAGTCATTTATGCCTTTATGTGATAGGTGCCAACGTATTGGTAATATCTCTAAACATGTTGAAATGCATTTAAATAATGTGTTAGAAATAGAAATATTTGATGTTTGGGGAATCAAATTTATGGGGCCATTTTCAAATTCTTTTGGATTTGAAGACATCCTCATAGCAGAGGACTATATGAGTAAAAGGGTAGAGGCTATAGCTACTAAGACCTTTAATGCTTGTGTTGTGTTAAAATTCCTTAAAAGGAATACTTTTACCCCATTCGGAGCACCTAAGGCTATGATTATTAATGGTGGCAAACATTTTATCAATCATTAATTCAAAATTTTACTCCATAATTATAGTGTTAAACATAGGATCACAACCTCATATCATCCCTAAGCAAATGGGCAAGTAAAGGTTTCCAATAGAGAACTAAAGGCCATCATTCAAAAAACTATTAGTAACTCTAAGAAGGATTGGTCACAAAGGTTAGATGATACATTATAGGCATATAGGATTGCATTCAAAACTCCTATTGGCATATCTTCATTTAGGTTAGTGTGTGGTAAGGGATGTCATTTACTAATTGAACTTAACCACAAAGCATTTTGGGCTATAAAGTTTCTTAACTTTGACTTGAAGAGTGCAAGTGAGAAAAAATTGTTGCAGATTATTGAGCTGGATGAAATGAATTTATGGTCTTATAATCATGCTATAAAGTATAAGGAGAAAACCAAAAGATAGATTGAAAAGAAGTTACTTCTTAAATAATTCATGCCAGGTATGCAAGTCCTACTTTACAACAGCCGATTGTGACTATCTCTATAGAAGCTGATGTTTAGATGGCTTGGACCCTATGAAGTGGTGGAAGTTATTGATTTTTGAATGGTCATGGTATAAAATTTGAAGGATGGTAAGGAATATAAAGTAAATGGACACCATCTCAAACCTTCCAATTCTTCACAAGTCAAAGTTATTAAGGAAACTTTGATTTTCTAAGAAAAGTAAGGCAATTCTAAAAGTGTAGATGAATACTTGTAAAAAATTTAAAACTTAATTCTTTACTCCCTTCTTTTTTTTTTATTTTTAGAGGTTTTTATAGGTAAATTTGTGTTTTTTAGGTGTTTAGTTCATTGTGTGATTTTAGTTGCATTTCATTAGCTTTTGATGTGTTAGAATGTTTAGTTTTGTGGTTGGAACAATGGATTTGGAATAAGGAGGATAATAGTAAAAATTTTTTGTTGTGTTATTTTTTCTAGTTCATCAACTTGGCTAAGTCAATATTCATCTCAACCGGGTCACTTAGGCACTTTAAATATAGAATATGGGGACCTGGCTAAGTCACAATCCATCTTAGCTAGGTCACATGTGCACTTTCAATGAAAAATGGTGGGACCCAACTGAGTCAAAACCTATCTCAACTAGGCTATTTTAAAATTTTTATAACCCTATGTTTCCTTCTATTTTCGGCAGTTCCTCTATTTTTCCCTCTTTTCATTTTCTCTCAACATTCAAACTTCTTCTCATGCATTCTTTAATCAAGTAAATCACTTATTCTTATTTTCTTTTACCTTATATATGTAGACAACATGACTTGAGGTAGCCCAGTTTAAGGTTATCCGATGATAACTAAATGGTATATTTCTAATAGAGAGCACAAATCTTGAAGCTTTAACTTTGATTTCCACATTTTTATAAGTGTTTGTATGGTTTTCCAATTTGATTGTTTAAGAGTTTTGAAGGAATTTCCAAAAAAAACATTGAGTTTTAGTCTCTAGCAGTGATAAACAGTCATCCATCATAAAGGGACGACTGTCTGTGGGTATTTTCCTTTGATCCAAGTCAGATTCAAAGGCCTTTTTGTAATTTTAAGGAATCATGTGAAGGATGGCCATTTGTCATCCACATATGCCTTTCTGTGAGGTTAATTCTAGATATCCCACATTTTCTAGTTTTGAAAAGCATAGATAAAAGATCAAATTTTAAGAATCCGATAGTGGTTAAATTTTAGCAATTTTTAACTTCCTTTTCTAGAGAATAAGATTTAGATTAATCTTTAACACTTCTCCAAATATAAGAAGAAAAAATAGGATTTCAAGTAGGGATTCTCATTAGAAAATAGGACACCTTTGGGAAAGAGAAACTTGATTCTTTATTCTCGGAGGCTACAACTCTAAGCAATTTTTCATACAAAAATATACACATCTTTCTTTATTTGAATGTGGGAATTGAGGATTGGAGTTAAGATCATTGTCCTGTAAAGTTACAAAGCTAAGAATTCCTAAGGGTAATATTTTAGACCCTAAGTTCCTTTCCCTCTCTAATTCCATATCATAATCATGTAGCTAATTATGTTTAATCTTTGTTTATAATGCCATTATTTATGTTTTCTTTTATGTTATTTAACCTATTTTGTATGTTCATGAATGCCATGATGATTTGATTTTGTTTAAAGTAATAGAACAACATGTCAAGATTCATATTCTTCTGTTAATGTATGATAAAATATCTTGTTTTAATCCCAAAGTTTCCATATTTTCTTGCTATTTTGGAATGATTTAAGCCATATTTATAATGTTTTCTTTAGCTTGGCATGTTTAGGGTCATTATAAATTCTTGATTAGGATTAAATAATCCTTTTTTGCATTTTTTGCTTCTCTTTATGGTTTCTACTTGTGTTTTTTAGTTATAGACGAGAAGAAAAAATCACAGATGGCCATCTATTAGTCTGATAGACAGAACATCATAGTGTCTTCACCTAATCCTGTCTTTTATTTTTTTGTAGCTATCTGTCTCTTGCATTGCGACATCTGTGACCCTTTATTTCACCTCATTTAGCATATTTTAATGTTATTTTACTAATTTAGTTTATTTTTAATGTTTAGATTTATTTTAAATTTTATTTTTGCTTTTGCTCCTACATGATTTACATTTTGCCCAATTAATATTGATTCCATTTATTTTTGTTTATGTGTTTTAATTTCATTATTTGATTTATATTATGTTTTTTGTGCTAATTAATTTGTTTTTGTATGTTTCCTTGAGTTATTGTTTTTTATGCCATTATAGAGTTTTTTTGGAAGAATTATTCCACCCTAGAGCTTTAACCCTTGTACTGTTCTCTTCTAGCCCTATTTACTTAGATTATATTTTATTTTATTTTGATTTATTATGATTTACTTATTAGTTTGCTTCATTTATTTGGTTTTTGTACTTTATTATCTATTTCTCATTTATTTCTCTCTTTGGGATGAATATTTAGTAAAAAAAGGAGTTTTTAGCATGTTAACTATTTAAAAGTTGTTTAAATATTTTTTACATAATTAAATTGAGCTTTGCAAATAAAATGGACCAATGTCCACTTTTTCACCCCAAAAATCACACAAATAAAAGGAGGGTCTTATTTCATCAAAATTGGGATCACTCATCTCATGTTTTCTTAAAATTTAACTTTCATCTTCCTTTTTTTAAATATGTATGTGGGAACTAATGTTCCCAAACTTAATGAATAGTCCGATTTGTCTATATACTTTATTCTTTTAATTGAACAATTTGCCTCTATAATAGTTTAAGTAATGGACTTATTTTTTTTATTTACTTTTTTTTTACCATTTTCTTAAATTGATTGATGTGTTTATTTAATCGTATTGCATCGTATGAGAAGAGAGGTGTTAAGGAGATTGCATTTCTTATTCTATCAATGAGTTACTTATAATTGGGGTTTTTTCTGATTAATCCTATCTCTTTTCGAAATTACATTTTTTGCATACATGCTAGAGCCTTAGAATTAAGTTAGACATCTTTTTTTAGCCTTTGTGCTATCCTAAAGCATGTCCTTTGTTCACTCAATGTGTAGAGGGGTTAAGGAGACCTATAAGCTTAAAATCGATCGTTGTACTTGTGATGAGATATACCTTGTGATAGACACCATGTTTGGGTAGCCCTAAAGTTTCATCACCAGACTACAACCCATGTAATGATAATAGCTACTTCCCCTAGGTTGTATAACCATAACAATCCTTGCTTGCTGTGAGACCCCATACATGACCCTAATTAAATTTCATGTTTTCAGAGGAATTTTTATTTGATTAAGATTAATTATTTAATGAGAAATTCGTATAAATTTGGGTTAAGGGATAAATTATGTTTTCATTATTTTAATGGCATGGAAAATAAATTGATTAGTGTGATTTAATTTTAATTGAGGGTTTAATTGGAGTATAATTATTGATTCGGGGTAAATTGGTAATTATGACATTTTATGAGGTCAATTGAGAATTTAAGAATAGTGGAGAGGCTAATGTAAGGAAAAGGTTAAATGATGGGGTTGAATTAGGAATAAATTAAATTGTGGGGAATAATTTGTGGCATGCAAAGAAGTGGGTGTTAATAATGTGACATGCAAAATTTGAAAAGATCACTTGGGGAATTTTCCTTATTATTATATAGGCTGAAACTTAGTGGATGGAAAGAGAAAATTGAGATGGTGGTGAGTGTTGGTCGGCTAAGCTTGTTGAAGAGAGAAAGTTTCATATTTCTCTTGCTTGATTAATCAAGATCTCTAAGAAATCTTAAAGAAAACTTCATGCATGAAAATTATTCAAGAAGATTTTGATATAGATTATAAAGGTATGGTTTAAATTTTGGATATCTTTATCTTCTTCTTCTTCTTCTTCTTCTTCTTCTTCTTCTTTTCCTTATGTGGATTTCAGATGGGTTTGGTTGCTGGAAATAATGGTTGGAGATGATTTGTGTTGTAGTTAAAGAAGGAGGAGATAGAAAGGATAAAGGGAAAGGAATTGCTGAAAATTAATTGGTTAAAGTAAAGTTAGGCCAAGGTATGGGATTAGGCCTACCTTAATGCATGTGAATTTGGTTGTTGCATGTGAATATGGTTGCTGGAACTTGTTGTGATTAAATTGAATTTGTAGTAATTAAAAGAGAGTTCAATGTATGAAATGTGCATGAAGAGATGAGATGAAAATTCTGACCTATTGACTGAAAATTTAGTGTAAGTTGTAATAGAGACCTCTAATTGTAACAAATCAAATTTCTATAGTTATATAAAACATTTTTCTAAAAAATTGAAGAAGGAACCTACCTTCAATTCTGCCTCTAGATATTTTTTATGATTTATTGAATTTAGGAGAACTTTTAAATTCGGATTCTGGACCAGGTTGGGGAAAAATTGAGATATCTGTATGTAAAATGATCAGAATGACATGAAATTAATTCCTATGCAAAATAGACTCATAAATACACATTTTATATGAAGGAAGTAATGCCTAATTTTATTTCTATGTATTTCAAATAATTAGCATGAAATTCGTTGAATCTGTTTGGACTGTTAAGGTACAGATGTTGGTATTTTGGGCATAAGTATTAGTAGAGAAGTCAAAATCTTATTCTGTAAAATTCTGGGTAAACTAGATACCTTTGAGTACGTTTTTGATGAAGAAATTTTGGTCTAAATCCCTCTTTAGTTTATGCTATGAATTTTTATAAGTGACAGCTAATACTGTTTTGGTTCCATGAACAGCTTATAGTATTTTTCAAATATCTTGAGCTATAGGTAAGATATTAAGGTGAATTTTGATGATATGGAAACTAGACACATAGGGTAATAATATTGTAGAAGATCATATAGCCTCAAAATGACATTATCAAATTCATTTGTGTCTCACAAGTTGAGTCCAGAATGATGCACTGTACAGATTCTTAATGTACTTTATTTTATGGTTTTCAATTAATTGAGCTAAATATGTGTTTATGTGATTACAAAATGAATTGGATAGGGCATGTAATATGACTATTAATGCAAGATTATATGTATATATATACATTCACACGTGTACTTGGGTAAGGACTTGTGATGAAATTGTGTACATGATTGTTTTATGCAATTAATCTTACATATTCATACTCTAATGATAGAGTGAATTATATTTGAACATGCACTTACACTGTGAAACAAGAAATACTATATATGACTATGCTTATGTGTCATGCCTGAATGATAACATAATGAAGTATATTATAATGATGTTATATATTCCTATTCACTAGGGATTATGTATATGTATACATGATCATATATATTATATATACGATATGCTATATTGTAAAGTATTAATAATGAGCACTTGAATAGGTATGTTGAATTACTTAATTAACATATCATGATTATGCTAATATGAGATATCTAATGATGGTATATAAAAAGTAATTATATCATAAAATGAACTTACATATGCAGTTATGTCATAGTAACAATGTAGCTATCATATGATTATACATGTACAAAATGAACACTATAAGTGCAAGCATGATATATGAAAGAAAGTTTAAATAGAATTTGCCTGCAGTTATAGTTCAATTGTGGATATATAGGCACCTATAGGGATATTGCAGCTACCACAGTCGACCTTTTTAGGTCCACAGTATAGTTGATCCTGCTGGATCTTACACAACTCATCTGGGTTGTTGCTTGACCTTTTGGGTGCTTGACCGGTCCACCGTATAGTTGGCCCTAATTGGGTCCATAGTTTTGATACCCTCGGGTATCCACCGATCCCATTATCCACTCTTAGAACCTAAGCAGGCTAAAGTAAAGCAATAATGTTTCACAGTTAATCACAAAATGAACTATGCATCTGATATATGATTTATCATGTATAACAGTGATTTCTTAAGCATGTATTGGTATCTGTTTACATTATATACATATCTCATTATGAATTGTATGTATTCAAGTATACTGAATTGATTGTGAAGGGTTATCTTATTATGCAAGCTATTATATTTTATATTTTACCTTTTTCTGACATGTAAATATTATTATTATTATATTATTTTGTATATCCTATATTTTGACGACCACTGTGAGTGGTTGTCTTTCATGTTTAGAATTCCCACTAAGCTGTATAGCTTAGCACAGGTTATTTTGATCCGTGTAGGTTTTGGTAGTCAAGGCTTTTGCACAGGAACTATTTCTGCATCAGGACAGGACAACACCAGTCTATAGAAGTTGATGTAGGAAGTTTTGATAAATATTGCTTAGTTCCTTACCTGTTTAATATGTATAAGGGTTGTAATATATCTATATGTATGTTATATAGAAGTGATGGTTGTAATAAGCTCATAGTGAGAATGCTAGTTTATGCATGCATCTAGAAGCTATAATACTTTATATAAATGTGCTGAAATGCTGAATGCTATGCGTGAAAGATGTGAGAAACCTAATTAGTATATTAGTTATATGATTATATGGATAAGATGACGTGAATGCTTATAGATGTTAATTGAGAAAATTACTTAAAATATCATGATTTTAGTAGATTGCATCATATATATAGTAAAGTTGTAGTTTAGGGTATTTCAGTTGCTATATGGGCCTTTATATATTGACCAAACTCGATTTTTGTGAATTACTCGAATACAGAATCACCAAAGTCTTTAAGGTTGTTCTTTTAATTAAGAGGATTATGTTACTGATTTTTCATCGTGCACTATACACATTTATTGGGTTTCTTATTGACCCATAGGCTAAGCCCACCTAGGAAAGAGACCACATAACCTCCTGTGTAGGAGTAAAAAGGTTGAAAGGCTTTGTCTTACTTATATGTGGTTGTGATTGACATCTAATAAACACATTCAATACATTCATACATCATGTACATACCATGTTCATATATTATCATTATGCATCATCCCTGAGCTTGAATTTTGTAGCCATCATAGATTCATTTAGGTGGTCCAGAGGGTTAAACGGTTGCCTTATTCAGAGATCCATTCGAGCTACTTGGGTTAAGATCAAAATCAAGTTGAGAGTTGGGTTTGAGATCAGTTCAGAGTTTGGTTTAATTGAGCTTCTAAAAATTAGTAGAGGGATTACAATAGAAGAAGAAATGGCTAACAATAAGAGACAACAAAATGATATGGGCAGAATCATAGAAGATCTTAAGATAAGGATGTCCAACCTAAAAGATAAATTAGCTTTTGCTTCAGCTCCTTCGGTTCCTCAAGATGAGATAGATAAGAGATTAAATAGGCAATTCCAGCTATTTAAGGAAAGAATGATACCACTGCTCGATGGGTTGGTAGCTTACTTAGCACCTCTTCTTAGAACTCAGCATGGAGTACCTATTCGAGGGTTAGTGGAGCCAATCTATATTGGGGACACTACCTATACAGCTATTGTAGAGCTTCAAGTCCTACCGATTGAGTAAAAGAGAAAGATAAAGCATGAGCCCGAGAATGACCACATTGAAAAAGAAGAGGAAGAGGAAGAGACTCCTATTGTAGTAGTGAAGAATAGAGGCACCTTAGTGCTAAAGATGTAGGCTTAAAGAAGATGGAGGAGAGGATTAAGGCTATGTCCCGATTGTTATCTATCGAAAAAGGAATCAACCCTAAAGATAGGAATTTAGATGGGGGTAACCCACTCCTCAAAGGTTTAAGATGCCAGATCTACCCAAATTTGGTGTTGTTTTATAATTAGATTTTTGATTATCAATCCACTACTTCCCTTCTCACATGATGCATTGTGAAAATAAATAAGCACATCAATCAAATAGTAAAAGAATTAAATAAAGTAAATCCACTGCTTAATTATTACAAAGGCAAATCCTCCAAAGAGAAGATAAAATATCTTACATAAAATGAAGCATTTGTTAGGTTCGGGAACATTGGTTCTCACATACATATTTAAAAAATGAAGATGAAGAGGCTTTATCAATTTTAAGAAAATATGGGGTGAGTGATCCCAATTTTGATGAAAATAAGACTCTCCTTTTATTGTGTGATTTTGGGATGAAAATTGGACATTAGGTTATTTTATTAATGAAAATACAAGTTAATTAAATATAAAATATTGAATGATTTTTATCGATTATTGTGTCAAAATACCCTTTTTTACTAAACTATTACATACCCAAAAAATGAAATACATTCAAAAATTAATAAAATACCAAAATTAATAAATAAAATAATAAATGAAGCATAATAATCTAAATGCAATAAAAAGAATAAAAAGGGATAGAGAAAGAACCAATTGAAGGAAGACCTCCAAAGTAGAATTACTCTCCCAAAATAACACCAAGAATGCATAAAAAACTCACAAAATACACAAACAAAGGATATTGAATAGTATATTAAGGGAAATCAAATATCAAAGAAACTAATTGATTAAAAGGAATAGTCACAAAAGACATGTTGGAATAAATAAATAAATAAATAAATAATATACAAAATGCAAATCATGTCATATCGAAAAAAAAGGTAAAATGAATTTAAATATTCAAAATTACCTATCCTAACAAAAAAAACATCAAAACAAGTTAAAAAGAGGAAACATAGGGCCACAAATGTTGCAAGGACATATTCCCCCAAAAAAAAGAGATAGAACAAAAAGGTATTATGACATCCTGTCTGTCGCATTGATGATGATCATCTATGATATCTTTCTTTCTTTTATCACTTGAACATACAGGCTGAAGGCATAAATATAACTTAAAACAAATATAACAACTCTTAAATCCTAAACATGCAATTCTTAAAACCCTAAATCATGCCAAAACTACAAAAATGACAATAAAACACTGCTTAAATACTCTAAAACAAATTAATCATGCAAATACAGGAAATAAATTAAACCATCTTATCATGCATCAATAGAAAAACATGCATAATGAAATTTACATGATGTTCTACATGCCTAATAAGTCGGTAAATAATCATGGCATCACAGACATCATAAATGTTCATAAAAAACATAAATAATACATCCTAAGAAAAGGATAAAGGGAAATTAACTACATGATCGTGTGATGAATTCTAAAGAGAAAATAAAAAAAAAAAGCTTAAGTCCTAGAATATTACCTTCAGGATTTTTAGTTCTGAAACTCCGAAAATAATGATCTCTACTTTGATCTTTAATGTCTACGTTCAAAGAAAATAAAATAAGATTTATTTGTTTTCCTATGTATGTGATTGCATAGAGCTTTGGTCTCTAAGAATAAAGAATTGCTTTCTCTTTTTTAAGAAACCTGCCCCTTTTCTCAAAAGTTTTTCTCAACAAAAACCCTAGTTTTTCCATTAAATACCTAAAGAAGAAATAGAGATCAACTCCAACACTAATTCCTTAGAAAAGGCAGATTCAATCCCCTAAAATCAAAAGCTAATAAGATTTTGTAAAATCTAATCTAAATCCAAAGTTTTCAGAGCTAAAAAATATGGAAAATTTGAAAAAAAAAGCCCACATATGGGCATCCATCATTGACAAATGGCCATCCCTCATGAAATTCCTTAAAATTTATCAAAATACCTTTGATCTGACCCGAACTCAATGAGGGCATCTATAAATGGCTTGCTTTTTTTTTCAGGCATCTATCTATCCCTGCTAAAGGCCAAAATCAAAGTTTTTATTTGAAGTTATTTTCAAACTCCAAAAAAATAATCTTTGTAAAATCATAAAAATTTCATGAAAATGTAGAGATCGAGTTTGAAGCTTTAAGATTCATGCTTTTCACTAGAAATATATTGATTCCTCTTTATTAGATAACTTTAATCTAGGCTACCTCAAGTCATAATGTCTGCAGAGTGGGAGTCCCTTTAAATTACACAATAGCTTTTCTTTAATTTTATATTAAGTTTGCAATATTCTAAAGAAGTGGGTAACGGGTTAAACAATAGCACGTAAAGGTACAAAATGGCTTGACCAGCCAAATGAACCCAAACAGGATTGGTTACAACCCAAAAAGGGTTGTTTATGATCCAAATAGGACCATGACTATCTAATTGGCCAAATTGGGTCAACTATAACCCAAACAAAGTTAAAAATTATCCAAATGGGGCCATGCCTGTTGAGTCACCCAAACAAAGTCGACTACAACCCAAACGGTGATGAAAATTTATAGCTGTAAGGTACCCTTATAGGCATGCTTATCTATCCACATCCTAGACTTAAGGTAGGCAATTAAATCTCTTTACAAAAACCCACTTCGCTTTTTCTTAACTTCATTCAAATATATATATATATATATATATTTATTTATTTATTTATTATAAAAATTTATTCTCGGTTGAAACTATGTAAGGTGATTAACATGCGATCATTTCCACTTTTGAGTATTGCTATTATTTACTTTAAAGGAGATCAAGGCATGTATCTCAACATGAACATATAATAGCAACATTTATCATCATGTTATTTGAATTTCTCTATTAAAAATATATACATGCCAATGAATCTATATTTTTATGTTTCTTTCATGCATATCATATGCTTATAAAAACCTTTGAATATGCTTATATTATACATGTTTGCTTAAGAACTATGATATTGTACTCATGAGATGTAATCATATAAACTATTAGTGTAATGAGCATTATTTATGCATGCTATCATCACATCAAAACATGCTTTTACAATTCTACTTATCCATCTCCCATATCTTTGTACACAATTACATCATCTTATATTCATATTTGTTCACACTACAATAATAAATACTCATAGATCATGTATTTATGTGTACATCCAATCTCATATATTTCATATACACTTGACTATCTCCCTTGTACAAATAAATTCATAATTGCATACTTTATAATATTTACTATCTACATATCCATCTCTCATATCTTTGTACACAATTACATCATCTCATGTTCATATTGGTTCACACTATAATAATAACTACTCATACATAATGTATTTATATGTACATCCAATCTCAATTATTGCATATACACTTGATTGTCTCCCTTATACAAATAAAAACCTTTACATAGGGTTTTAATCTTTGCAAATTAGGGTTTTATTTTCTCTTTTTTAGTTTAGTTTTAATCTAGAGATTCAAGGAAGGATTCAAGGTTGAAGAAGAGAAACTTCAAGTTTTATTTTCTCTTTATCATAGATGTATTCAAAACTTAATCTTTCTCTATTTTATGATTATATTCTTGATGTTTAACTAGTTTATCTTGTTTAGGAATTCCTGAACCATATTTGTATTGGAATTTTGAGTTTAATGAATATTTTCATGTTTTCTTCTATTTTTCTTATGATTAATTTTGCACTTATATTAATGTTTGGTTTTGATTTTTAAGGTATTGAGAGAAGGTTCATTATTAAATTTGAATGTTAATTGTATGTGTTTATGTCTTGTTCTTTTATTTTTCGCATCTAGTTATCTTTATGTTCTAAAAGGAGGTTTTGATTTCTATGTATAGATTATATTTAGTTTAAGTGTGCATGGGAATAAATGGATTTTTTCAATGGATTTTTCGAAAGGAGATCCATTTGAGATCTAGGAAATTATGAACCTAAGATAATGTTAGTTATTAGGCTATTCTGAATTCGGAAGCATACTAATCTAAAATGGTACTTTTAAGTAAAAGACCTATTTTAAATTGGGTTTTTTTGGATATTCATATTAATATTATTTTACTTGTTTCCAATTACAATTATGAGAATAGAATTTTATAAGCATTAATTTCAATTTTGATTGATTCTCTTGATTATATCGGTTTAATTTAGTTGTTAATTTTTAGATTTAATTTCTTTCTTAGCTTAAGACTCCTTTTAATTCAAAAACTTGGGGATAATCGCATATTAATTGAAATCAATTAGATATTTTATTTAGCAATTCCAGTTCTATTTGGTTCAATATTCTTAGGGTTTTAAATATATTTTCCTATATTACTAAACTGATTTAGTACACTTGCTAGATACCTGTTTATATATATATATGTGTGTGTGTGTGTGTGTGTGTACATACATATATATACGTATGTGTACATACATACATACATACATACATACATATATATATATATATATACACATATGTTTGTATGTATGTATGTATGAATGTATGGACATACTTACATACATACATACATACATACATATATATGTATATGTGTGTGTGTGTGTGTGTGTATATATACACGTATATATATGTATATGTGTGTGTGTGTGTGTGTATATATATATATATATATATACATGTATATATATGTATACTTACATATATGTAAGTATACATATATATACATATATATGTTTATGCAAATATATATGTATACATAAATATATACGTATATATGCATATATATGTATGTATGTATGTATACATATATATATACGTATATATGTATACATATATATAAACTTTTAGTTTATCATCATTTATTTCACGAACTTAATATGTGTGATTGTAGAGATTTTCATTAAAATATTTAATTAATAAATTTAATGTTAGAATTTTTTAAGGCTTCAGTAGAACTTTAAAATGAATAGGCTAAGAGAATATGTAATTGACCTACAAGTTAGAATTATTAATATAATAGAAAACAAAAGAGAGCTAAAAATTCAATTGAAACGGGAAAATAAAATTAAAAATTTTGTAGAAATATTTGAATTAACTCTAAATTATAATTTGCATCAAAAAAATAGAAAGCTTAGAATTTATGATAAAAATAAATAATTTGAGAATACAAATATTGAAAAATGAAATACATAGGACACCTTTAGGTTAATAATATGGAAATAATAAAAAGAAAATTAAGAATATAATAGATCAATAAATGAATTAAAAGAAAAATTAAAAATTCTTTAACCTAGATTAGAAGAATTAGAAGCGAACATGTAAAAAATAGAAAATTTAAATTTATCTCCATTTGTAGACTATGATATTATTATAGAAAGTATTATATATATGATTAATAGAAATAAACAATTAATTAGGAAATTAGAAAGTAATAAAAATTCAATACCTATATGTTAAATATTCATATATAAACTATAACTCTGTCATAAATTTAGAAATTAAGTGAAACAATTACACCATGTTAGCTCGATCCAACGAATCCCTGAAGGCTTAGCATTGGTCAGCCCTTAGAAGTCGAGATGGCATGTTGGTGGTCTTGATAAGCTGGGTGGTCCTGTGATTCGTATATGTTTTATTCTTGACTTCTTTTTAAATTTAAATTGATTAAATATATTTGGATTGATAGATTAAGTATAATATTTTTTATTAAAGATTCTAGATCTTGTTTAACTAGCGAAGATAATATTAAAAAGTTAGATGAAATGAATTTTTTGGAAGTAAATATTGAAGAAGTTGAGAATGATTTGTTTGATTAGACTATACCTAAATAAGATATTTAAACAATATATTCAATAGGCACTTTTGAATTCTTTCATGATTATTCTATTAAACAAATAGAACATACAATAGCTATTAATTAAGAATATGAAACTATTCAATTGTTATCAACAAAATCAATAAATGAATATAATAAGAAAAAATATAGATTTTTTCATATAAGACCAATACAGATAGCAATAAAATCTTTATTAAGACTAGGATTAGATACTCTAGTTTTAATATGTTTAAGAGATGCTAGGCATATTAATTTTTCTAATTCTTTACTTGCAATAGATGAAACTAATTTGGCAAATGGACCAGCATATTTTAATTGCTTTCCAAGATTTACTATTAGCTTATATGATTCAAATATATTAGATACTTTAACTTTAATTATTAAAATAAAGAATTTAAAATTTAAAGAAAATGTTAGAGCAATAGAAGTAATATATAGAATATATTATAAAGTGATGTTCATGACCATAGATCCTAAAACTAAGAAACATTTTAAAAGAAATAAAACTTTATTATTTGAAGCAAATAGAATCCATTCTAATATTTAAATTCCAATATGACTTAGATGGGATAAGATTACTAGATCAGGAAATTGAGAATTAAAAAAGGTATGTGAATCCAGACTAATTAATATTAATAATCAATTTTCAAAAATATTTGAACAAAGTGATGTTTCAGTCCAAATAGATTTTTCCTCGAATAATAATCAATCGAGTAGTTCTTCTATATATTCAAACAATAGACCTTCAATACCTAGATCATTATCTATAAAAAAAATTTAGAATTAAAAGGAGTAGATTTTTATACAAATATTTCAAGACCATTATATACGGAAAAAAAATAAAGTGAATATTTTGTTAGTTCAACTAAATCTCAAATGGAAGCTTTTTCTCAAATTAATTAATAATTTAAAGATTACCAATTTTCATATAAATAAAGAATTTGTAAGAAATGACTTAAAAGCATAATATAATAAGAAAAAAGTTGAATGGTATTTTAATAAATTTTTTCAAGTTGAATTAAGTAATTTTAGAAGTTTGTGGTATAAAGAAATGGAAGATAAACAAGTTAATATTCCTTTATTTTTTTTGTTTGAAAATGACTGTTATTATAATAACATAGACTATCTGTTTCAAAAAGAAATTAATGTATCTTCAAAAATAGGTAAACAATGGAACACTCTAGAAAGAAAATCAATAGTATCTATACATCCTCTGTTAGAATGTATTCAAGTAAAAAATAAGTAAAAAACTTATTTAGCCGAACCATTTAAAGAAATAAAAGAAGAAAATAAAGATGTAGAAAAAGATTTACAACATGTTATATTAAAAAATAAATTTTCAAATCAAATATTATATACTATAGCTAATCAATTAAATAGAGTAGAGAAAATAATGCATACACCTAAGTCACAAATATAAATAGATTAGACATTGAAAAGGGTAATAAAAAATTCACCTATTAAATTAGAAATACCATTGTTTAAACCTTTTAAATTTTCACTAGGAACAATTATTAAGCTAAAAGATGAAGAGCCTGTATTAAGAAAAATAAATGAAAAATTAGCAAAGCTAAACATTGAGGATAAACTGATTATAACTATAGATGAAGAAACTAAGTCAGAGATAGAAACTACATTAGAAGTAGAAAACCTAGAAGAACAGTTTAAGCTAAATAATGAGGATGAATTCTCAATTAAAAAATTGCATTTTCACATATATACACCTAGACCAAAAACTTGAAACTATTATCCTATTCCTACACCTCGAGATACTCAATATGAAGAAACTAAATATCAATTAGAATATGATAGTAGATCTTTATAAGAATGGAATATAGATGGTTTATCAGAATATTAGATATTAAATTTATTACAAAAGATGACTATGGCGGCTAGTGCTTACAAATCAAAAGGAAATAGTAAAACTGAAATATCTTCAATGTTAATATCAGGATTTACTAGACAATTAAAAGGATAGTAGGATCATTATGTAATAGAGGTAGATAAAAATTATATATTAACAACACGTAAAAGGATATAAGGTAGAAAATAATATTCAGATAGAAACAAAGCAAGATAACATAATAAGTAATTTAATATTTGTTATTACTAAAAATTTTGTAGGAGATCCTCATTTATATCAGGAAAGAAGTTAAGAAATTCTTCAAAACTTAAATTGTCATAAATTACAAGAATTTAGATGGTATAATGATTTATTTTTAACTATAGTAATGACTAGATCCGATTGTAATAATATTTATTGAAAAGAAAGATTTTTAGCAGGATTACCTAAGTTATTTGCAGAATGAGTAAGAAGTAGGTTAAAAAGATATAATAATTGTACAATACCTTACAGTAATTTAATATATGGATAACTAATAAATATAGTTAACATAAAAGGATTATCAATTTGCACCAATTTAAAACTAAAAGCAAAATTAAAAAGAGCTGGTGTATTAAGAAGAAAAAAATTAGGTTTATTTTGTAAACAATATAGTTATCAATAAATTAGAGCTCCATCATCTGCTAATAGAAAAATAAAATCTAAAAGAAAATACATATATAAAAGAAAAAGATATAAACCAAAATGAAATTATAATAAGGAAAAACCCATTAAGATAAGACCAAAATATAGAAAGTTTTGACCTAAGACTAGTAAAAAAGATATAGTGATTTGTTATAAATGTGGTAGGCAATGACATTATTCAAGATATTTTAGGATAAAAAATGTATTAATAATCTAGATATTTCAAAAGAATTCAAAAGGAAAATAGCTTAAATTATAGTTAATGAAAATACTAGTCGTAATGAAGAAATTACTGATTATTCAGAAAATGATTTAAATGCAATAAGTGAAAAATCTGAAACTAATAGTGAAAATAGTAATTCTGATTTAGAACCTTGTAGTTGCTTAAGACCATATCAATGTATAATTTAAATATGATCCTGAAATAAAAAAGAATTATCTACTTAGATTAAGAGAAATAATTAGTACAAAAGAAAAAAAAAGATTTTACATCTTATAATTTAGCCGAAGTATACAAAAAAATTAGAAATTAAAAAAGAATAAACTATTTAAGATTTTCAGGAAGAAATAAAAAAAAATTGAAACAAAAAGTAAGTATATTAAAGGAAAAGCTCAAAGTTTAGAAGTAGAAAATTTCAAAGTTAATCATAGTAATTTAGTAAAAGAAGATAAAAAATTAAAAGGAATAGTATCCTCTAAAATTTCTATTAGATACACATAAGACAAATACATAAATAGTTTATCTCAAGTAAATTATCAAAAGTGGTATGTAAAATTAGATATAGTTGTTAATGATGATTTTCATTTAACCACCTTACCTTTAATAGATAGCGGAGTATATCAAAATTATATTCAGGAAGTTTTAATCCCAACTAAATATTATGACAAAACTTCTAAAATATTAGGTACCACTAATGGATATAAGTTAATAATTAATTATAAATTATCAAGAGTTAAGATTTGCAATAAAGGATATTATTTTAAAACTCATTTAGTGTTAGTCAAAAACTTAAATTCTTGAGTTATTTTAGGAACACAATTTATTACAATGTTATATCCTTTACAGGTAGGTGATAATGGTATTAAGATAAAAATTTTAGATAAAGAAATTCTTTTTGAATTTGCATTTTTCTTTTTGAATTTGCATTTCCTATAATATCTAGAGAAATTAATTATTTAAGAAAAAAAATTCAAGAAATCAATTTGTTAAAAAATGAACAAAACCAAATTAAATTTCTCATAAAAGAAATATAAGGAAAAAGAACAAAAAAATAATTAGATAGTCCAGAGATAAAAGAAAAGAATTTGAAAACACTTTTTCAAAAGAAATTTATGGACCAATACCCAATGATTTTTGGAATAGGAAGCAGCATGTAGTAAAATTACCTTACATAAAAGAATTTGATGAAAATAAAATTCCAACAAAATCTCAAGCTATCAAAATGACACCAGATTTAAAAAAAAAAATTGTCAAAAAGAAATACAAGATTTTAAAAATAAATGATTAATAAAAGATTTCAAGTCCATTTGGTCATGTTCAACATTTTCTGTTATGAAAGCTGCTGAGATAGAAAAAGGCACACCTAGATTAGTAATAAATTATAAACCTTTAAATGTCGTTTTATAATGGATAAGATACCCTATACCATACAAAAGAGATTTATTAAAAAACGTTATATGATGCAAATAATTTTTTTTTCAAATTTGATATGAAATCAGGATTTTGGCAAATACAAGTAAATGAAGAAGATAGGTATAAGACAGGATTTAATGTTCCATTTGGACATTATGAATTAAATGTTATACCATTTGGTTTAAAAAATGCTCCTTAATAATTTCAAAATATTATGAATGATATGTTAAGACCAATACACAAATTCTCAATAGTATACATTGGTAATGTATTAATTTTTTCAAATTCAATAAGCCAACACATCAAACATTTAAAAATTTTTTTTTTAATTCATTCATCTGAGTGGATTAGTAATCGTGCACCAAAGATGCAACATTTCAAAACTAAAATTAGATTCTTAGGACGTGATAGAGATCAAGGTATTATAAAACCCATAAATAGAAGTTTAGAATTTACTAGTAAATTTTCAAATGAAATAAAAGATAACAAACAGTTACAAAGATTTTTAAGATGCTTAAATTATGTTCATGATTTTTTCAAGGATTTAAGAAAATTAAATAAGCCTTTATATAATAGGTTAAAAAGACCTAAACCCTTGACAGAAAAACATACTAGTATAGTTAAAGAAATTAAAGAAAAATTAAAAAATTTACCATGTTTAAATCTACCACATCCATAAGCTTTTTTAATAATAAAAGCAGATGCTAGTGATATAGGTTATGGTGGTATTTTAAAACAAAAATGAAAAGAAACAAACAGAGAAGAATTAGTAAGATTTTATTTAGGAAGCTAGAGTCAAACTCTAAAGAACTATTCTACTATTAAAAAAGAAATTTTAAGTATTGTTTTATGCATAAAAAAATTTTGAAAATTATTTATACATGAAAAGCTTTTTACTATGCATTGATTGCTTATCAACAAAATATGTTTTAGAAAAAGATGGCAAAAACTTAATTTCAAAATAGAATTTTTCAATATGGCAAGCTTTACTTAGTAATTTTGATTTCAAGATCGAATTCATTAAAGGGAAAGATAATAGTTTACCTAATTTTCTTTCTTGTGAATTCTTACAGGGTAAATGAGTTCTAATAAGAAAGTTTTAACAAAAATAACATTATCAACAGGAAATTCATTATCATCACGAAATTTTCAATAGAATCCTCATATTAAGACCATAGCCAGACCCTTATTCCTTTTATCATCATCTTTTCCTTCACTTCAAAGACCTCAAACCTTTTCACCTTCTGCACCTCCTTGACTAGATTCATCAGCATTAGCTTCTCCTTTTTCTCCTGTTTCTCCTATAGCACATTCTCCTTCTGTTAGAACTTCTTCACCTTATCATTTGAATCAAAAAAGATTATTTATTAAAATCTTATAACCAGATGAAATTGGCATGTAAGGACCCAAAATAGGCCCTAGTAGAATTCAAGGGCAATTTTACGTTATTAAAGTATAATTAAATATTATCGGATGAATTATTATGTTTTGCCTGACCTTTTGGTACTCTTTTGACTATATCTCGAATTATAGAGTACAAAATTAGATGATTCAAATTGGGTTTGAAAATAGACATCTATACTTAGATTTCATATGAAGAAACCAAGTTCCAAATATGTCTTTAACTAGGCTATATTTAAGCATAAAATCTGGAACAATTTGTAGCCTAGTCATTAGGAACAGACCTCAGTATTTTGTAAATATCTTAAAATCTACAAATTTTATGGAGACGATTCTTGATGTTTTAGAAACTAAAAACATAGTGTAATAAGTATGTAGAAGACTACTTTTGTTAAAAACACTTTTTTTAAGGTTGAAAATTGCTTACAAGTTAAACTTAGAAAACTGCTTGTGATAAGGGATACAATAGTCAAGTAATAATAATATAGTTTGAAGGCTAAATTAAAAGGGGATGAAAATTTAGGGGTCAATTTGTTAATATGAAACTTGAAGGGGTAAATAATGAAAAAGGGATATAAAGGTGAGGTTGATTTAAGAAAAGAAAAAAATGAGTGGAACATTGTGTAACATGCAAATAAAGGAGGGAACATAGTGTGACATGCAAAATTTTGAAGGACCAAAAAGAGAATTTTCATTCTATTATAAAAGCTGAATTTGGTTGAAAGAAAGAGAAATATTAGAGTTGATAGAGAGAGGGACGTAAATTGCTTGAGAAATTTCAGAATTTCTCTTATTTATTTCATTATTCTAAATCTCTCTAAGTATTCTTGAAGAAATTTTATTGCATGTTGGTCATTCAAGAATAAAGTGGCGTAAATCATTAAGAAGAAGAAGATTACAAGAGTAGAAGAGAAGATTTGTTACAGAAGTTGAAGTTAATTTCAGGTTTGGGAACTATTATTTCTTGCATGAATTAATACTTGTGTTGATTATGGATTTTATAAGTATATTGACTTGAATTAAGATATTAGGCATTAATGTGAAAGTGCTGTCCAGAAATTCGGATTGACCTCCAATGACTATTTTGATCATAAGTTGAGTTTTTGAAATCCGAATTTGATGATTCTAATTGGGATAGAACAGGGACTTCTGTCCATCAAATTGGGATAGAACGGGGACTTCTGTGCCTACAAATGTTATACAATAAAAATAATGAAATTTTTCCTATAAAGTCTTTAAAAATTCCTAAAATAGTAGCCCTTTTGCATTTGGTGGGTCATTAGAGCAGTCAGTGTTTCTTATGCTATAAATCCTGGGATATACATCAAAATGACATAAAATTTTTATAGTATATAGTTAAGATCTTAAGTATCAATTGTTAAGAAGAAAATTTTCCTAAAGAATTTCGTTTTCCATGTGAAAAATATTATGTAAACATCGAACAATGAGCAGTAGAGAGTGAGTATGTTTAGCATGAAGGAACAATTTCAAATACATTGTTAATCACTTAAGGACTCAATTAACAAGTTTTCAATCAACAAGCTTAATAGGATGAGCATGTTAATGGATAATTATAATATCTATAAAGTAGAAACTAAGGGTTTTTAGATTAATTTAACTTAATAATTTAATCTATAGTATGACATAGATATGTACATGTTGGAATTTAATGGTTACATGCATCACATACATGAGCGGAATTTTAAAATTTTTAACCATATGATCTGATCTTGCCATGAATACACAATATAACTATATGAGAATAAGAAAAATCACCTTTGATTTTTGTTGAACAGTTGATTTTACTTCGCACCGGGTTGTCGCAAACCACAGTGTCCAAAATCGAACACCTCCAGTGAGTAATCCACACTAGAGAGGGGTAAATTGAACCAACAAATTGGTGTTCAACTAGGGCTGGCCGAAATTCCAAGAAGCTAGCTTGGATTTGGCGCAAAAAGAGAGAGAGAATTAGGAGAAATAGACTTTCCTTTTGTTTTAATCACTTAACCCTAATTCTCATTAGTTGGCCTTTTATAGTTAGGTTAAAATTCCAACTCCTTAATGAGATTGGGCTCTTTAAAATTGCTGGAGAATTATTAATTGGGCTTCTGGAATTAATTATAATCATTTGGGCTTAATTAAATCCAAATTAAATCTTTTCATAAAAGACTATGCATAAAATCCACAAACTAGGCCCTTTGTGCATCTAATTGGATTTAAATACCCAAATGGATTCCAAATCCAACCAAATTAAATATGTGAGTTTCATAACACTTATGTAACATATATAAATTAATTTGGTCCAAGAAAAAGCCCTCTAAGCCCTTCTGTATGGAGTTGGCGTGTAGCCCTCTTCTGGAGGGCTTCCTCCAACTTCTTCATTTCTTTGGCCCTTTATAATTTCTCCAATGGTCCTATTAATTATTATATCAGTCCTATAACACTTATAGTAGTCTTATAACACTTATAAGACAATAATAATTAATCATGAAATACATTATTTCATTTAGGTCCAATTTACAGAATATTTCTCAAAAGTTCCGCAGACAATTTTATTTGATCATAATTAAATAAACTCTTTAATTAATTATTATCATATTCTCCTCTCTACCTTTATAATAATATCAAATATTATTATCCATGTCATTTTACCATTTTACCCTTTTCTCTATATGTGTGTGACCTATTGGGTTCCTGTCCATGTTGGCAATATAATATGTAATTGTGAGTTCTATTCAAAAACTCACATGATTTAAACTCCTTTAAATCATTTTATCAATCTCTATTGATATTTTGATACATCATTATACAAGTCATGATTGGCCTCTAGCTAGGCATCATGACTACCCAAATGTCAGGAAAGTCATGTGGTTTGACTGTACCCTTCCATAGAAACAGTTACCGTGCAATTACTCCTTTCACCACTCTTATCTCAATTAGATTCTGAGTATGGATTTTTGTCAACACATATAAATCTAATTATGTATGTTCTATTAATTTAACCATTGTTCCTAAAATGCCCTTCATGGATCTCCATCCATCTCGGCATGTTACTCTGGCCAGAGATTCTCTGAACAAGGCAATTATAGAATCATGCGAGATAACTTCCCTTGTTAAATCTGGGATGGTGAATCCTTTGTCAATCACTCAACTATCTTTAAGTAGGTCATGATATACCCAATCTCCTAACTATGTTCACTCCCAGTTGGAAGTAATCAGTTATGGAGTCAAAGTATACCACTTGCTACTTAAGATAACTTTGGTGATCTCAAGTCTAAGGATACTTGCACAACCGCTATGAAGAGATTCCTCATTGACATAGATTTAATATCCATATGAGGATTCTCTTTGCAGGTCTCCAATGAACTTGTTCCTCTAACAAGCATCCACATGTTAGCTTTGATTATCATCCATAATCACAATTATGAGAACCATTGCTTGAACCATTCAAGAAGCATAACATGTGCAAGTCTGTCCGAATTAACAATGTCCTATCTTGTTAATTCTATGACTAGGGATATTTAGATATTAACACATTTGCATGCGATAGACATCTCACATCATGAACACCTTCATGATTGCCTTTGCACTGTGTTTATAATATCTAGGACTTCATTTATTAATTTAAGATTTACAAACTCATGTATTCAAACAGAGCATTAATAAATGAATGATGCCTTTTATTAAGAATATAAATTTCATACATATGAAAAACATCCCTATTACATGGGCTCTAGGGCATACTCTCTAACAATCTCCCACTTGCACTAGAGCCAATCACTCATATATCTCAGACCCATGCTATTTATATGGTGATCATGCTTTATCTGGGAAAGTGCTTTTGTGAGGGGATCCGCCACATTGTCATCTGTGCGAACCCTTTCTATTTTCACATCATTTCTAGCTACCATTTCCCTTATGAGATGGTAGCATCTGAGAACATGCTTGGATCGCTGATGAGACCGTGGTTCCTTTGCTTGCGCAATGGCTCCATTGTTGTCACAATATAAAGGAATCGGATCAATAATGCTAGGCACCACTCCTAGTTCGGTTATGAACTTTTTGATCCAGACTGCTTCTTTGGCTGCTTCTGAAGCAGCAATGTACTCAGCTTCCGTCGTGGAATCAGTAGTTGTTTCTTGTTTGGAACTTTTCCAACTAACTGCTCCTCCTCCCATTATGAACACATAACCAGATTGTGATTTACAATCATCTTTGTCAGATTGGAAGCTGGCATCTGTATACCCGTTTACTTCCAAACTGCCCTCTCCATATACCAAGAATATATCCTTAGTCCTTCTCAAGTACTTAAGAATATTCTTGACAGCTGCCCAATGTTCCTCTCCAAAATTAGATTGGAATCTGCTTGTGACACTCAAAGCAAATGCTACATCTGGACGTGTACATAACATAGCATACATGATAGAACCAATTGCAGATGCATATGGTATTCTATTCATGCTCTCTCTATCCTCTAGTGTTTACGGACACATAGACTTAGAAAGGTGTTTCCTATGAACCATAGGTATAAACCCTTTCTTAGAGAAATCCATATTGAACCTCTTCAATACTTTATCTATATATGTACTCTGAGAAAGACCTAGCAACCTATTGGATCTATCTCTATAGATCCTTATTCCCAGAATATAGGATGCTTCTCCAAGGTCTTTCATGGAGAATTGCTTGGATAACCATATTTTAACAGATTGGAGAAGAGAAATGTCATTTCCCATGATCAATATGTCATCTACATATAGAACTAGGAAGACAATTGCACTCCCACTGACCCTTTTATACACACAAGGTTCATCTTCATTCTGTGAGAAACCAAACTCTTTGATTGTCTCATTGAATCGTATGTTCCAACTCCTAGAGGCTTGCTTCAATCCATAAATGGATCTTTGAAGCTTGCATACCTTTTCGCCATTTCCTGATGTGAATCCTTCTGGTTGTGTCATATACACATCCTCGGTAAGATTTCCATTAAGGAAAGCTATCTTCACATCCATCTGCCAAATCTCATAATCATAATGAGCTGCAATGGCTAAAAGTATTCTTATAGACTTAAGCATCGCTACAGGAGAAAAAGTTTCGTCATAGTCAATACCTTCTTTTTGACGATAACCTTTTGCTATTAAGCGAGCTTTATAGGTAACTATATTACCTTCCATGTCAGTCTTCTTTTTGAAGACCCATTTGCACCCTATGGGTTTTATCCCTTCAGGTGGTTGAGTTAAAGTCCATACTTTATTCTCATACATGGAGTCCATTTCGGACTGCATAGCCTTAAGCCATAAATCACGTTCTGAACTGTTCAAAACTTCTTGATAGCTTGTAGGCTCATTGTCCTCTACTACAGTTATGCCTCTATCCGAATCAATGTGAAATCCATATCTCACAGGGATAGAACGCATCCTAGTAGATCTTCTAGGATTTTGTGTATAATCAGGTTCAACTGCGATTTCATCATTATGAAATTCAGTTTTGGGTTCAATCGATTGATCATCTTCTATTTGTGGGTCTTGAACTTCACCAAGCTCAATTTTACTCCCACTGTCCTCTCGTAGGAGAAATTCTCTTTCCAAGAAGACAGCATGCCTTGAAACAAACACCTTTTGTTCTAAGGGATGATAGAAATAATATCCAAACGTTTCTTTTGCATATCCCACAAATAAACATTTATCAGACTTAACATCCAGTTTGTCTGACATTGTCCTTTTCACATAAGCAGGACAGCCCCATACTTTCATATGAGAAAGCGTGGGTTTCTTGTTATTCCACATCTCATATGGAGTAACATCAACCGATTTACTAGGAACTCTATTTAACACATAAACAGCAGTTTCTAGTGCATATCCCCAAAAGGACTTAGGCAAGTCCGCTCGGCTCATCATTGATCGAACCATATCTAATAGTGTTCGATTTCTCCTTTCAGATACACCATTGTGTTGTGGTGTATATGGAGGAGTCCATTGAGATAAAATCCCATTATCTCTAAGATAATCCTGAAACTCTTGACTTAAGTATTCTCCACCTCGATCTGATCTAAGTGTTTTAATACTTTTGCCAAGTTGTTTCTCTACTTCATTTCTGAATTCTTTGAACTTTTCAAATCCTTCAGACTTATATTTCATTTGATAGATGTATCCAAACCTGGAATAATCATCTATGAAAGTAATGAAGTAGGAGTAACCTCCTCTGGCGTGTGTAGTCATTGGACCACATACATCTGAATGTATTAAGTCCAAAACCATTTTAGCTCGTTCTCCTTTACCAATAAAGGGAGCTTTTGTCATTTTTCCCAATAAACAAGATTCGCATGTATCAAATGATTCATAATCAAATGATCCCAAATCACCTGACTTGTGTAACTTGGTCATGCGTTTTTCATTTATATGGCCTAAACGACAATGCCATAAGTATGAGGTATTCAGATTATCATGTTTCATTCTCTTGGTATTCACATTATGTACTTCTTTAATTAAATCAAGAACAAATATACCATTCTCAATGATAGCTTTTGCATAAAACATATTGTTCTTAAAAATGTAACAACATTTGTCCTTCAAAGAAATATCATAATCGTTCATCAAATGACTGAAAGAAATAATACTTTTGGATAAAGCTGGAACATAATAACAATTATTTAATTCCAGTACTAATCCACTAGGAAGAGGCAAATAGTAAGTCCCCACAACTGTTGTAGAGATGTTTTGTCCAGTAGCTGACTGCAAACATATCTCTGCCTTTCCAACTCTTCTAAAGCTTCTAAGCCCCTGTAGATCATTACATAAATGAGATCCACATCCGGTATCTAATACCCAAGATTGTTTTGAAGCAATAGAATAAGTATTAATTTCAATCATATGAATACCTGAAGTAGATGCAACAGCTTGCTTCTTCTCCTTAAGAGAATCTAGATAGGCCTTGCAGTTACGCTTCCAATGACCATCTTTTCCACAATGGAAGCAAGTTCCTTTGGGATTCTCTTTCTTGGCAACCTTCTTCTTGGAGATCCCACCATTCTTTGGCTGCGCCTTGGTTATCTTCTTCTTCTGCTTCTTGCCTTTAGCAGAAGTGACAACCATGACACTTTTTGGATCTTTCTTAAATGATCCATCAGCTGTCTTGAGCATGTTGATTAACTCAGGAATGGATACTTGGATCTTGTTCATGTTGAAGTTAAGCACAAAAGGTGCATAACTTGGAGCCAATGAGTACAAGATTAAATCTATGTAAAGATCATTATCCATAACATAGCCAAGTCTACTCAAATGCTCAATATACCCATACATCTTCAATGCATGAGCAGCAGCTAAAGTGCCTTCCACCATTTTGCAACTAAATAGAGCTCGAGCAATCTCATATTGCTCAGTTCTAGCCTGAGAAGAATAAAGCTCCTCTAGATGCAAAACGATGGTTCTAGCATCCATCATTTCATGTTGCTTCTGAAGCTCCGAGGATATAGCACCCAGCATCAGACATGCTGCTGCTTCACTATCCTCCATGTATTTTCGATAAATGTCTTTGATCTCATCAATGGCATCATCTGATGGAAGTGGTGGTGGATTTTTATCCAATACATAATGGATCTTTTCAGCCCTGAGAACAATTCTCACTTGCCTGATCCAGTCAGAATAGTTGTTGCCAACCAGCTTGTTATCCAAGATTGATCGTATATTAATGTTTGATGTGCTCATGATGATGACCTAGATGTGAAAAAGAAAAGATATGAGAGTATGTTCATATATATGTATGCATTAATAAGGTCTTTAATTAATCCATTTACTCCCACTATTTTATTGCGAATTAATAGCCAATACTATATAATCCGAGAAAACCCGATGGTTTTCTTAGTGGGCCAATATCCAATCCTTGATATGTAATTTGACCTTGACTGTGGTCAACAAGC
This sequence comes from Excoecaria agallocha, assembly GCA_037975025.1. Lineage (NCBI taxonomy): Eukaryota > Viridiplantae > Streptophyta > Magnoliopsida > Malpighiales > Euphorbiaceae > Excoecaria > Excoecaria agallocha. The sequence continues at coordinate 79,601,886 of CM075807.1, forward strand.
CAAATTCCATACCCTTGAAAGGTAGGTATCTTTATACCAATTGTGTCTCTACACAACTATTGGATCATTAGGTTATCAACTCTTGATGCATGCATATCATATATGCATTCCCTAATCTTGCCTCTAGAACCATTAGCCTTGACTGTGGTCAACAAACTAATGGGCTAGCTAAGATGACCCATTTAATTAGATTTGAACATATTCGATATAATGTGAGCTTAACTGTGGTCAACAACCCACACTATAAAGAACTCTGGTTCTCCTCAAATTAATGGAAGGCTTATATACCTTAGTATTTGTTTGAGGGTTTTAGTTAATTAAGTCTCATCATACATGGTTGGCATACATTGGTATGCATCCTATATCTATCACATAAATATAAGCATACAAATATGGTATAGTTATGGACTTCACTACATTGATTTCCCCGAGCCAAGAGGGAAATCAAAAGGTCACACCTAGGTAGTATGCATGATTCAAACAAGAAAATAATTACATTATCTTCAAGCTTGTTGGATCTCCATCCGACCCATCTTGCTCCTTGATATTGGTCTCCATCTCTATTTCTAATTCTAATCTAAGTAATCTAATTACATATTACAATTTGAAATGAAATACAAACCAAAAACAAGTGGCCGGGACATGAAAGTCCTCATTGGGCCAAAACATGCATTATGCTCAATCACATTGGGCTTTGTCCATAACTAACCATCATGCCAATCATTCACCCTTATATGCCTTTCTAATGCATAAAGAAATGGATTACTAACTTTGTTTCAACCTTTGAAACTATATTTTGAGTTATTTTAATGATGTGATCAAATTAGGAAACTTTTTCCATTTTGGAAACTTTCATTTTAGGAAACCTTTTTGCATGCATGTGTTCTTGTCTTAATAATCAATCAAATTGATTATTAATTAATTATAAATTGATTATTTAATTAATTAATCATATTAAATAATTAAAAGAATCAATTTTGGGCTTAAAACAAGTGTAGGCCGAAACCCACAGAAGAAAAACCCTAAGTGTGTTCACACACAAACCAGTTTTGTGTCATTTGGACCATTTGGGCTTTTGGAATGAGCCAAGCCCACTCCAGCCCTTAAAACCCATTAATAAACTTAATTAATGTTTATAATAGTTAATTTAAATCAGCTCCTTGGGCCTACCAAGTCATTTACTAATTTAAACCAAGTCCGTAAACATAATTAAGCCCATTAAGTGGTTTTAATGAATTAAAATTAAACAAATTAATTTAAGGCCCATTTTAATTAATCCAATTAATTAAAAACACTTTAATATATCATATATATCATATTTAGAAGATCAAAAGTCTTTCTAACCAAGAACACATCAAGAACACACGAAGAACACCAATTTATCGAACTTTTCGACAAAACTAGTTTTCATGCAAAACTTGTTCGATTTTAATTCCGTTCGATCCTACGGCTTAATATCACATATTAAACACATAAAATATCATCTAAATAATTTTTAAATGGATCCATAAGAAATTAAATTAGAACAGCCCCTAATTACCTAGGGTTTCACGCCAAACCCTAATGGGTTTCACGCCAAACCCAAATCATAATGCTTCAAAAAATTCGTTTTTGTTTCCACCAAACTTATTTGATCACACATACAACCAGAAATCAATATTTCTCATTCATGAACAATCAAATCTAATATTTTAAAGTTCATGAAATAAATAACTCAAAATAAAAGAAAACTTATTCCGCAGAAAAATATAGAATTGTATATCCATGGCAAAACCGTGGCTCTGATACCATGTTGGAATTTAATGGTTACATGCATCACATACATGAGCGGAATTTTAAAATTTTTAACCATATGATCTGATCTTGCCATGAATACACAATATAACTATATGAGAATAAGAAAAATCACCTTTGATTTTTGTTGAACAGTTGATTTTACTTCGCACCGGGTTGTCGCAAACCACAGTGTCCAAAATCGAACACCTCCAATGAGTAATCCACACTAGAGAGGGGTAAATTGAACCAACAAATTGGTGTTCAACTAGGGCTGGCCGAAATTCCAAGAAGCTAGCTTGGAGTTGGCGCAAAAAGAGAGAGAGAATTAGGAGAAATAGACTTTCCTTTTGTTTTAATCACTTAACCCTAATTCTCATTAGTTGGCCTTTTATAGTTAGGTTAAAATTCCAACTCCTTAATGAGATTGGGCTCTTTAAAATTGCTGGAGAATTATTAATTGGGCTTCTGGAATTAATTATAATCATTTGGGTTTAATTAAATCCAAATTAAATCTTTTCATAAAAGACCATGCACAAAATCCACAAACTAGGCCCTTTGTGCATCTAATTGGATTTAAATACCCAAATGGATTCCAAATCCAACCAAATTAAATATGTGAGTTCCATAACACTTATGTAACATATATAAATTAATTTGGTCCAAGAAAAAGCCCTCTAAGTCCTTCTGTATGGAGTTGGCATGTAGCCCTCTTCTGGAGGGCTTCCTCCAACTTCTTCATTCCTTTGGCCCTTTATAATTTCTCCAATGGTCCTATTAATTATTATATCAGTCCTATAACACTTATAGTAGTCTTATAACACTTATAAGACAATAATAATTAATCATGAAATACATTATTTTATTTAGGTCCAATTTACAGAATATTTCTCAAAAGTTCCGCGGACAATTTTATTTGATCATAATTAAATAAACTCTTTAATTAATTATTATCATATTCTCCTCTCTACCTTTATAATAATATCAAATATTATTATCCTTGTCATTTTACCATTTTACCCTTTTCTCTATATGTGTGTGACCTATTGGGTTTCTGTCCATGTTGGCAATATAATATGTAATTGTGAGTTCTATTCAAAAACTCACATGATTTAAACTTCTTTAAATCATTTTATCAATCTCTATTGATATTTTGATACATCATTATACAAGTCATGATTGGCCTCTAGCTAGGCATCATGACTACCCAAATGTCAGGAAAGTCATATGGTTTGACTGTACCCTTCCATAGAAACAGTTACCGTGCAATTACTCCTTTCACCACTCTTATCTCAATTAGATTCTGAGTATGGATTTCTGTCAACTCATATAAATCTAATTATGTATGTTCTATTAATTTAACCATTGTTCCTAAAATGCCCTTCATGGATCTCCATCCATCTCGGCATGTTACTCTGGCCAGAGATTCTCTGAACAAGGCAATTATAAAATCATGCGAGATAACTTCCCTTGTTAAATCTGGGATGGTGAATCCTTTGTCAATCACTCAACTATCTTCAAGTAGGTCATGATATACCCAATCTCCTAACTATGTTCACTCCCAGTTGGAAGTAATCAGTTATGGAGTCAAAGTATACCACTTGCTACTTAAGATAACTTTGGTGATCTCAAGTCTAAGGATACTTGCACAACCGCTATGAAGAGATTCCTCACTGACATAGATTTAATATCCATATGAGGATTCTCTTTGCAGGTCTCCAATGAACTTGTTCCTCTAACAAGCATCTACATGTTAGCTTTGATTATCATCCATAATCACAATTATGAGAACCATTGCTTGAACCATTCAAGAAGCATAACATGTGCAAGTCTGTCCGAATTAACAATGTCCTATCTTGTTAATTCTATGACTAGGGATATTTAGATATTAACACATTTGCATGGGATAGACATCTCACATCATGAACACCTTCATGATTGCCTTTGCACTGTGTTTATAATATCTAGGACTTCATTTATTAATTTAAGATTTACAAACTCATGTATTCAAACACAGCATTAATAAATGAATGATGCCTTTTATTAAGAATATAAATTTCATACATATGAAAAACATCCCTATTACATGGGTTCTAGGGCATACTCTCTAACAGTACGTAAATGAAAGTATATAATTGAGCTTAATGATTATTAATAGCTTGTCATTATATGAGATTAATTATATGCTAATGTCTTTATATATCAAATTAGAGTGTAATTTCATAGCATTAAGTACATACAGATAAGTGCCATTAAACAATTTAGAGTTTAAATTGCTTGACAACGTATAGAAAGTATAGATAGCATAAATAATATAAAGTGTTTAGGAGTGCAATATAGTAAAATTGATTTCATAATAAAGAGAGATGATGAGGTATATATAAGATAAGTTGATATTAATAATAGATTATGTTTTTCATTAGCTTAGAGTTATGTGAAAAAGTAGAAATAATATAATTTCCTTCATAAAAAGAAAAGATAATAGCAATAGTCATAGTGTATCAACTTTGATAATATTGAAAGCAATTTATTTTGTAATTGTATTTTATCGATATTGAAGCCTTTATAGCTACCTCACCTGAATATTGTTGCCATACTATGACTAGGGTTGGAATAAACTTAATTGTGTGCTTAACTCCTATTATACCATGAGTTTATCTACAACTTAAATTTAATGTAATTGCAAGTGTCTATTAAAGAAACATCCATACAAGCTAATTATGGAACAGTTTGTGGTAAAAATGATATATCTTTGTGTACAATGGTCAGAATGTTATGAGATTAATTCCTATGCATAATAAACTCCTAAATTCACATTTTGTATGTAGGAAGTATGAATTAAAATCATATGCAAGCATGTCAAATGTTGACTTGAAATTCGTAGGGACTGGATGTACTGTTAGGAAATAGACCATAATAAATTAGGCATAACTTTTGGTAGAGTTGTTAAATTGCTACAAAGTAAAGTTATTGTAAAACTAAAGGCATGGAAGTATAACTTTGATGAAGAAATGTTGGTCTAATTCCTTCTTAATTTTATTCTATGAATTTTTATAAGTGGTAACAAACACTATTTTGGTTCTATGAACAACCTAAAGTTTTTCTCATATATCTCGAGCTATAGATAAGATATTAAGGTGAATTTTGATGTTTTGGAAACTAGAAACAAAGTGAAATAAGATTTTAGAAGGCCATTAAGCCTAAAAATGACGTTTATAAAATCATAAGTGGCTCACAATTTGGGCCTAGAATGGTGCCCCTATGCAGATTTGTGTAGGCAAAATTTTAATTTGTTTTCTATATTTGCTTTAAATATAGTTATGTTAAATATGTGTTTATATGATAACACATTGGAATGGATATAACATGTGATATGATTATTGATAAAAGTCCCTAAATATATATACATATATACATGTTCATATATGTATTTAAGTAAAGATTGCTGACAATTATATCAAATATGCATATGTGATTGAAATTAAATACTTGCTTGTTATATGCAAAATTATTTATATGTATGTACTCCTATGAATATTAAATGTGTATTTTAACATGCACTTATACTATGAAATAAAGAAATACATTAGTAGGATCATGTTCACATATAGTGCCTTATTGATAATATGTTAAAGTACATAATGTGATGACATATGCTTAATAGTAAGTATTTGTCTTGTTATATGCCTATATGAATACATGTATATATATATATATATATATATATATATATATATATATATATATATATATATATATATACACTTGTGATTATGAATCTTTTTACATGATCACATCCATATGATGTGCTATAGTGCAAAGTTCTTACAATAAGGCATGTTTTATGATGAGCACTTGAACAGGTACAACACATTACATGATACATGAAAAGAAAATTAAATAGAGTATTGCCAGCAATTAGAGTTCAATTATGGATAGATGGGCGCCTATAGGGATATTGCAGCTGCCACTATTTACCTTTTTAGGTCTAAATTATAGTTGATCCAATTGGATCATACACAGCCCCATTTGGGTTATTAGTTGACCCCGTTTGGATCCATTTGACTGGTCCACCGTACAGTCGATCCCATTTGGGTCCATAGTTTTGATATCTTTGAATATCCACCATTTTGATACCCTCGGGTATCCACCGATCCCGTTATCCACCTTTTGAACTTAGGCAGGCTAAACTATAAGTACAATACAGACATTAAAGTATAAAGTACAAAGCAAGCATCATATAAGAGTTAAGGATATTACTTGATTACATGTCTTTAATGATTTGCTTGTATTGTTTCATAAGTTTAAAAAAATAGAGGTTACCAAATAACATAAGATATGTATGGTATTTATAGATGGTTCCAAATGCTCAAAATTACTTAAATGAGTTAAATACATGAAGAATTCTCAGTCGGTATACAATACAAACATGCTAAGTTAACTGTTAAACTTTACAAATGCTTTTATTATTTACTACGTAAGGTTGTTAGATTTGTCAAGATTTTCTAATCCATTGATTATATGTTAAATAAATGTATATATATAAAGTGTGCTGAGTGTAATTACTGATGAAGCAATGGTAATATTGAAATGCCTCAAAAGTTGAAAAATATACAAGGTAAAGATATAATAGTTTAATAAAAATAGTAAGTATTCAAATGAATGAGAATGCATCTTATACATGGAATATATTATACATAAATATAAGGAATAGAATTTATTTGAATACAGTACCATGTTTCTAAGATAGTTAAGTATATCAAAGTGATCACTAAAATTAAAATGTGGGAACTCATAAAGTATAGATGAAGTATATATAAATATTTGTAAATAAGTGATAGAAATATGGCATAGTTATTAAAATGTTTGGCAATTGATATTAATACATGAATAATATAGTCATCAATGTTTGACAACTAATAATTCAAAGTAATTAATCAAGAGTAACATATAGAAATCTAGAAAGTAAGTTTGATGTATAGGATTCAAAGTAATGAATGAATAATGATAAAGGTAATAAATTGATAAGCAAAGGAAATATCAATAAGTATTGATATTGGTTATAAGTATAGTAAAAGAGAATATAATTATGGGAGATTATTGTGAATACTGTTTATAATGATTGGTTTATTTGCTTTAAGATGTGTATATATGGGTTTTCATCTTAACCACCTTTAAAAGGGGTCGTCCACATGTTTTTATTTCCCCACTAAGCTTTATAGCTTAGCACGGGTGTTTCATCCGTGTAGGTTACAAGTAAGGATTTTTCCTTGGGATGATATCTGCAGCGGGATGAGCAACGCAAGAGAGAGAGATTGAAAGTATAGTCTACTATTGAATGCATTTTGATTACAAGATTCTTATTTACTTTGACAATGATGTGATGTTCAGATGATTAATGTTTGTAAATAATGTATTGTTTAAAAATACTCTTGAGTATGCAATAAAGTTTTAATAGTGGAGCACTCTTATGTATTAAATTTGAATATGTATTCTCTGTATAGTTGGTTTATATTTAAGTTGTACTATTAAACTTGCGTAATGAGAAAGATAAAGTGATATGTAGTGGTTAAAAGATAAGGGTACTACAATTAGTGGTATCAGAGCCTTGGTTTAGCCATTTCTAGGCTATAGGTGTATAGAGTTGTTATCATAGAAAACTTTAAGAGTGTTGGCCAATGCAGACATCCTGGTCTTGATATGGTTAGGTTGAAGTGTGATGATTTGATAGAATTTGATAAACAGGATATAAGGATAGTTATATGTTGGTAAAGGTATATAATTGAAGTTTCAAAAATGGACTATGTGTATAATAGTACTTTCATGGGATCTTAATTTCGGATTGAATAATACATAATATGTGCATATGAAAATATACAAGATTATGCAATAAGTGTGTTAATAAAATAAATAGTGATTATTTTATTATGAAACATGAGATGGAGCTATGCTAAATTGATGAGAAGATCTATAGTTGAGGCTTTTGAGATGATAATTTGAGGATTCATTAAAATGCTATATATATATCTGTTAGTGTTTCCTTATTAAGTAAGGGCAATTGACAAAAAATTACACATAGGATGGGGCAAAACGTATACAGCATATGAGAATATGCATTTGCATCTTATCGCATACATGAAAGCATCATTTACGCGTAGCATAGAATCAAGCATCATGTTACATGTACAAGCCCTAATTAAAAAAAAAAAGAAACTAACAGGATATACATTGAGCATGGTAAGGATGTAACTGTATGATAAGGTTGCTCTTATATTGAGATAGAGTTATAAGAGAATCAAATTAAGTTTAAGTAAGCATCAAAGGAAGTTGGAAGAGATAGTATGAAATAAAAATTTAAAATGTTAGACAAAGAAGTATAAGAATGATGGTGATATATTTGAGTAAATAATACAGGAATGAATTAAGAGGACGAAATTCCTGAAGGGGAAGAGATTTGTAAGGACCCAAAATAGGCCCTAGTAGAATTCTAGGGCAATTTTATGTTATTAAAGTATAATTAAACATTATTGGATGAATTATTATGTTTTGCTTGACCTTTTGGTACTCTTTTGACTATATCTCGAATTATAGAGCACAAAATTAGATGATTCAAATTGGGTTTGAAAATAGACATCCATACTTAGATTTCATATTATTTCTTGCATGCATTAATACTTGTGTTGATTATGGATTTTATAAGTAAATTGACTTGAATTAAGATATTAGGCATTAATGTGAAAGTGCTGTCCAGAAATTCGGATTGACCTCCAATGACTATTTTGATCAAAAGTTGAGTTTTTGAACACCATATTTTATGATTCTAGTTGGGATAGAACCGGGACTTCTGTGCCTACAAATGATATAGAAATAACAATAATGCAATTTTGCTTCTAAGGTCATCAAAAATGCCCAAAACAGTAGCCCTTTTGCATTTGATGGGTCATTAGAGAAGTAGGTGTTTCTTATGTTATAACTCCTGGGATATACATCAAAATGACATGAAATATTTATAATATATACTTAAGATCTTAAGTATCAATTGTGAAGAATAAAAGTTTTCTGAAAAATGTCGTTTTCCATGTGAAAAATATTATGTAAAAATCGGACAGTGAATAGTAGAGAGTGAGTATGTTTAGAATGAAGGAATAATTGCAAATACATTGTTAATCACTTAAGGAATCAATTAAAAATTTCTCAATCAACAAGCTTACTAGGATGAGCATGTTAATGGATAATTATACTATCTATAAAGTAGGAACTAAGGCTTTTAAGATTAATTTAACTTAATAATTTAATCTATAGTATGACATAGATATGTACATAAATGAAAGTATATAATTGAGCTTAATGATTATTAATAGCTTGTCATTATATGAGAGTAATTATATGTTAATGTCTTTATGTATCAAATTAGAGTCTAATGTCATAGCATTAAGTATATACTAATAAGTGCCATTAAATTATTTAAAGTTTAAATTGCTTGACAACGTATAGAAAGTATAGATAGCATAAATAATATAAAGTGTTTAGGAGTGAAATATAGTAAAATTGATTTCATAATAAAGAGAGATGATAAGGTATATATAAGATAATTTGATATTAATAATAGATTATGTTTTTCATTGGCTTAGAGTTATGTGAAAAAGTAGAAATAATATAATTTCCTTCATAAAAAAAAAGATAATAGCGATAGTCATAGTGTATCAACTTTGATAATATTGAAAGCAATTTATTTTGTAATTATATTTTATCGATATTGAAGCCTCTATAGCTACCTCACCTGAATATTGTTGCCATACTATGACTAGGGTTGGAAAAAACTTTATTGTGTGCTTAACTCTTATTATACCATGAGTTTATCTACAACTTAAATTTAATGTAATTGCAAGTGTCTATTAAAGAAACATCCATACAAGCTAATTATGGAACAGTTTGTGGTAAAAATGATATATCTTTGTGTACAATGGTCAGAATGTTATGATATTAATTCCTATGCATAATAAACTCCTAATTTCACATTTTGTATGTAGGAAGTATGAATTAAAATCATATGCAAGCATGTCAAATGTTGACTTGAAATTCGTAGGGACTGGATGTACTGTTAGGGAATAGACCTTAGTAAATTAGACATAACTTTTGGAAGAGTTGTTAAAATGCTACAAAGTAAAATTATGGTAAAACTAGAGACTTGGAAGTATAACTTTGATGAAGAAATGTTGGTCTAATTCCTTCTTAATTTTATTCTATGAATTTTTATAAGTGGTAACAAACACTATTTTCGTTCTATGAACAGCCTATAGTTTTTGTCATATATCGCGAGCTATAGATAAGATATTAAGGTGAATTTTGATTCTTTGGAAAATAAACACAAAGGGGAATAAGATTGTAGAAGGTTATTAAGCCAAAAAATGATGTTTTCAAAATCGTAAGTGGCTCACAAATTGGGCCCAGAATGCTACCCCTATGCAGATTTGTGTAGGCAGAATTTTAATTTGTTTTCTATATATGCTTTAAATATAGTTATGTTAAATATGTGTTTATATGATAAAAAATATGATTGGATATAACATGTGATATGATTATAGATAAAAGTCCCTAAATATATATACATGTTCACATATGTATTTAAGTAAAGATTGCTGACAATTATATCAAATATGCATATGTGATTGAAATTAAATACTTGCTTGTTATATGCAAAATTATTTATATGTATGTACTCCTATGAAGAGTAAATATGTATTTCAACATGTACTTATACTATGAAATAAAGAAATACATTAGTATGATCATGTTCACATATAGTGCCTTATTGATAATATAATAAAGTACATAATGTGATGACATATGCTTAATAGTAAGTACTTGTCTTGTTATATGCCTATATGAATACATGTATATATACATATATATACTTGTGATTATGAATCTTTTTACATGATCACATTCATATGATGTGCTATAGTGCAAAGTTCTTATAATAAGGCATGTTTTATTATGAGCACCTGAACATGTACAACACATTACATGATACATGAAAAGAAAATTAAATAAAGTATTGCCTGCAATTAGAGTTCAATTGTGAACAGATAGGTGCCTATAGGGATATTGCAGCTACCACTATTGACCTTTTTAGGTTTAAAGTATAGTTGATCCTATTGGATCATGTACAACCCCATTTGGGTTGTTAGTTGACCTCATTTGGGTCCATTTGACCGGTCCACCCTACAGTTGACCCCATTTGGGTCCATAGTCTTGATATCTTTGGATATCCACCGATTTGATACCCTCGGGTATCCACCGATCCCGTTATCCACCTTTTGAACTTAGGTAGGATAAACTATAAGTACAATACAAACATTAAAGTATAAATTATAAAGCAAGCATCATATAAGAGTTACGGATATTGCTTGATTACATGTCTGACATGATTTACTTTTATTATTTCATAAGTTTAAATAAATAGAGGTTACCAAGTAACACATGATATGTATGTTATTTATAGTTGGTTCCAAATGCTCAAAATTGCTTAAATGAGTTAAAAGCTTTTCAAATGCTTTTATTATTTACTATGTGAGGTTGTTAGATTTGTCAAGTTTTTCTAATCCATTGATTATATGTTACATAAATGTATATATATAATGTGTGCTGAGTGTGATTACTGATGAAGCAATGGTAATATTGAAATGCCTCAAAAGTTGAAAAATATACAAGGTAAAGATATAATTGTTTAATAAAAATAGTAAGTATTCAAACGAATGAGAATTCATCTTATACATGGAATATATTATACATAAATATAAGGAATATAATTTATTTGAATACAGTACCATGTTTCTAAGATAGTTAAGTATATCAAAGTGATCACTAAAATTAAAATTTGGGAACTCATAAAGTATGGATGAAGTATATATAAATATTTGTAAATAAGTGATAAAAATATGGCATAGTTATTAAAATGTTTGGCAATTGATATTAATACATGAATATTATAGTCATCAATGTTTGACAACTAAAAATTCAAAGTAATTGGTCATGAGTAACATATAAAAATCTAGAAAGTAAGTTTGATGTATAGGATTCAAAGTAATGAATGAATAATGATAAAGGTAATAAATTGATAAGCAAAGGAAATATCAATAGGTATTGATATTGGTTATAAGTATAGTAAAAAAGAATATAATTATGGGAGATTATTGTGAATATGGTTTATAATGATTGATTTATTTGCTTTAAGATGTGTATATATGGGTTTTCATCTTAACCACCTTTAAAAGGGTCGTCCACATGTTTTTGTTTTCCCACTAAGCTTTATAGCTAATCACGGGTGTTTCATCCGTTTAGGTTACAAGTAAGGATTTTTCCCTGGGATGATATCTGTAACAGGATGGCCAACACAAGAGAGAGAGATTGAAAGTATAATCTACTGTTGAATGTATTTTGATTACAAGATTCTTATTTACTTTGACAAGGATGTGATGTATAGATGATTAATAAATGTAAATAATTTATTGTTTAAAAATACTCTTAAGTATGCATTAAATTTTTAGTAGTGTAGCACTCTTATGTATTAAGTTTGAATATATATTGTTTGTATAGTTGGTTTATATTTAAGTTGCACTGTTAAACTTGCATAATGAGAAAGATAAAGTGATATGTAGTGGTTAAAGGATAAGGGTGCTACATAGCATATAAGAAAACCAAAGTTTTTATAGGTTGATCAACTATGTTTTCCCTAATAGTTGGCATTTTCATTAAGAATATCAGAGTAAAACACGAGAGTATTATGAAGCCATACCAGTAGAGTAGAAATAGAACACCATTATGTTGAGAGAGATAAAATAAAATTACTTATAGTAAGGTTAACATGTCCATGTAATTACTCAATCAAAATAGGGATCAAGGCCCGACCAATTGAAGACACCACCAGGATATCCTCCCCGATTGGTATATAGCTATTATGATTATCAAAAAGCATGGTACCGAGCATTCTACTTAAGAAATTTTCAACATTCATGGTTGTTTTACTTTTCACATAATTTTGGTGGCGTTCTCCCGAATTGGTTCATCAGATGGTTTGGTTACTTTGGCTTAATCATTAAAGCAGCTCCATTCCATAGGGAAGCTTTTTGTCAAATTTACAACTTACTGAAACCCAGGTGCTTCAGATAATCTTTTAAAATATCATGCAATGTTCAAAGTTTCATGGATTATTTTGTGGACATATTACATTTCTAAATAATTCATTATTGAGAATTTAAAGTAAAATGGTGGGACAGTTTTGATGCCAATAAGGTCGATAGGCAAGCAGTTATCAGTTACTTCGAGCAACCAACATCTACAGCTTCATTGTCAACTTTTTCAATAGGATTTATTGCCGATAAAAATCAAATTATCAATTTATTATCCTTAGCATCCACAGAATAAGAATTGAATTCTATTATCAATCGAATTTCAACTGAAAGGGCAAACTTATCAGAAGGCAATAGTCTTCCTCTGCGTCATGCACTGGAAGATTCTCTAGATCCATTTGAAGATGTAAAATTATAGATGATGATGATGATGATGATGATGATGATGATGATGATGATGATAATAATAATAATAATAATAATAATAATAATAATAATAATGATGATGATGATGATGATGATGATGATGATGATGATGATGATAAAGCATTAATGTGGAAAAAGATAAAAAATCAAGAAAAGTAGGCTCTGATACCAAAATCACTTGATCGGGTTAACTTGGTGTAATTGTTTTATTTAATTTATTAATTTATGATAGAGTTATAGTTTATATATGAATATTTAACATATAGGTATTGATTTTTTATTATTTTTTAATTTCCTAATTAACTATTTATTTCTATTGATTATATATTTAATATTTTCTAAAATAATATAATAATCTAAAAATGGAGTTAAATTTAAAATTTTTATTCTTATTAGGTTTTCTTTTAATTCTGATAATCTAGATTCAAATATTTTTAATTCTTTCTTTAATTTATTTATTAATCTATATGTATCTTTAAATTTCTTTTTAATATTTTCCATATAACCAACCTAAAGGTATCTCATTAAGTATTCTATTGTATCTACTTATTAAATATTCATTATGCATTATCATATTAACATAATCTTTAATTAATTCATACCATCCTTGAGCAAAGAATGACATTAATTCTTCTAAATCAACAACTATTTCATTTTTTGTACTTTCTCTTTTAAGTTTTAATATTTTTATTTCTAAAGATAATACATCTATTTGATTATAAGCATGTCTATAAATACATTTTGTATTATCCATTTTTTAAAGATCTATTAAGGCCTTACAAAATTCTAACATTAGATTTACTAAAATTATATTACGATTAAAATCTCTACAATCCAATAGATCATTTTTCTAATTAATAGTTTCCATATTATTAACCTAAAGGTATCCTATTTATTTTATTTTTCAATATTTATATTCTCGAATTATTTATTTTTATCATAAATTCTAAGTTTTCTATTCTTTGATAAAAATTATAATTTGGAGTTAATTCAAATATTTCTATAAATCTTTTAATTTTATTTTCTTGTTTCAATTGAATTTTTAACTCTCTATTGTATTATATTATATTAATAATTATAACTTGGAGCTCAATTACATATTCTCTTAGTCTATTCATTTTAAAGTTCTACTAAAGCCTTAAAAATTCTAATATTAAATTTATTAATTTTATATTTTGATGAAAATCTCTACAATCACACATATTAAGTTCATGAAATAAATGATGATAAACTATATGATAAACTTTTAATCTAGTTATCTGATTATTAAATTCACAAATATTTTGTTTAACATTCCAAATATTTTCATATTCTTCTTGTAATTTCTATCTTGTTTCGTTCTTTATTCATTATTTAAAATTTTTATAAATTAGGAAAATGATCTGCTGGAATATTTGGAACAAAATCAATTAAAATATCAATCAAATTTATTTTCTTAAGAAAATCTTGACAATTACAAAATTCATTTAAATGAAAATCATCATGCTCTTTAATTAAATAATTATTTAAACTAATTAATTCCCTTTTTAGTAAAAACATATCTGTATCATTATCAAAATCAATTGCACAAGTAGGAGTTTTTGTTGAGCTTAAAGGAGTATGAAATACTTAATAAATTATCTATACACCAAGATATAATTAAAATGAAATACTTGATAAATTATAATCTGATGATAATATACAAGTAGGAGTTTTGGTTAAGCTTAAAGGAGTATAAGTACAAGCTCTTGAAAATATAAGTTGCAAATCTAAGATTTTATTATAAAGGGAGGTTGATATTACAAGGGGGTTTTTATTCTTCTCTCTTATTTTGAATATTTTACTCTTAAAGGTTGTGAAAGGATACTTTGTTGATCTCAAAATATAAAGAAGACAAACACCATCTCTATTGAATTCCTAAACAACAAATGAATGAAAACGATGGTGGAAAAGTTTTCAAAAAATGGTTGCACAAATGATGGAAAAGTTTTCAAAAAATCATAAAAAAAAATGATTGGCACAAATGGATAATAAATGAATAGCACAATTGTTTGCCAAGTAGAAATCCTTGTCTAACTAACATTAGGATTGTAATTCCAATTTAGATATGGATTAGGATTTTTGAAAACCTAAATCCAAAGCAATAAGGATTAATTTTCCTACTCTTTAAAGGATTCTCAAATATGTTTGAAAAAGGTGTAAATGCTACTCTTCCCAATCCTAAAGCAAAAAGGATTAGTTTTTCCCACTTATAAAAAGATTAGGATTTTCTTTAGGCTATATAAACTACCCTTGCTCAATTTCTCCTTAATTTGTTTCTTCTTCTATTTTTCTTCTCTTTCACGTTTTTCTCTCTTCTTTTTCTTTTCTATTTTTTTAATTAACAATGTCGATGAACAGTGATGATGAACAGTAACGATGAACAGTACCTACATTTTTTAATGGAAATAACAACTAAACAAAAGACTATTAAGATTCGATTCCAAAAAGATTTTTCAATGAATCAAGAACAAACGTATGTAAAGAACAAAGCTAATTTAAACACACAAAGAACACAAAAATCATAATGTTACTATTACTAATTTTGGCATGCATATAAAGAAAATCAAAGAAACAAACACAAACCTAACACTAAGATAAATAGGAATTTACCTTACTTTCGGCTCTGATACCGAATGATGTGGAACCCAAGGTTAAAGAACCCGAAACCCCTTGAGCATACACTTTGATCTCAAAACACAAAGAAGATAAACACCCTCCCTATTGAACCCCCAAACAACACGTGAATAGAAACGCAAATAATCCAGATAAGAAGAATAAGAAAATGCCACAATCAAATGATTGATAAGTAATCCTAATTCTTGTTGCAATAGAAAAGAAAGCAAGCAATCTCACAATCTCTCTAAAGAATTTTAGCTAAACCAAGAGAAAACTCTCAAAAGTTTATCATTTGATTCAAATATTTTTTTTGTTACAACTCATAACAAGCTATTTATACGAAAACCCCAAGCACTTTACTTCCTAAACAAGTCAAATAACCTCTTTAGGAACTCTAAAGACGCTTTACTTCCTAAACAAGTCTAATCGCCTATTTAAGAAGTAATAGATCACGCTTAGAAGCTAAAATAACCACTAAAAAGGCCTTAAACAAGATGTGACCGAATTTTATTGGGCTTTATAAGACAAAACAAGCCCATCCTCCTACTTAAAGAATTAAAACAAAACCAAAATGATGGGCCTTAGTGAAGGTGGCGTGTAGGCCACTTAAATAAGGCCTCACTTATTCAATAATCCAACTAAACTTAATGAATTAAAAGCCCTAACTAAAAACTAAAAAAATAGCCCCTTAAACCCATTAAGATACAACTTTAAATAAGTCATGTAACTTTTAAATGAAGCACATGACTTGTACAATTAAAGCCCAAAGTTGCATAAGGCTTTTATGACTCAAGTTAGCCTAATTTTTCATTTGCTTCCAAAAGGATGAGTATTTTATGCTTGTGATGTTGATTGATGAAATCATTATGACTTGCCCCCTATGGTCGTATCAGACTCTTTAAAGAACTCATGAGTGTAACTGATGAAAATACCTTCTCACAATCTCTCTAAAGAATTTTAGCTAAACCAAGAGAAAACTCTCAAAAGTTTATCATTTGATTCAAATATTTTTTTTATTACAACTCATAACAAGCTATTTATACTAAAACCCCAAGCACTTTACTTCCTAAACAAGTCAAATAACCTCTTTAGGAACTCTAAAGACGCTTTACTTCCTAAACAAGTCTAATCGCCTATTTAAGAAGTAATAGATCACGCTTAGAAGCTAAAATAACCACTAAAAAGGCCTTAAACAAGATGTGACCGAATTTTATTGGGCTTTATAAGACAAAACAAGCCCATCCTCCTACTTAAAGAATTAAAACAAAACCAAAATGATGGGCCTTAGTGAAGGTGGCGTGTAGGCCACTTAAATAAGGCCTCACTTATTCAATAATCCAACTAAACTTAATGAATTAAAAGCCCTAACTAAAAACTAAAAAAATAGCCCCTTAAACCCATTAAGATACAACTTTAAATAAGTCATGTAACTTTTAAATGAAGCACATGACTTGTACAATTAAAGCCCAAAGTTGCATAAGGCTTTTATGACTCAAGTTAGCCTAATTTTTCATTTGCTTCCAAAAGGATGAGCATTTTATGCTTGTGATGTTGATTGATGAAATCATTATGACTTGCCCCCTATGGTCGTATCAGACTCTTTAAAGAACTCATGAGTGTAACTGATGAAAATACCTTCTTACACTACAAAAAAACTGTCAATTAGCGACGGCATGATTTTCGTCGCTAATTTTGCGACGGATTAGCGACTGTTTTATAATTCCGTCGTGGAAAGGATATTTTCTAATTTTTTGCGATGAATTAGCGACGGAATAAAAAAACAGTCGCTAATTATTGGCGGGAAGTGTGCGCGCCTTGTTTTGCGACGGAATTAGCGACAAATAATTCCGTCGCTAAAGTTTATAATTTTTTATTCATAAAATTAGTTCCAGAAAAATTAGCGATGAAAATTTTAGTCGCTAATTTAGGGGGAAAAATTTAGCTGCGACGGTTTAGCGACGAAAATTTTAGTCGCTAATTTAGGAGGAAAAAATTTAGTCGCTAATCCGTCGCAAATAAAGTAAAAATAATTTTTTATTAGAAATTAGAAATTTATTTTATAACTGAAAATTAGAAATTATTTTATTAGATGATAATAATTTTTTAACAATTATACCAAAATCTAAATTTATTTATGTAGAAAAATTACATTTTTAATAATAATATTAATAAACTAATTATTAAGATTATTATATATTTGCGTGTTCAAGATTAATAAAAATAAATATTTATAAAAAAGTAATATAAAATTTATTATTTCATTTAAAATAATAATAAAAAAATTTGTAATTTATATTTAATTTATAAAATTTAAATCAAATATTAAATTATTTAAAATCCAAAATGTTTAAATAATTAAAATACTCTTTAAATTAAAATATATGCAATAATAATAATAATAATAGTGAGAAAAATGGTTTTAAATTAAAATACTCTTTATAATAAATTATAAATTAACATAAATTAAATATATGCAATTATAATAATAGTGAAAAAAACTAAACGAAAATAAAGAACAAAAGAAAGAATAGCTAGGTACAGCAGAGAAAGTTAATCGTGGCCTAGCCTCGGTCGAGGTCCAGTTAGAAAACTTGAGGGCATTTGGATGCATAATGTCACGATTTTAAGGTTAATTTATTATTTAGTTGAATAATACAATAGAGTTCAATCCAAAATCTAAACTCATAGAAGTCAAAATTAATAAATTTTCTAATTTAATTTTTTCAATTTAATTTTTATTATTTTTTAAATGAATAAATTTTCTAATATAAATATACATATACACACACACATTTTTCAGTTTTATTTCTATTATTTTTCTAAATGTTCAAAGCTCCATGTAAACTCATCCTTACCATTTAACTTTACTACCGCGGTTACCTAATTGAGTATTATGGAAGACTGAGAAAACTTATTGATTTGAAAATGGAGAAATGGCTTTGAAATTCTAAATATGGCCAGATTAATATTAAGATATTAAGTTAAGATAAATATAAAAGGTGATGATAAAAAGATAAATGTATAGGCTATTTTGAACGGTGAAGATTAGTTTTTAAGGTCTGTGAGTTCAGTTTTTGTTGCAAAAAAGAGGCTATTTTCTGGATTTTTTAAATAATGACTAGTTTTATATGTGAAAACGATCGAAAAAATATTTACCGTTAGATTGGCCTGAATTTTGGTGAGTACGTTCAAAACTCCTTGTTGTTAATTTTGGACGGTGAAGATTAGTTTTTAAGATCTGTAAGTTCAGTTTTTGTTGAAAAAAAAAACTATTTTCTGGATTTTTTATATAATGACCAATTTTGTATGTGAAGACGATCGAAAAATCATTTGCCGTTAGATCGGCCTAATTTTTGGTGAGTACGTTCAAAACTCCTTGTTGTTAATTTTGAACGGTAAAAATTAGTTTTTAAGGTCTGTAAGTTCAATTTTTGTTGCAAAAAAGAGGCTATTTTCTGAATTTTTTACGTAATGACCAGTTTTGTATACGAAAACGATCGAAAAATCATTTGCCATTAGATTGGCCTGATTTTTGGTGAGTACGTTTGAAACTCCTTGTTGTTAATTTTGAACGGCGAAGATTAGTTTTAAAGGTCTGTAAGTTTAGTTTTTGTTGTAAAAAAGAGGCTATTTTTTGGATTTTTTATATAATGACCAGTTTTGTATGTGTAGACGATCCAAAAATTATTTGCCGTTAGATCGGCCTGATTTTTGGTGAGTATGTTCGAAACTCCTTGTTGTTAAGTTTGAACGGTAAAGATTAGTTTTTATTTTCTGTAAGTTTAGTTTTTGTTGCAAAAAAGAGGCTGTTTTCTGGATTTTTTATGTAATGACCAGTTTTGTATACAAAAACGATCGGAAAATTATTTGCCGTTAGATCGGCCTGATTTTTGGTGAGTATGTTCGAAACTCCTTGTTGTTAATTTTGAACGGTAAAGATTAGTTTTTATGGTTTGTAAGTTTAGTTTTTGTTGCAAAAAAAAGGCTGTTTTTTGGATTTTTTTATGTAATTACCAGTTTTATATACGAAAACGATCGGAAAATCATTTGCCGTTAGATTGGCCTGATTTTTGGTGAGTACGTTTGAAACTCCTTGTTGTTAATTTTGGACGGTGAAGATTAGTTTTGAAGATCTGTAAGTTTAGTTTTTGTTGTAAAAAAGAGTCTGCAATTAAGGGCTCTTTGTTCTTCTCTCTCTAATGTTTGTGTAACACCCCAACTTGGAGTTACCCGAATAATAATCGAACTGACTCGATAAATATTAATAAATAAATGATTTAAAATGATATTAAGAGTAAATAAAATTATTTGTTTTAATTAAATCACAAATTAACACAATTTAAGTTATATGAGAGAAATAATAATAATAATAATAATAATAATAATAATAATAATAAAATGAATATTAAATAATGAGATTAAATAAAATAAACTAAATATATAGATTGAATTATAATTGTTTAGGAGGTTTAATTGCATAAAAGAAGGAGAATTGGGTCTATTTGTTTTTCAAATTACCGCGAAGCCGAACCTCGACAGCAGTTTAATTTCATCGATCGCCATCAAATTTTGGGCAACTTGGCAGCATAAATATGAATTTTTATATTATTAATTATTTTTGTTTACTTTTGTTAAATTTTTAGAAATTTTTTTGTGAAAAGTTTATATAACATGTAATTAAAAAAAAATCTTTTGAAATATAAAAAATGAAAGCAGCAAAAACGTAAAATTGGGTCCCCTATATATATATGTATATATATATAAGCTAACCCTATTTCTATTTTTCATGCCATCGGCATCTCCCTCTTCTCCTCAGTCCTTCAGCTTACGTCTTTGGGTCCTTCCGTTTACAAATCTGGCGACACCTTCCTCCAGTCGTCAACCATCAGAAGCTGGCAGATCGGCGACCTATACATCCGCGATTTCTGGCATAGATCCTAGCCACGAATGAAGTCCTTTGAGCACGTGAGCACCGCCATCCACCAAACTAGATGTTCTGGAAGGAAACCCGGAGCCTGGAGTCGTAATTGAAGGCGTGGATTCGCTCATGGGAGAGTTCGATTACAAGAAATACAATTTCCACTTGGCTATTAACAGGGTATTTTTCAAGTTCAACTTTCTGGGTGCGGCTTTAATGCTGTGGTTTGCTCATTTCCCTCTCCTTTCTTCAGGGACACCAGAGTTTATGGCGATCACAGGTTGGACAGGAACCATTTATTCCTTCCTTTCTTCAGGGACACCAGAGTTTATGGCGCCAGAGGTATACTCTTAATTTATCTACTTTAGTATGATAAATTGATGAATTTTCTTTTGTTATTTTTAAGAATTTATCTTTATGCTCTTAATTTGATCAATAATTGACAGTGACTGTTAATTTTAGGAGTTGATTTGCTATTTTTATCTTTGTTTCTATAAGCACATGCATGCCTGTATCTTCTCATAAATTGTGCATGTCTTAGGTAGGAGAGTCTGCAAAACTTTATTTGTTCGACTGATTGTATTTTATCAGAATTAGGTTTATGAGCATACTTGTACACATATTCAGCTTTCAATAAAATCACAGCTTTCCTTGTTTTAGGACAATTGATGCTTGATTACCACATTGGGGCTGCTAGTATTGCCCGGAGTTTAGCCAGTTACGTAGTCACAGTTTTGGAGCTATTTCCTGCTTTTAAGGATAACATTCCAAGCTGGATTGGACATGGTGGGCCGGAATTGTTCACTATAATTCTGTGTTGGGGTGTTGGAGAATCTTCAATTGTGAACTCTTTCATGACTGTGACAAAGGTACTGCATCCCACTATCCTTATGCGTTAATTGTTTTCTTAGTTTTTTCTTTTCTTTTCTTTTCTTTTCTTTTCATAGATGCTAGATACACAAGAACACCCTATGAATTTTAAGATGAGAAACTCAATCATAAGTATTTGTTATTTTTCGATAAACACTTAAAGAAATTTATCCATTAACAAAAGAAAAGTAATTTAGATGACGTAACTTTGACTCTGTTGCAGATTGTAATTGTCATCATCGTCATCTTTATTCTTTTTGTTATCCTTCAACAATAGTTGCTTATGTTTTTGTGAAATATTAATTCTGTTTCTATTGATATGTTCATGTTTTTGTTTAAATTGATGTAGTTCTATTGATATTAATTCTCTCCATCTGTATATTAATTCTCTCCATCTGTATATTTAGTGTTTCTGCAGTTGAGATATGATTACCACTACTTGAGTGCCTGTGGTCATTCTTATATTACATGTGGTATGGATGTGAATAATGATTGGTTTCATGGGAAACAAATGAAAACCAGTTTGGTGGACTGAATGGCATTTCGTTTTGTTGATTTGGGAATGTTGTTTAATTCCTTTATATATTGTATGTTTGATAAAGTTAGTTTGATAATGTGAGTGATTTGACTTGAAGGTAGTTCATCTATTAAGGAAATTGATAAGGAGGAGAAAATGGAACCAGAGGTGATTAGAACAGAGCTAGTGTTGCCAACTCATTTGAGCTTTAAGAAGATACAAATGTATATGGCTGTGGGTTGAGTGTATCCTAACTAAAGAAGTTATAGCTTACAAAATGCATATTTTTAACATGTAAACAGTTCTGTGGGATGTCTGCATTCCTCAGCATATTTTGTGATTGCTGAACACTTCTTTACTTGCATCTTATACTGATGAACAATTTTTTGGCACTAGTAAAGGTTTCCTTGATTCAGTTGGCTGTACAATTTTTTGGTTGCCTATAAATGAATTGGTACTTTCAATTACATTTTTTTGGCTGTACAATTTTTTGGTTGCCTATACATACTACTCAAGATATCTAAGTTCATCTTTAATTCCTGGTTCTAACAATCATGAAACAGACTCAAAAATTGGTTGGTTTCCTTCTGCTGATTATCATTATGAAGTATCACTGAACCGGAGCAGCAGCTGCAGTCACTAGACAAGAGCTTCGGTTACAGCAGGAATTTCGGAGCCAAGTATGAGCTGGGGAAGGAGGTTGGGAGAGGGCATTTTGGTCATACTTGCTCTGCAAGAGTTAAAAAAGGGGAGTTCAAAGATCAATTGTTCTATTTGATTTCGAAGTGTATGTTTCTTTACCTGTGTCTTTATGGTTTATGTTATTGTGTGAATTGTCTAAATTCAGGTTTTGCTTACAAATTGGATGCCTTTTTTTTTCTCCCTAATGAATTGACTAATAACTATCGGTTTGTTTTTGTTATTTGGGGTCTAGATTGCGTTCGAGCCAGAATACTTGATGGGAGAGTTTGATCAAAACCCTGATATTAATGAGAAGCCGCCTTTACCTCTCCGCCTCTCCGGGATGTGCTGGAGAAGGTGAAGCCATTCATCATGGCATATGAAGGAATCCAAAGTCAATAAGAGTGGGAGGTACTGTTACAGTTACTATAGGTTTGCAGAAGCATGTTTGCATTGTTGTACTTTATGTGCTTAAATAATTTGCAAAATTCTAATACTTAGATATCTGTTATGTATAAATCACGAGTTCTTCTTGCTTAAGCTTCCCTTAAATTTTGCTTTCTGCCGCCTACTTTCTGAAAAATTACGGTAATAGTTTATTGTATGTTTTTCTTTTCTTGCAAAATTTGCCATCATGGTACTGGTATTATGTGTGTTTGAGCTGAAATGGCAACTAACTGCATGTAATGCCTTGTTTATGAGACTTCCCTTCCTTACTGCTGTATGCTGATCAGTTCTATATGTTATAATATCAGTGTGAGCATGGTTGCATTTCTCTCCGTACTCATTTATTGAAAAATCATGCTATATGCCCTAGGTTGTAAAATGTTAGGAAAGATGTGCCTTCATATTTGCTCATGTGCTTGCTTGCAATCTCTCACATTAATTGGCCCACATATTATATCCTGGATCCATTTTAATTAACAAAGTCAGATTTTGATAGTTTTCCCTGTTATAGATGTGCTTTAGAAGTGTATGTTTCTTTACCTGTGTCTTTATGGTTTAGTCCTCATTGTTTTATTTGTGGCTGCATAATATTATCACCTGGGGAACATCTGTCTAATTTAAGTGTAGTTTTTTCTTTTTTTTTGGTTTCATGTAATCTTTATTACTTTATGAATTCTCTCATTGACTTATAAGGCCCAGGCAACTCTTTTACCTTGCATGCGCTGCTACATCATTGGTATCAGGAATTTCAACCTTCCAATCAAGATGTTTGTATCCAACTACACTAGTCTTGCTTAGTTCCCAAAAAAACAGAAAAAAAAGGTAGCATGAGACTAGTTATTTAATGAGCCTTTGAAATTGGCTGGAAAATAAGATACTGTAGTTGCTATTAGTGTTTATCTCAATTAATCATGACATGTTGGGAATAGTTGAATGTTTGAGTGAAGCATCCCTGATATTTTACTTTTGTATTCTTTTAGTTCTTCTAGTGAATATTCCATTTTCTGTTTTTCTGTTTTGACAGGAATACATTCAGCCTTTTATTAATAGTCTTATATCCATGGAAGTTGACCATGTTCTTCAAGCTACAAAAGATGCTGGGGGAGCACGTGTTATTGAAGCTTTTCTTGGTTCTAATGCTTCTGCGAAGCAGAAGTCCAGACTAATTGTGAAGTATGTCAAGCAACAATTTTTCGAAGTTTTCTTTTTTCCTGTTGATTAATTACTTTATTGTGGGTTTGATCAATAATCAAAGAATTGCTTTGGAGTGGTCTGGTTTATGTAATATGATTATCAATGAGTTTTTTTATCTATATATGTGTATTTTGGAACATATTTTGATTTGGAATCAATATATATTTATATGTGTGAGATCATTGCTGTTTACAGGTTGAAAATAAATAAATACCGATCTTTGTATACAGGGTTAAAATTATAAAATACAGCAAAAAAAATTTCAATTAATAATTTTGCGACGGATTTGCGACAAAAAATATCGCTAATATGTAAAATATATAATTTCGGAAATAATTAGCGAAAAATATTTCATCGCTAAATTTTACACTATATTTGTATTTAGCGACGAAAATTTCAGTCGCTAAATATTATTATTATAATTCGACGACTAAATAGGAATATAAATTAGCGACGAAAACTAAAAATTTGCGACGAAATATTTCGTCGCTAAATTAGCGACGGAATTTGGAATCCGTCGCTAATATATTAGCGACTGTTCGTCGCGGCGTCGCTAATTTTAATTAGCGACGAAAAATTGTTAGTTAGCGACGGAAAAATCCGTCGCTAATCTGCAGTTTTTTTGTAGTGTTATATACTTGAAAAAAGTTGATGATTAATCCTTGTGATAATTGCTTAAAGATAAGGTTGCCTGCTAAAAATAAATACCTGCCTTGATATAATGCTTTCGATAAGGCTTCGAGATAAATCCTGATGAATATATGCTTCTTAATAAAGTTATTGATAAGAGAAATACTTTTTACTTTTAAAAACATGTATTTTTGAAATGATGAATGTTGAAAAATTGAAACTAGTAATAATAACTAATCTTTTGAAATAGTATTTTATGTTGGATTAAAGATAAAAAGATAAGTTTGGTTGAAAGGTAAGCATTATCTTTTCAAAAATGAGAAAGGTAAAGCTTTTAAATCTTTTGAAAACTTTGTTGGGTGAAGTGAATGTTTAGAGATCACTATTGAAGTCTTTTAAGACTTTTTTAATTTTGTTGACTTTATCTTTTTCCACATTAATGTTTTTTTTCTTTACGTTTACTTTTTCCTTTGCATCTTTACTTTATGTAAATTACATTTACATTGCTTTTGCTTTATATTTATATATTACATCATACAAGTCCTTATACTTTATAATTCTACATCTTCAAATGGATCTTGAGAATCTTCAAGTGCATGAGGAGGAAGAGGAGTACTGCCTTCTGACGAGTTTGTCCTTTTAGTTGAAATTCAATTGATAATAGAATTGAATTATTCTTCTGTTGATTTTGAAGATAATAAATTGATAATTTGATTTTTATCAACAACAAATCCTATTGAAAAAGTTAACGATGAAGATGTAGATGTTGGCTGCTTGAAATAACTAATAACTACTAGCCTATCGACCTTATTGACATCAAAATTGTACCACTATTTTAGTCAAAATTCTAAAAAAAGAATTGGTAACAGATTAATCTGCTTAGAAATGTGATAGGTCTTTAAAATAATCCATGAAACCTTGAACATTACACAATATTTTAAAAGATTATTTGGAGCACCTAGGTTGCAGTAAGTTGTAAATTTGACAAAAACTTCCTTAATCTGGAATGTAGCTACTTCAGTGATTAAGCCAAAGTAACCAAACCATTTGATGAACCAATTCGGGATAATACTACCAAATTTATATAAAAAGTAAAATAACCATAAATGTTGAAAATTCTTTAAGCAAAATGCTTAGTACCATATGTCTTGATAATCTTAATAGCTATATACTAATTTGAGAGGATATCCTGATAATACCTTCAATTGGTGGGGCCTTGATCCCCATTCTGATTGAATAATTACATGGATAATCTTAACCTTACTATAAGTAATTCTATTTTTATCTCTCTCATCATAGTGGTGTTCTATTTCTACTAACTCAGTGTCTACTAGTATGGCTTCATAATACTCTCATGTTTTACTCTGATCTTCTTAATGAAAATGCCAACTATTAGGGAAAACATAGTCGATCAACCTATAAAAACTTTGGTTTTCTGATATGCTAAGTTCCTCTAGTTCTAAGATTTTAATAAATAATATTTTCTAATTCAAATGATAAGGTGAAGAAGTTTTAGTAGAAGGAGAATGTACTATAGGAGAAACATGAGAAGAAGGAAAAGCTAAAGCTAATGAATATGATCAAGGAGGTGCAAAAGGTGAAAAGGTCTGAGTTCTTTGAAGTGGAGGAAAAAAAGGTGATACAAGGAATAAAGGTTTGGATATGGTCCTAATTAGAGGATGTGTAAGTGAAGAATTCTGTTGAGAACTTTCTAATGATAATGAAGTTCTCATTGATAATGTGGCTTTCGTTAAAACTTTCTTATGAGAAAGAAAATCAAGTAAACTATTATCTTTTCCCTTGATGAATTCGATTTCGAAATCAAAATTACTAAGTAAAGCTTGCCATCTTGCCAAAATCTATTACGAAATTAAGTTTTTGACATCATTTTCTTAAACATATTTTGTTGATAAGCAATCAATGAGTAGTAAAAAGCTTTTCATGTATAAATCATCTTCAAACTTTTTTAGGGCAGAGAAAACTAGTTTTTTTATTTGTTAACTTTAAATTTCGTATATCCATCAAGTACTAAATTATCAATTAAGATTTAACATGTTATTAAATAAAAATACCCTAAACCTAATTTAATGTGGGCCTACAAAATATTGGTCATAATATTAGGCCATATTTCTTACATTTTTCCACTTGTCTTGATGTTTTATCATTACATTGAGTAGTATAACATAAGACTAGCAAAAATTAAACCTTATAAACTATTAACACCATAAGCACCTTCACATAACAAATTACATAATGTGGGTTATGGTGATCATATTCAATACAGTCGTATACTCCCTTCCATATACCATTACTATTAAGAACTTATTATGCTAGCTTCATAAGTTGTATACAAATAACATATAGTCCACATCCTTATTATGAAAATGCACACAAATTTCTTAATCAAACAATTATGTATATATAAACATAATGAATGAGAAATATAAAATTCAGAAACATATCACTTTGAGCTTAAGAGTGATAAAACATCATTATCAATCATCAATATTACCAAAACAACCCTAAGCACATGTTATTTGAATGTTTTTGGTTGTAGACCTTTAATTAGAGGATCTACAACTATGAGATCCTTCCAAATATGTTTTACATACACTCTTTGGTTTTGAATCTCCTATTTAACAACAAAAAACTTTAATTCCATGTGTTTTTTTACCTTTGAAATATTTGTCATTTTTAAAGAATAAACCATTACAAAATCATCATAATAAATTTTTAAAGGCTTTACTATGTCAACAACCACAAGCCCTAAAATAATGTTCTACAACCATAATGAATGAATTTTAGCCTCCTAACAAGCTACAAAATTTGCTTTTATAGTGGGTGAAGCAATGATAGACTATTTGGCACTATTTCATGAGATTGCACTTTTAACTAATAGGAACAAATAGTCAAATGTTGAGTTTTAACAATCAAAAATATTTAGCAAATTTTGAATTTGAATATCCAATCACTTCTAAATGATCAGACCTTTTATAAATGAACATGTAATCCTTTATTCCTTGAAGGTATCTTAACACTTTTCTTTTAGTTTTCCAATAATCAATACTAGTATTACTTTGATGTCTACCCAACATCGCTACAGCAAAACTGATATCGATTCTAGTATAAGTTTGTAGGTATATCAAAATGACCACACTTACTGAGCATTATTCTTAATACAAGCTTTCTAAGACACTTCTAATAAACCTCATAATCTCTTAAAGAATATTGAAAGTCCAATCACAAAGGATGCCTTTCCCATATCTTTTATTTCAAAACTTTTAAAAATGAATTCTTTGGTCTTACACAACAAACCCAAGCCATTAGCAACAAACAAAATGTCATCAACATATAGAATTGGAAATATAAACTTACTCCTCCTAATCTAATGGTAAATACATTGATCAATGGTGATTTTCTCAAAATCGAAAGAAGTAATGGTATTATTAAACTTAATATACCATTACTTAGAAGCTTGTTTAAGTCCATATATTGACTTCTTCAATTTACACACCATACTTTCTTTGCCTTCAATGGAAAAACCTTTAGGTTGATCTATATAAACTTTCTTATCAAGATCTACATTCAGGAAGGCTATTTTCACATCCATCTAATATAGCTTTAAATCAAATTGAGTCACTTATGTAAAAATTATTTTTAATGAATCTTTCTTTGAGATAAGTGAAAAGTCTTCTTATAATCAATGCCATCTTTCCAAGTGCAAACTTTGGCAACAAGTCTAGCTTTATATCTTTCAACATTGTCATTTAAGTCGCATTTAGTCTTAAAGATCCATTTATAGCCAATTCATTTAAAACCTTTTAGTAAGTCTACAAGATCCTAGATGTTGTTTTGAGCCATTGATTTCAACTCTTCTTTCATAGCACCAATCAATCTTTCAAACTTATCACTAATGATAGCTTGTGAAAATGAAATAAGATCATTATCAACACCATAATCAAAATCTAGCTCGTGTAAATAAATCATATAATCATTATAAATAGCTGATATTCTAACCCTTATAGTTTTATTTAAAGCTATACTGATTGGTTCATTTGCATCAGCCGATGGTAAGCTAGGTTTTTTATAGGGTTCTTCTTCCTTATACAAGTATTATTCTTAATTATTTTTATCTTCCAAAATAAAAATAACTTTTGTTATGGTTGTGGGTTTAAGAACATTTATGGGCAATGGAATATTAACCTTTATTTCATTAATATCCACAGCTTGATTTTTAGCACTTCTACTAACATCACCATTCTATAAAAATTTGGCATTGGCTATTTCAATAATTCTAGAATTATGATTTGGATAGTAAAACCTCTACAATTTGAAAGATAACAAATAAAGTAACCACTAATTGTTCGAGAATCCATTTTTTATATGGATTATAAATTTGTACTTTTGCTGGACAACCACACACATGCAAGTGCATTAAACTAGGTCTCCATCTAGTCTATAACTCAAAAGAAGTTTTAGGAACTACCTTACTAGGAACCTTATTTAATAGATACACACACTACAAAACAACTGCTAATTAGCGACAGAAAATTCCATTGCTAATTACCAAAAATTCTTTGCTTAATTAAATTAACGACGCCGTGACTAACAGTCGCTAAAAGGCCAGTCCCGAATATATTAGCGACGAAATTCAAAAATCAGTCACTAATTTAGCGACGAAAAATTTTGTCGCTAATTTTTTTTTGTCGCTAATTTATATTCCTAATTAGTCTTCGAATTATAATAATAATATTTAGCGACTATATTTTCTGTCGCTAATTATAAATTTACTGTAAAATTTAGCGACGAAATATTTTTCACTAATTTGGTTGCTAATTATTTCTTAAATTATATCTATTACATTTTAGCGATAGATTTGTGAGCATAATTTAATTTTTCCTTTTGCTATATTTTAAAATTTGAATCCTGTATACAATGATCGTTATTTATTTATTTTCAACCTGTACATAATAATAATGTCACACATACAAATATATATTTATTCGAAATCAGAATATTTTGCAAAATACACATGCACACACACACACACACACACACACACACACACATATATATATATATATATATATATATATATATATATATATATATATAATAGTAATTGAAAACGTACATAATATCAAACAATCTCTATTAAAACAACAAAATAGTAATAATATCATACTAATTAGCATCAACAGTGTTATCTTCCAAAATTAAAAGCTCCACATCCTATCAAAACTACTAAAAATCCGCCAGAATGAACAAGAATCTCTACAAAATTGGTCTTCCCAAGCCATCTTTGTTCACGATTTTCCATGGAATCCTGTAATGAAAAGGAACATAATTATGAGGGATTGACAAAAGAAATTTTTTGAAATACAAAAGTTAATCAATGGTAGGTTCTATCCTTCTTGTTTTTGATAATGAAAATAATTTTCGACCTCTCTTCTTGTCATTTGGCATTGAAAGAAAGAATGTCAATTTTTAAAATAATAAAGAAAGAGAGAGAGAGAAAAATGACAATTTTATATTAGTAAGTAATAAATGCACATAAAATTTCTGATTAAAGTATATAAAAGTATGTGTAAAATTCATATGTACTTGATAAGCTGAAGTAGCAGTACCAAACAAGAAGGATGGAGGGAATTGGCTTCGGTTCAAACACCAATACCTACTCATCAATAACACCAATACAAACAAAACATAAACTGTACAATATTTCTTCTTCATCTTTCTCAACTGATACACAATTTACCAAACTTTCCCTTTATACAAACAGTGAATAGGTAGATATATATAGGACCCCATCTTTATAAATGGTACATAATTTGAAAGTATTGAAATTTTAAATTAGAAATTTATATTAACATGTGTGATATATCTAAAAGACACTTTAATAATTTCTTTGAAACGATAGAATGAAGTTGGTATAGAGATTTTTGCACATTATATTTGTTAATTTACCAAGAAAAAAAGCAAAATTGGTATCATTTATAATTATTAAACTGATAGTGTTATATTAGTCGGTAACTTAGAAATGAACAAAATATATACAAGTAGAATTTGAAAGAATGACAGAGAAATGGAAAAAATATAGTTCAATTGTTAATTTACCAAGAAAAAAAGCAAAATTGGTATCATTTATAATTATTAAACTGATAGTGTTATATTAGTCGGTAACTTAGAAATGAACAAAATATATACAAGTAGAATTTGAAAGAATGACAAAGAAATGGAAAAAATATAGTTCAATTGCTAATATAATGCCCCAAAAATTTAAAATCATAAGTTATATTTTTCTATTTTGGCTAAATTAGTTGGATCAATTGTCTATATCTCTTTATATATGTTTATGGCTATTTCTTATCTATATGTAATAGTCAATGATTTATTTTTGGAGAGTTTATATGAAAAATGACGAGGTTGTACCTTGCTCAAATTGTAAATGGGGTTTTATAAATAGTAAGCTTGGCTTTACTTAAGCCATTAGCGAATAAAAGACACAGATGAGTGGGCTTTAAAGAAGAGCCTAGAAATTGAAGATTTAGCAATAATTAGAAAAGCCACCAATCACAATCATCACATTAAGAAAGCCATAAATAGAATATGGTAGCGAATAACATCACAAATTATAATCAATCATAAAGCAGCAAAAAAAAGTTTAATAGTAAATTCCTAAGAAAAAGCATGAAATGTATTTCCATCTTAGGGGAAAAAATTAGAATCACCGGACTTTCCACTCCCAATTCAAACCCATGTCTTAAAATCAACAATTAGATTCAAAAATATCAAAATTTACTGATATGATTGACAATCTTAGAATTGGAAAGAAACGAGAAAATTAAAATTTTTGAAGTTAAAGTTACCAGAGGCGGAAAATTGAAAAGGTGGAGGTGCGAATGAAATGAAGGAGGTGGAAAGAGCAGTCATGGCCTAAACTGAAGTGTTTTGTGAGAATTTCACAACACAGTTTCTGAAGCAAAAACCAACAAATCAAAAAAACCAATAGAACCAATAGCTTAAATGGATAGCCATTTTCATGAAAGGCTACTAGCCATGCATGTCATTGAAAACTGAATAAAATTTAGGTATATGGATTACTTTATAAACTAGAATGGCATCTAATACCAAGAAACTCCAGGGGCAATCACTTGAATAATTCACCCAACATCTTCAAAAAATAGATGTTAAATCTAGCAAATATAGTAGCAAATAAATCTTTTAATCAAGGAAGATGTTAAATCTAGCAAATACTCAAGCTATTGAAATGTCTTTCCAACCTATTTGAACTAGTTATTAACATTGGTATTAAGGAGGAGAAAGGAAAGAAGTGGTCATTCGTGACACATAAGCAAGTAGGTAAAGTAAATTAGTTGATCCTAACAATATCAGTTATTTAAGCCCAATACCTCAAAAGCAGCTCCCATTCAAACCAATTTATAATAGTTAATTTCCAGAATACCATTGTGCCCCTTCTACAGCGAAAATAACAACTATTAAAAATAAAAGGAAGCACAGTTATTTATTACAATTGTCTGCACTTTTCAATAAAACAAACTGCAGCTTTTTATATGTAGTTTTTCCATCTTCCTTCTTTCTAATTAGTGTGTGAAATTAAAGTTACTGATAAAGCCCTGACCTTCTACTGGAGGAACAGCAGAGATGCTGAAAGAAAAAGAGGTTCATTAGGATTTGTCCCTATATTGTGGTAACTACAAGAGATGCATAAAATGGTTTATGCTATGCAAATTTCAAATTTTCATCCCAATTATTAGAAAGCTATTGGACCCTATATTATATCTTTTTCTCCCAAAGGTAAATATCACATTACTTTTTATTCTCTCACCTCTCTTTTATAGACCTTATTCTCTTTCTAACATAGGCTTCCTTGTATCTACAACTTCAATGATCACTTTATCAGTTAACTGTCCTTCGTTTTTCTTATAAAGAAAAAAATAGAATCAAAATTTTCCATGTCTATGACAGATGTATGCCCAATAATAACTTAAACTGGAACAGCAGTTTTTCATGCCATTATAGATCCAATGCAATGTTTCATAAAGGAAAGGTTAATGACAATAACTAAGATGATGATGATAAACTGAAAAATTGACCATACCATTAAGAACATAGTAGCCCATACTCTGCTATCATGGTGCTTACTGAATAGATATATTTCATCGACAACAGTTATTACATTAGTAACATTCTTCAAAACTGTGACCATGGCAACATTAATGTTTTTCAAGTTGCTATTTAGGAACTCTAATTTTCTATAATCTTATTTAAGAAAATTTATGATGTTTCTAGCACAAGTCTAGAACAGAAAATTTAAGAAAAGGGACATGTAACCAAGAACAGTAACAGAAATACCTCGCCAAAGATTTACTATCATCATTTTCGTAAAACTCAGGCCATCGGGGACTTACTGTCGATGATCTTGAACCTAAAACCTGCATCGTTTGGTTGGATCTAAAGTTAGAAGTTGTGTCTGCTTACATGGTCGATCTCTTTATTGCCAGTAAGTGGGGAGGAATAGTGGATATGAAAAGCTTCACCTTGCCATTAGGAGTTTTTCGGTGGTGGTGATGTTACCATCCACCATCGCCGATCACCGAAGGAAGGGGAAGAGGCTACGGTAAGGAGAGAGAAATGGGGCAATAACAACAACCTTGGTGGTAGGATGACGCACGCAGGGCCAACGAGGGAAGGGCAGCAGTGGTGCGATGGTTTTCGATGATAGGGCAGTAGGAGTAGAGGCACCATCGATCAGTTAGGACCTTCCTACCTGCTCCTTTTTCCCGGTCTCTTCTCTTCTTATCTTATCTTTTCCTTTTTTTTTCTTTTTTTCTCCTCACTTATGTAAATTTATGGCCATTACTCCCTCTAAATTTTCAAAATAAACAAATTTTCCCTCCTAATAAATTTTAAATTTAATTTTTAATTTTAAATTCATTTGTTACCATTAAAAAAATAATTTATATTTACCATTATTTATAAAGATAAGAGTAAATATAAAATATTTTTTAAATAACTATTAAATTAATAGTATTAATTAAATAATTTAAAAAATAAAGAAATTTTTGTCTCTTTTTTAGGTATTTCTAAATATTTAAGTTGTTTATCAAACATTTTAAATTAGTACTTTAATTTTTCTATTGGTATAGTTGAATTATTAAGGTAATTATACACTCATATAATTAAATTAATTGATAAAATTTTGTTGATATAACAATTGTAAACAATTACATTATTTATTTAAATATTTAATTATTCATATAAATATTGTGCAAAAATAAATGAACATTAGTTGATACTAAAAGGAAAGGAAATTAGTTGGTAAGATAATTATATACATATATAATTACATTAATTGATAAAATTTCATTAATAAAATAATTGTATACAATTACATTATTAATTTAAATATATTCTCAATTACTCATATAGATATTGTGCAAAAATAGATAAATATTAGTTAAGTGATACTAAAAGTCAACAGTACAATTCGGCCCCGTTTTAGGTAAAATATCCAAATCCATTTCAAATAAAGTCAACGGTATAATTTGGTTCGGTTCTAGTCAAAAAATTAACAATACAGTTCAATTATTGATCTTTTTATTCGGTATGTCAATTCGGTGCAGGAAGATCTAGATCCGTATACACCCTTACTTATATTAACTATTTTATTCACTTTTCTTTTAATTCTCATTATTTGTATTTATTTATTTCCAAGTCCGGACAAAAATTACGGATTAATATAGTTATTATTGGAGTAATTCAAAGTTGGGGTGTTACACTTCCCTTATTATTATTATTATTATTATTATTATTATTATTATTATTATTATTATTATTATTATTATTACCTTAATAATATTAATTTATTTTTAATTTTTTATTTGTTACTAAATTGAACTTTAGACAAAAAAAAATTATTGCTTTACCAATCTTGAAATTATACTCACTCGGATAAAATTCTCAATAAATTGGTCCTTATGAACCGAGATCAGAATTACTATTCAATTATTAAAAGGTATTCTCAGGCAACTCAAATTTTCAAGCGTTACAGATCAAATTCCCAAATTTCATCATTTTATACTTGTATACAAGGATAATTTTATAAATATATATAACTAAAATTTTTTAATAATTTAAAATTTGCTCAAAATTTTAACAAAATAAAAATAAATTTTAAAATTTTCATAATCATTTTGAATGAAATAATAAATTTTATATTATTATTATATAAATATTTATATTTATTATTTTTCATAATATGACTATATAATAATCATAATAATTACTTTATTATTATTATTATTATTATTATTATTATTATTATTAAAATGCAATTTTTTTTAAATAAATAAGTTTATATTTGGGGATAATTTATAATGAAATCAATAAAATTTCTAATAATTTAATATTTGATTTAAATTTTATAGAATAAAAATTAATTACAAATTTTTTTATTATTATTTTAAATAAAATAATAAATTTTTTATTACTATTTTATAAATATTTACTTTTACTAATCTTGAACATGCAAATATACAATAATCATAATAATTAGTTTATTATTATTATTATTATTAAAAATGTAAATTTTCTAAATAAATAACTTTAGATTTTGGTAAAATTGATAAACAATTATTATTAACTTATAAAATAATTTATAATTTTCTGTTATAAAATAAAATATTCATTTCATATGGTCTATATTAAAATTACTTGAAACTATACATAAATCATATGAGTGAAATTAAAAAAAATTATTTTTTAATTTATTTGTAACGGATTAGCGACTAAATTCTTTCGTCGCTAATTTATTACAGTAACAAATTACTATTAGCGATATATCAATTTTCGTTGCGAAACCGTTGCAAAAAAGGGGCTATATTTTTCCTCTAAAATTAGCGACTAAAGTGTTCATCGCTAAATTTTCTAGAACTAATTTTGTGAATTAAAAATTATAAACATTAGCGACGAAAATATTTGTCGCTAATTTCGTCGCAAAACATGGCGTGTATACTTCTCGCCAATAATTAGCAACAGTTTATTCATTCCTTCACTATTTCATCGCACAAAAATAGAAAATATCCTCCCCACGACAGAATTTTAAAACAGTCACGAATTCGTCGTAAAATTTGCGACGAAAATAATGCCGTCGCTAATTTTAGTCGCTAATTGGCAGTTTTTTTGTATTGACAGCACTTCTAAGTGCATATATTCACAAACTTCTGGATAATGAGAAATTACTCACTATACTCTTAACCATATCCATTAGTGCTCTATTTCACCTTTCTGCCATACCATTTTGTTACGGTATGCATAGTATAGTATACTATGCACTTATGCTATAACTTTCAAAGAACTTGGCAAATGGACCAGGATACTATCTAGATTCATCATATTTTCTATAATAATCATCACCTCTATTAGATCATATATGTAATGCTCTGAAACTTCAACTACATAAATAATACTTTTTGGGTCATGAATTGTGCTATTGAGATAAATAGTACCATCCCATACCCCCAGACATTTTTCTTAAGCACTAAAAGGTATAATTCATAGAGAGTTTCAGAATGTAATTTGATATGAAATTGAGATCAAATAAAATTTTGAAAGTTAAAAATAAAAATAAGTAGTAGTTTGATATGAATAGTATCTAGAGTTAACTCGAATTTGACTTAGCATAAAAAAATTATCTAGGACTTTCAAAAATTATTTCAATTATGGAAAACCATTAGAAATATCTTAAATGAATTTTTTATAATGAAAAATTAATATAAGTTGAGATAGAAAAGTGAATTTCCATATCGGCAAATGCACCATTGGACCAAAAACTTCATCTGGTCAATGTAATTTTTACCTAAAAATTTAGAAAAATCTTAAAAATATATATGTTTTGGGACTAGTATTCATGAAAATTTGACAAATAATTTGTTGAAACTAATTAAAAGGTGACATGTGGCTCATTTTAAACCCTCATATCAAATACTACATGGTTAAATCATACTTATTCATTTGAGACATATATAGATGTCAAAATAAAAAATTTTTACCAAAGAAATTCTTCTCCTTTCCTCTAACTCCATGGTTAAATTCTCTCTCATATTCTTTCCACCATTTTTTTTCATTCAAGCTTAAATTTCTTTTTAATTTCATATCAAATTCCACCAAAAATTAAGTTGTTGTCATCCTC
Source organism: Excoecaria agallocha (assembly GCA_037975025.1). NCBI lineage: Eukaryota > Viridiplantae > Streptophyta > Magnoliopsida > Malpighiales > Euphorbiaceae > Excoecaria > Excoecaria agallocha. The sequence continues at coordinate 79,639,325 of CM075807.1, forward strand.
TCTACCATTAGCAAGTGATTTCAGTGAAGAGAAAAGAAAACTAAAGAACTTTTAAAAGAGAAAAATATACCCAAGAATAACTTGAAAATTTTATTGGATTTTGGTAGAAAATTATGTAATTAGTTTTTTATCTGTTAAAATTGGATGGAAAATTGAAAGAAAGATTGATCGAACCTTCATGTGTAATTTCGAATAGGTGAGAATTAAGAGGAAGAAAGTAGAAAAAAGAAGGATAAAGAAAAAGAAAAAGAAGTTTAGTGGGAGCAAAAAACAATAAGGTATGTGAATACCTAAACCCATAGTTTTTAACCATTTTTTATTATTTATGTTTGGTGTTTTGGTAGAAAATGCATGTATAGTTTAAATTTATGGAATTAAAGGAAGGATAAGGGAAAAGAAAAATAAGTTTAGTGGGAGTAAAAGAGAATAAGGTATGTGAATACCTAAACTCATGTTTTTCAACCTTTTTCTTATTTATATTTGATGTTTTGGTAGGAAATTCATGTATAGTTTAAATTTATGGAATTAAAGTGAAATTAGATGTTAATTAAGCAAAATTATAATGTTATATTGATGAAAATAATATTGGAATGATGAGAGTTTAAAGTACCCACATTACGTAAGTATGGGAATTAAAATGTGTATGCTTGATTTAGGTTAATTAACGAAATATATATGTGATTGATATCCTAAAATTCATTATTAGAATTAAATACAACAAAGAAATAATAAAAATAAGAATGTAACCTTTGTGTCCAAATTGTTTGCTCTAAGTATATATGTGTGATTTGATGAATTAAAGGTAGAAATAAGTGAAATACACATTAAAAACATATTTGAAATAAATTATGATCAGAAATATGGTAATCTCAAATGATTTCTCATGATGGTTGATTTGTACATAAGTGAGAATATGCATATATTTTTATGAAAGTTCATGATATATGATAAAATGATGATGTATGATACATATTAAATTAGTTACATGGATTATTTACCATTGCATAATGTAAAAATGATAAAAGAATGAGAAATTTACCATGAAATAAGAAAGTATAATATATGAATTATTTTGCCCTTAGTAACTAGCAGAGAAACCAAAAGTATGTGATATAGTTGGCTAGCCATAGGACACCATAATATATACCACAGTAGCAAGTCATGGTGACATGCAAAGCGAACCAAAGATGACTCCACACCGAAAAAGAAAAATAAGTTGATGAAAAAGAAAGTGAAGATAAAAATGTTAAAACAATATATATCGGCCTTTGGGGTCCAAGCCTAACACATTTGATTCATTTGCTTGGTTTTATTGAAAGTATTAGGGCAAATGGTAAAAATATTATGAAAATAATATTTAAGGAGCAAAATGGACATAACGTGAATAAAATGGTAAAATAAAGGTAAAACTATAATTATGTACTAAAAATAAAGAAAGAAGGGTAAAATAATAATTTAATGACAAAATAGTGGAATAAGTGGCAAGATCGTAATTAATGAATAAAAAATTTAATATTTGCAATAAAAATAAGAAACCAATGGCAAAGTGGCAAATAGGCAGTAAATTGGAAAATCTAGTGGCATAATTATAAATAAAAGATAAAAATGGAATTTTAGTTGTAAAATGGTAAATTTGGCAAAAAAAAAATATGAATTTAAGGGAAAAACATTAATTTTTTCAAAAGATGTAGTTCTAGGGTAAAAGTGTAATTCTGATAAAAAAATAAAGCTTTAAAGGGGTAAAATTGGAATTATGAAGTAAAAATAGGTATAAAAGGGCAATTTTGTAATTTATGATAAATAAGGTAAAAAGGGAGAAATATATCGTAAATAAACGAAAATTGTAAAAGGATGTAATAAGTGAGAGAATATGAAATTTAAATGGAACTTAAAATTAATAAATAAATGTGTAAATAAGAAATTAAATTAATTTACATAGTAAAATGGAATATTTGGAGATAATAAGTTATGAAAAAAATAATACGCAAGTTTGATAAATTTTAATTAAATAGATATTGCATGATTGTGTAAGTTAAAATATATTAGTTGCGCATTCACCACTAAACATTTAAATGTTTAGCGTGAAAGGGACAGGTCGAGTTGGAAGTGAGAAGCTGGAAGATGAAGCAAATATGACCTAGTGGCATGTATATGTATATATAAATGATGGAATGAATTTTTGATGTAATGTAATGATGGTTGTGTATGTTTTTGTTGTGAAGACTATAGATATATATGGTGATCATTATAAAAAATGAAAAATTTCCATACAAAATATGGTTGTGAACTCATGTAATTATTGGTAAAATTGTGTACATATGAATAATGTGAATTAGTACATGTGATGAATGTTGAATGTGGAGATTGACATGGGTGTAATGTTGTTAGAGTTTGTGGTTTTTGAAGATTTTGAATTAATACTGGGAGTGTTAATTTTGAATAATTGTCAGAGAGTTATAATTAAATTTTTTACCAAATGAATAGTAATTTTTTAATAAATGAATAATATTTTTTATGGTAACATAAATGGTGCATGCAAAGATTATTAAGAATAAAAAGAAAATTTAAAGTCAAAATTTATAAGATGATTAAAGGATATTATAATTAATATCACCAGTATGTGTGATATATCAGTAATTGAACCCATGCTCAGGTATAGATTGTGTAACACCTTGAAATTTGTATCCGATGTGTATGGTATGTCCTAGAGCATAAACAATAACTCTAGGACAATTTCTGGATTAATTAGAGTTGAATAGAATAGGGGAATCTAAAACTGTATAGGGGTTAAATGGAAAGCTTTATTCGAGTAAGAATCATGTAAAAATAGATAAAAAAATAAGTAAAAAAGGGAATTAATGTGTAAACTAAGACAATGAAGGCTTCAGATTGAATTAAATAGGGGTAAAGTAGTAGTTTGGTTTAAATTATATTATTGAATGAAATTTACATGAATGCAATCATCATTAGGTAACAAGTAACAATATTACGTAGCGCGTTGTCATTTAACTTCACACAAGGATAGGAATTAATTTTGACAAATATTCCAATAAAGGAATAAATGACATGTACATGTAATATTTTATACGTATGGAAGCTAGATACATGAGATCTGGCTTGAAAAGGAATATGTGGAGAAGGTCTGACTAATAGTAACAAATATATTATATGACATGTATGTAAATAATGATTTCTATAAATGTTTTGTGATGATGGATGTTATAAGAAGTGCCATGTGTGGTATCAAGGATCTGGAGGTGGAAGCCATCTTTTAGGAATGTTTAATTGTTCGATTGCAAATTTGGAGATTATAATTTATAAGCCATTCTACTATTGTAATTTTTACCAATAGAATAACAAATTAAATTGAATAAATAATGAAATTACAACAAAAATCAAATTGACCTAACAAGAACAAATTAACCTAGTATCTATAATTTGAAATTAATAATTTAGATTTGAGAATTTAATTGTTAAAAATAATAATAATATTAATAATAATTTTGTTATTAATCGAAGGAATTACTGAATAATTAGTCTAAGTAATGATGTAATGCCACTGGCAGAAACTTGTAATGTACGGTATTATGAATGAAAGTGGGGTATTACAGATTGTTATATTATAATTTCAATTTTTTTATCTAATTTCCTCCCAAGCTCCTTTATAGACACCTCAAGGGAATTTAAAACTTGAGATTTTTCATGTAATAAATAGATATGTCCATACCATGAAAAATCACCTATAAAGGTAATGAAGTGTTTTTCCATTAAAGGATAGAGTATCAAAAGTTCCACAAATATCGGTGGGTATTATTTCAAGAATTTGACTACTTCTTATAGCTCTTTTCTTGTTATGTTTGGTTTAGATGCCTTTAATGCATTCCACACATAAGCCAAGATCAATAAAATCTAAATTTAGTAGGATCTCATTCTTTACTAATTTTTCTAACCTTTATATGTATATATGACCCAAAATCATTTATGCTACAAGCAAATAGAATGTTCATTCGCCAAAATAATTTTCATTCCAACATCATAATTAGCAATAAATAGGAATTTAGCAATAAAAAATCATCAAGTTGCAATTTATATAAACATCTATAAACTTTCCATAAATAGTAAAAAAGTTATTATTATTGTCTAGAAATAGATATTAAATTTCTAGAAATTGGAGGTACATAAAGAGTATCCATTAGATTCAAGTAATGCCGAATATCTAATGTTAATATGTAAGTCCCTACACCTTTAATTGGGGTCTTTATTCAGTTCCTTATAAACAGAAAATTGCTAGTTGGGCTTACGGTTTGAATTTTAAAGAATCCCTATATAATATTATAAACAAGAGTAGTGGCACTAGAATCAAACCACCATGTATCATAAGGAACTTTAGATAAGCTTAACTCAAAGCATACAAAAACATAATGTATACCTTTCTTTTCCAACCAAGCTTTACGTTTTAGACGATCTTTCTGATAATGTCCTTTTTTTATAGAAATGGCATTTATCTAAATTTTGTCCCTTCTTTTCACCATCAACAACCTATGGAATTTTAACAGGTTCTTTCTTCTTAAAATGCTTGGCTTTTGGTATAAATTTCTTTCTAGCTTATTGACTCATCAAGTTAATGGAATGAACTACTTATTTCTTTAATCTTGCTTCCTCCCAAATAAACTTACTAGACAATTCATCAATATTCCTCTTAACCTTTAATATGCTATAATTGATGTCAAATGGTCCATACTTAGAAGGAAGTGAGTTCATGATAAACTACACTAAAAAGGAGTCTTCCACTGTCACACCAAGTTCTTAAGTCTTACTATGATATTAGTCAAATTAAGGAAATATTGTTGCATACTCTTTGACCTATCAAAATTTATAGTCATGAGTTTAGCCTTGGATGCCCTTACAAGTGCCTTATCACTACAACGAAACTTATCTTCCACTAGCTTAAGAAAAGTTTTAGCATTCTAATTTTCAGTGCTAATAATAGTATACTAAATGTTGTTGGCAATTGTTATTCACATAAAATTCAAGCGTAACCTGTTAGGCCTTGCCCATGCCTTATGGTGTGCCTTTTTAACCTTTGTACTAGTATCATTAAAGTCAGCACGCTTATCCTTTAATAGCGCCAAGTTAAGATCCAAAGCACTTAAATGGAAAATGACTTATTTGGTCCACTCAGAGAAATTTACACTAATGAATAAGGTAACAAAAGAAGCTTGAGAGTAAAGGTTAAAAGCTGCAAATACATAAATACTCACTAATTAACAGATTCAAACAGAAACCAAACACATAAATATATTATAGGTTTCTTTTGGGTAAATACAACAATATATACCATTACTATTATTAAAATGCCATTTAAAATTTATAAGAAAATTAAATAAAATTCATCAAATACATATAGCATCTTTAGATAACTATATATATGTGACAAACGTGTATTAATTTTCTCATTTATATTTATTAGTTATTGAACATTGATTTACTTACTGATAAAATCCTTAATTTCTATCAACTAATAAATTATTTATAATAGTATTTCATACAATACATAAATTATATGACCAAACATTCAAAATTAATTTGACTACTTTAGTGACAAACAAATTAATTTTAATAATAATAATAATAATAATAATAATAATAATAATAATAATAATAATAATAATAATAATAATAATAATAATAATAATAATAATAATAATATCCATAAGATAAAATTAAAATTAAAATTAAAATCAAAATCAAAATTTTAATTATAAATCAAAATAACATTAATATGACCAAAATGTAAAAAACTAAAATTTTAAAATCAATTTATCCATCATCAAAACTTCATATATTTAAAAGGTATTTGCCATTCAGAAAACCTAAAATATACCTACATAAAGAAACATAAAGCATGCCAAAAATCTAGTTTAGGGCAAAGGTGTGGGGTAGTCACAATTTCAATTTTTTTTAAATATGTTTTCAATAATTATGTTGACAATGTTAAACTTAAATTCTTATCCTATAAACAACAATTATATCCCTACCAAATCACCGATGGTTCTGTGTCCGCGACAATCTTTTTTTTATTATTTTTTTGAAAAAAATTAATTTTGATGTAAAACTCTAAATTCATAATTTACACGAACATCATAATATTTATAATTATCGTAATTCAAACAATCATCAAATCAAAATTTGAAAATTATTATATATTCAAAATTATGTAATTTTTTTGTAATTGAAATTCAATCATTAACACATAAATCAATCCTAAACATTCATATTTATTCAGATGTTGAATATAATAATAATCATATAAATAAAGTGAATAAATCATTTATCAGGAGGAATTCAACATGATGTGAAAAGTTTTCAACAATCAGGAACTAATGGAACTAATTTAAAAAAGTCTAAATTTAATTTAATATGAGCCTACATAATATGAACCATAATATTAGGCAATATTTCTTATACTTTTTATCATATTGTTTTGAAAATTATGTTCCAACATTCTTTGCTTACCATCTCTATTTTTTAGCCTACATATTCTTTAAATTAATTTGTAGAGTGGAGTAGAAAAGATGAAATGCATTATTGGAGAACAAAATTTCATATTTTTCCCAAATCGTATTTTGTGTAATGTGGCAATAAAATAGAACTGAGGCCTTAAAGCATCCATATTTCTTAATATATGGTTAATTATTAGAGGAAATGATGCTATTTATCCCCTTTTTTTAGTGTGTTTTCAAAAATACCATAGGGTTTTTTTCACATTTCATTTTTTTATTTTTAATTTCAAATATACCCCTTTTAATTTAAAAATTTTATTTTTATCAAAAATACCCACTTATTTCAATATCGTATTCCCTCTTAACTTTACAAGGCATTTTTTCTGCCAATATCTAACAGTTTTTCCTGTTTATCTTACGATTTTTCTTTTATATACATTGACTATTGAGTTTAACTTGATTAATCATCTTTAAGTTTTTTGATTGATATTGGCAACATATTGGAGAGTTATTGTGAATCACCGACGATTGCAATTTGAAGTAGAAAGAAGTATAGATGTTTTAAAATGTTTATTCATCTTAGTTTCATCACTGGTAAGTAATCCACACTTTATTTTTCAATTGGTTATTTTTTTCTTTTTTTATTAATCTTTACATGCTTTGATATTTTTTGTGATTGTTTTTATTATTTTATTGGTGATTATTTATATATTATCGATCATTATGTCATCATTTTTTATTTATGTTGATTTTCTAATTGATATCGACAGTATATCACTAATTGATTCATTTTGCGATTATCAAAAGTGAGATGAATGAGAAGGTTTTTCATATATGTTTGGTTTGTTTGTAAGTTGTTCACATTGTCGATTATTAGATAATTTTTCATTCATAAAACCACATTAGAGAATACACTTTATTAGATTTCAATAGATTATATTAACTTTTATAAAAGAAATTTGAATATAGTGTAACTGGTTTCGAAAAACTAGAGACAAAATATTAAGTTTGACAAAAACTCAATACAATGCATTAGGTTTAGCCAAATTTAATACAGTGTATTAGGTTATAGTAAAACTGAATACATTGTATTAGGTTTTTGTAAAATTGAATATATTGTATTAGATTTTGGAAAAAATGGATACATTATTTTTGGATAGAGTAAAATAAAATACATGTATTATGTCTTTAACTCATTTTTCATATTTTAAAAAAATTAATAAATTAAAGATATTGTATTACAAAATATTAAGTTTTACAAAAACTAAATTCACTGCATTAAGTTGTATTAAATTAGATATGATGTTTTAGGTTTTAGTAAAACTGATTATATTTGGTTTTTGATACAGTGGAAATTAAGTACATTGTATTCATTGATAGCTTTGACTTATGGTTTATACTATTAGTATGTTTTAGTGTGTTTAGGATGATGTTTTAGTGTTAATTTGTTTAATTTTGTGTTTAATTTCATAAATCTCTGATTATGTGGACTTAATTGTAGTTTGGTATTTAGGTTTTTAATTGAAGAAAGAAGAAATTTCCTTGAGAAAGGAGAAAATCAGCTCAACCAAGGGATTTTGAAGAAGAATGGGGCACTTATAGTCCAGTAACAAGTCCTTCGGTGGAAGAGAATTTCTGCTCTATCAAGGTGGACATAAGAAGCAACAATCAGAGAAGCCTACCTTGGTGGAGGAGAATTATCCCTCTACCGAGGCAAGAACATTTTGTATAGAAGAGTTATTCATTTTGGTGGAGGAGATTTCTTCTTCTACCGAGGCAAGTCTTTTAAATGTGATAGAATTCCAATTTATTTTTTTGGAATAGGAAATTAAGTGGCTGCTGATTTCTCCACTCTATAGTATTTAAGCTAGCAAAAACATTAGAATAAAGGAAGAGAATAAATTTTCTTCAGAGTTTAAACCTAATTTTTGGCTTGTACAATAGAATTTCAACCTAGTTTTTTTTCTTTTTAGCTTTTAATTCTCTTAGGGCTTAAAGCTGCACTTTAGCTATTTTGTGAAGACATCAAAAGGACGCTTGAAGCTTTTTGAGTATTGTTTCCTTTTATTTTAGTTTTTTTTTATTTTAATCATAAACGGTGAGTAATTCTTTACTTTTGCTGAAGAAAACTTGAACCCTCAGACTTTTATTATAATGACTCTAATTTGAGCTTAATTTTAATGTAAGTGTATTTTTTCTTAATTCTTAGGCTGAATCTTATCTTTGGTTATGGTTGAATTGATGCTCAATCTATCAAATAGATGGTTAATTGTTAATTTAGTCTTTGATCAGTGATTTGCATGTTCTTGGCTTCTTTCACTTATGTCAATGCATGGTTATGTTCTGAGAATTAAGGTAGTGATTTTTTATTTTTTAAATTTAAGCATCTAAATTGAGAATGGACAAGAGTTAGATTTCTCGTAAGAGGATCCAACAAAGATTCAGGAGTTTAAAATCGAATTTGCATGCTAGGTATTTAATTCTTTATATTCTAAGGGTTTAATATTCTAGAATGATAATCTAAATAAGATATTTATTTTATGCTACTCATTTTCCATAATGACTTGTCTTACTTTTGATTAAGTCGTTGTAATAGAAGGTGATGAGGATAGTCCCTTAGTAGAAGTGTTTTAGTTATAGATGTTATTTATTATTTAAGTTTTTCTCTATATTTAATTTATATTAGTCTAGTCTTAGGATTTTGATTTTCTTAATTATTAATTTACCTTAGAACTCCTTTTAATTTAAAAAATTAGGAATTATCTCAGATTAATTCCACTCAATTATAGATATTTTACTTAGCAATCCTTATTCCCATGGATTTGATATTTTTAAGGTCTTAAATATATTTCCTTATATTACTTACCTAATCTAGTATACTTGCTAGAAGCCGATCAAGTTTTTGGTACAGTTGTAAAGAAATAGCGATATTTTTTTATTTAATGTCTATAATTAAGTTAGTCTAAGATTTTTATTCCTTTATTTATATTTGATTTAGTGTTATTCTTTGTAGGAAGATTTTGAGACATTTTTCAAAATGATGTGAGATGATGTTTAAGATTATAAATTGTTCCTTTTAAGAGAGCAAATGAATGATTTAAAAAGAAAATGCAGGAATTATAGCTCTTGCATATACATTCATCAATTTCTTATTTACCATCTTTTATTGATTTTTTATTCTCTATGGGTTCCATAAGAGTCCACCATTTCTAAAGTTCAAAGTCTTCCGAATTTGCTTGGAAGTTAGGAAAAATAATTTAAGGCTGAAAATGAAGAGTGGGAGGTTACATTTAAAATTCAAAAGGATAAGTTAAGGGTTTAAGAGTAGATGATCAAGAATCAAGAGAGTTTATTATGGGATCAAAAAAAGGGAATTGAAAGGCTGGAATTGAAACTAAAATTCTTGAGTGTTTCAATGCAAATTCAACATGATGGTGGTAAAAATGAGGAAGTAAATAATGCATTAATGGTGGACAAAGAAGAATCTAATTTTAGGCTACATGAAGTAGAAAAAGGATAACTCATCTTTGAAGATAAATCATGTATTTGTTTGAAAGATGTGCTTCAGTCTTTTATGAAAAATTTATCGCCAAAGGAGCAAGAAATATTCAATTCTCAAGTGGAAATGCTAAATTCAATCCACTTGAAGAAATTATTAAGGCGAAAAAAGCTAATAAAGTTTGTATTTAAAGAACCAAAGGTGGAGTCGTACTTTATTGAAGACATGGAATTTCAAGCTTTAGTGAACTTTGACAAGTTTCTCTTACTAATAGGTGAAAATGAGGAGCAAAGTCTGGAGATACCATTATTTGGATCACAAGCTCGATCTTTAAAGAGTAAAAAAAGTCTAGCTAAAGACTTGATAAATTCAAAACTAAAAGCTCTAACTTTGCTTTGTTTTGATTATGTGTTTATTTAGCGTTTTTAATTTTTTGCTATGTGATTTTTCATTATTTTGGTGTGTTTTATGGTTTCTAAGCTTAAGGTAGAGTTATGCTTATTTATTATGTGGAGTGGACACTAAGTGACCAATATCAAGTATGTATGTTTTCATTTAAATCTATTAGCTTTTTTGACTTAGAGTTGGTTAAGGGTTCAAGGTTGGTGAGAAATTAGAGTCTTGATATACTTAATTTTGGGACCTTGTGTTGATTTAAATTTTCTCTAGGAAGTGAAGTAAGAGTGGGAATGAGGAAAGACTAATGGGAGGTTAAGTTTAAATTAAGGGATTTGAGTAAAAACAAGTGTGTTAAAATTGGATTTTAGGATTTTGCACTTAAGTTCCAAAGACCATCTCTTCGGTAAAGGGGAATTTCCCCTTCATCGAGGGACCTTTACCCCTTTATCCAGTAGCCTTCACCTCGATAGAGGGAAATTTCTCTTCCATCAAAGTGGCCTTCCTTCCTATGCAGATAAATCACCTCAGTAGAGGTGATTTTCACCTCCACTGAAGGCACCTTGCTTTATAAATCCCTTACCACTTCCTCTATCGAGACAAGCATCATTTTGGCCATTTCTTTTCCTTTCCCAACCGAGAAGAACGCCTCTCCAATCGAGACACTCAAGTCTAGCATTAGATTTTCATTAACTCTAATCTTCATCTCATCAAGTAAGTTCACTATTACTTGTTTAATCTTTTCATGTTACATGTTTAGATTGCTTAGATTAAATTAAAGTGGGCTTATTATTCTTGAACAAGGGATTTGTAAGAGCTTATTTTGAGTTGAGATAGTATTTCACTTGCATCAAGTTGCACTTAGTTTACTTAGTGATTGAGATTTAGGCTTGATTGCAAATTTTAGCTTGATAATGGTTAAGATTGTTTTAGTATTGGCTTAGTTATTTTTTGTTTACCATGTACTTGATAAAATGCCATAATAACCAATTTGAAATCTTTTTCTTCATCTTTTTAAGCCAAACCATCATCAATTAACCCTAGATTAAGATTATGCATTCGCACACTTGATGTCAATTATGTAACATATTGATCTTGTGTATTAAGCATTGAAGCAATTTTGGCTTAGGTGTATTTCTTCACTTGGCCACCATAATTGTTAAGCCTTGTTTGTTTTTACATTATATCGGTTCTAAAGGCATGTTTGAATTATTTAATCATTTCCATTGGTTCATGTCTATAACCTTGAGTTAGTGTTGCTTTAGTTTACATCTCTCTTGAGCACTTACTTGTTCATTAAAATTTATATAGTGAGCTAATATTTCTACTACTTTGTTGAAGATAGCAAGATTTTAGAGAGGGGAATAGAGGGCAGCTAAACTCGATTTTAAATATCAATTCAAGGAAATTTTTTCATTTTGCTCATGAATTATTTTAGTTATTTTGTTTTTAGTTTATTTAGTTTAGTTTGTACTTTGCATTTTAATTGAGTAGGTTTAGTTAAAATATAATGTATTATACATTTAGCTTAGTTCGTCCTGGTTTATTCTCAAAATCGAACTTGTTGAACTTTAACTTAGAATGCGCAGTGTTTAAAATTTATGCTTAGCATTAAGGTAGGTATATTGCTTGATAGAATTTTAGCTAGATGAGAATTCAACTTGAACTATATTTGTTAGTTTTCATATTTTGAACACTAAGATTAGTTTTGAAATAAGAAGAAAAAATAGTGCATTGAGGTAGTTGAGCAAGGAATTTTAGGATATTAGAACCTTCCTCATCACCCTTCGAAGTATAAAAATAACTCAAATAAGCTAAAAAGTGATCTAGACACATTTTTCTTATTTAACTCTATTGAGCTTGTTTACCTACGCTGTGTGTATATTTTCCTCTGTTAGCCATTTTAAGCCTAATAAGTCATGTTTAATGCATGCCATATTTATTTTTCTTGTTACACTTATTTATTTACCATATAACCTAAAGAGCCTTTATCTTCCCTTCTAAGAATCGACCATACTAGGATTGGGATGGATTAATATTTGTTGGGTATTTTGAAGAGTGTAGTTAGAAAAAGCTTTGGGTATTATTATCAGGGGTTATTATTGAAGTTAAAAAAGTAATAAAAGTTGAACTTGTAAATACCCATGTTATCATTAGATGCTAACAATAAAGCTAGCAAGTGTAAAACAATTAAGAAAAAAAAAAGAAAGAAAGAAAGTTTGACATAAAGCTAGCAATTTATGACAAAGTTTTAAGTGTGGGTATTTACAAGGGAAGAGAATTGTGACTTTTGAAATTGGTTGAATCGTGAAATTAAGAGGAGTTTTAGTGATCTTTTCTCTCAAAAGCACTTTGCGTATAAGGGTTTAAGTAAGCAAGTATGGTTAAGTGGTATGCTTTTGAGTTAGTAAAGTGGAGTTTAGAAATATTGGTCTATTCAATCAAAAAGTGGCTATTCTTTTTGTATATTTTGTCTATTATTTGTTAGTCATTACTTTAACCATATTATAATATAATGAAATCCTAGTGATTCTATGTTTGCTCTTGAGTTGTTTAAAGGAGATGAACTTCGAGTTCTAATGCTAAAGGAGAGACTTATGGTATTTTTAAAGTTTCAAGTGCGAAACCATTTGTACATTTAGGTGTATATTAATTCTAAAGCTTGACTGTGAAATTACATTGATGTTTTGATTTTGAAATGACTTAAAAAATTTTGGTCTTACACACACACATGAAAATTGGCTTATATTTTCTTGATTGAATTTGATCTAATCGTAATTCTTTTTAGTGTTATTGCAATTGTTAAGCATGATTTTAAAGTGCATGATTGTTGATTGTTGATTGAAGATTAATTATTTTGAGAAGTTGCTTTATTTAATTTTGCTCGAGGATGAGCAAAGAATAAGTGTGGGGTATTTGATAGCTTTGAAGTACAATCTATATTATAAATATGTTTTAGTGTGTTTAGGATGTTGTTTTAGTGTTAATTTGGTTAATTTTGTGTTTAATTTTATAAGTCACTAATTATGTGGACTTAATTGCATTTTGTTTTTTTTTTAGGTTTTTATTGAAGAAAGAAGAAATTTCCTTAAGAAGGGAGAAAATCAGCTCAACCAACGGATTTTAAAGAAGAATGAGGCATTTATAGTCCAGTAACAAGTCGCTCGGTGGAAGAGAATTTCTCCTCTATAGAAATGGACATAAGGAGCAAGAATCAGAAAGAAACCTACCTCAATGAAGGAGACTTATCCCTCTATAGAGGTAAGAAAATTTTGTACAGAGGAGTTATTCACCTTGATGGAGGATATTTTTCCCTCTACTAAGGCAAGTCTTTAAATACGATATAATTTCAATTTTTTTCTGGAATAGAAAGTTAAGAGGCAATTGATTTCTCTACTCTATGGTATTTAAGCCAGCATAAACATCATAATAAAGGAGGAGAATGAATTTTCTTCATAGTTTAAACCTAGTTTTTGGCTTGTACAATAGAATTTCAACTTAGTTTTCTTTTCTTTTTAGTTTTCAATTCTCTTAGGGTTTGAAGTTGCACTTTGGTTGTTTTGTGAACACATTAAGAGGAAGCTTGAAGCTTTATAAGTTTTGCTTCTTTTTAATATAGTTTTTTTTATTATTTTAATCATGAATGGTGAGTAATTCTTTACTTTTGCTGAGAAAAAACTTGAAACCTCAAACTTTTATTATAATGACTCTAATTTGAGCTTCATTTTAATACAAGTGTGTTATTTATTAATTTTTAGGCTAAATCTTATCTTTGGTTATGGTTGAATTGATGCTCGATCTATCGAATAGATGGTTAATTGTTAATTTAGTCTTTGATCAGTGATTTGCATGTTCATAGCTTATTTCACTTATGTCAATGCATGGTTGTGTTCTGAAAATTAAGGTAGTGATTTGTTGTTCATGAGTTGAATTAAATTTAAGAATCTAAATTGAGAATGGACTAGAGTTAGATTTCTCGTAAGAGGATCCAGCAAAGGTTTAGGATTTTAAAACTGAATTTGCATGCTAGGTATTGAATTATTCATAATCTGAGGGTTTAATATTCTAGAATGATATTCTGAATAAGATATTTGTTTTATTTTACTAGTTTTCCATAACAACCTGTCTTACTTTTGATTGAGTTATTGTGGTAGAAGGTGTAGTAGAAGTGTTTTAATGTATAATTGATTTCCTTTTTTTTTTGCTAATTTTTATAATGTATAATTGATCGCTACATTTTTTTGTTTCTTATTATACATATGTGATTTATTTTCATTTTATGTTTGTTGAGAAGAGTTTTTGAATGAAATTATAAATTGAATATACATTATTTTTGTAGTTATCTATGTCAACTTCTTCATCTTCTTCACTTAACGAGATAGAATATGCTTCTAAAATATTAAGGAAACTGGTGAAGCCAGTAGTGTAAAAAAAGGTTGGTGATCAATATGTTGATCTTAAAAAATATTATTTAGGAAAAGTTTCTTTTTGCATGGAGTATGATGCACCCGCAATAATTATTTCAGTGTTAAATGAGAATTAGAAGAATATTTTTAGAGAATCATGTTTTGGTTATTTTTTGGATTTGCCGAAGGTTGTTAATCAAGGGTAGGTTATACATCCTATATTGCTAAGGGAGATTTATAGCAATAATGATCAAAAATTATATGTAAAGATCAATGGTATTATTTTGAAATTTGGGTTGGCTGAGTTTGTTATAGTTTCTAGTTTAAAGTGGAATGAAGAATTTAACAGAGCAAACTTATCAAGTGATGGTAATGATTTGATTGAAAAATATTTTCCAAGAAATAGGAAAATTACCAAGGATTTGATAAGTACCATTTTTTTAAGATCAAAATTTGAATTAGATGATGATGTAATGAAATTGGCCATATTATACTTTGTTCATTACTATCTTTTGGCTGGTATAAGGCTTAAATTGGTGACTAAAGAAGAAATTACTATTGTTGATAGCAGAGCATTTAACGATTATCCATGGGGAAATGATGTCTTCCAAATGACATTAGAAAGTCTGAAAGGAAATTTTTGTTATGGTGTGTGCTCGAAGATGTATAGGGTTAAAAGATTCCCATTAGCTTTTTAAGTATGGTTTTATGAATACTGTTGTGGGTTGATGCCAGGTTTTATGTATCACATGGGAATAAGCTTCCTAGGATCTTGAGGTAGAGAATTTCTAATTTTTGTTAGTGGAAGATTGTGAAAAACACCTTTTCCACAAAGCAGTAATTACTTTTTCCATTATTATTTTATAACTTTTAATATCGTACATAGTTTTTATTAATTAAATTAACAAAACTAAATACATACATATATATATATATAGTTTTTTATTTTAATTATTATTTTTTTCTTATTTTAGTTGAAGGTAATAAATATTAGCCCAACTAAGGATTAGATTGAGCAATATGATTTTAAGGATTTTGTGGAATATAACAATGAATTATTTGATATCAAGATAATTGATAAGAAATAAAATATTGATTCAGAAAGTGACAGAGGATCAAATAGTCTTCCAAGCCTTACACCAGCTGCTATCCTTAACCCCACTGCAACTCATGCATCAAGGTTTATCCTAATGTCTCAATGGGAAAACTATGATTTTGAAAATGATGTACCTTTCTTTGATATTAAGAAAGAGATGAAATAAATTTCATCCAGATAGTTGGAAATTATTGAAAAGATTAAAAACATAAAAGAAGATATATCTAATTCAAAAAATGAAATGAAAAATAAAATAAAGGTAGAGATGGCAAAGATTTATGAAGCACTTTCTACAATTTCTCAAAAACTAGATTATGTTGGTAGTACTCAGGTAATTTTTTGTTATTTAATACATTATATATGAATTTTAAGTAATAATTATTAAATTATTTTAAATTATAAATTTTAAATGTCATCAGGGTATGGGTAATTCTCAATTTGAAGAATAAGAAAAAGATGAACAAAATGAAAAACCTGTAGATCCTATTTTTGACATAGAAGAATATGGATGTTAAGAAAGATATTAATGATAATAAAGGAAGAAAAACAGGTCCAGATGTTGAAAAATAAGTAAGGTTTTTATATTTTTTTACTATTTTAATTATATTTGTATAAAATGAGTAATCTTTTTTCAATTTTTGAGCAAAATTTGAATAAGGTTTAAGTTTGAGTTAAACTAAACACATTGTATTAACTTTGATTAAAAATGAATTTGCTAAAATTTAATACTATGTATTTAGTTTTACTAAAGTGTAATACAGTGTGTTGAGTTGTATTAAGTTTGACCAAAATCTAATACACTGTATTTAGGTCATGTCCAAAAGTTAATACATTTTTTTCAAAGCTAATAAACTGTTTTTGTTTGAAACTAACACACTATATTCAGTTTTTATAAAATATAATACAATGTATTCTATAATGGTCAAAACCTAATACAATGTATTTAGCTTTTTTCTAAAGATATTAAACTATTTTCATTTTATGTACAAGAGTTAATACCTTTTATTTTCTAAGTTAATAATGTCTATTGGCTAAAATCTAATAATTGTATTCATTTTTACTAAAGTATAATACAATATATTAAATTTTGGTTAAACTAAATATATTGTATTAACTTATGAAAACCTAATATTATGTATTTAGGTCATATACCAAAGTTAATATGTTTTTTTCTATATTGTATGAAAATAATACAATGTATTTAGTTTGACTAAAGTATAAAAAAGTGTATTGAGTTTTTGTTCATACTAAATATTTCATATTGAGTTTTGGTAAAAAAAAATATTAAACTGTTTTCAGTTTATGGAAAAGAGTTAATATATTTTATTTTTCCAAGTTAATAAAGTTTATTGGCTAAAATCTAATACTATGTATTAAATTTTAATAAAGTATAATATAATGTATTGAGTTACTTAATATCTTGTATTTAGTTTTCCATAAATATAATACTATATCTTTAGGTCACGCATAAAAGTTAATACGTTCTATTTTCAAAGCTAATAAACTGCATTTGTCTAAAATTAATACACTGTATTCAATTTTTATAAAATGTAATACAATGTATTATGTTTTGGTTAAAATATAATACATTGTATTTAGCTTTTGTCTAAAGATATTAAACTATTTTCAGTTTATGCACAAGAGTTTAACCTCTAATTATTTTCCAAGCTAATAATGTCTATTGGCTAAAATCTAATGTTATGTATTCAATTTTTATAAAATATAATACAATGTATTTAATTTTGGTTAAAATGAATACATTGTATTAAGTTTTGAGAAAAATCTAACACTATATATTTAGGCTGTACACAAAAGTTAATACTTTATATTTTCAAAGTTAATAAACTATATTGTATGAAATTAATACATTGTATTCAGTTTTACTTAACTATAATATAGTGTATTGAATTTTTGTTCATACTAATATTTTGTATTCAGTTTTGGTCAAATTTTACTACAGTATAATACAATACATTGAGTTTTATTCAAACTTAATATGTTGTATTCAGTTTTGCCAGAAACATGATACCATGTATTTAGATCATGTATAAAAGTTAATACGTTGTATTTTTCAAAAGCTAATAAACTGTATTGTATGAAATTAATACACTGTGTTTTTCTAAAATGTAAAACATTATATTGCATTTTTTTTTCAAGATGTAATACACTCCAATTAAGTTTTGAATAAATGTTAAATATTTTTTTCAAAGTTAATAAAGTTAATATACTGTATTCAGTTTGTCTAAAGTATAATAAAATGTATTAATTTTTTGTTCAAACTCAATATGTTGCATTTAGTTTGCATAAAAACTAATATAGTTTAATCAATGTATTCGGTATTGATCTAAAAATATAATATAGAGTACTTAGTTTAAAATTTTATTTGTTTATTTTTTAATTACTTTTATTTTTTTATAGGCTGACATGGAAAACAAACAAATGTCTAGTTTATTCATAAGAAATATAGGTGATGAGACATTTGATTGTATTCTTCAAGATGCAATGATGCAAATTGATGATGAAAAATAACTATAAGTTAGTAAAATTAATTAAATGTATATTTTATATTTTTTCTCTTGTTTATTGTAATTATATATTAATTGAACTACACTCTTTTTATTTTGTTATAGGATTTAGCTGTCTAAGGTTGACAAATTGTGTTAGCACCAAAACCTCTTGATTACTTTACCCCGAATGATCAATGAAGTATCAAACTTTCTGTTGTTATGAAATCACTTTTTGTGAACAAGTTTAGTTTAGAGACTACTTCAAAGAAAAAAGAATTTAATCATCCATTTAACATTAGCATTGAACAAAAACTAGATTTTGCCAAGTTAATGGATTTTACTGCTTGGGTTGATTTTGGTTTATTTAAGAATGCCAATAAGTAAATTAAAGAAGAACCTTAATGCTTTATTTTAATTTTTGTTTTTTCTGCAGTTGTAATTTAATTATTTTTTAGAGATAAAGATCAGGTTTATATCAAAAAGTATTTCATTTTGGATGAATGTTTTCATTTTGGTATCGAAATTGTAGAGCAGGAGACATAGTGGTATTATTTGGTGTATCATAGAAAAGAGCTTACTAATTCGGCTATATATGTGTATGTGTGTGTGTGTGTGTGCGCGCGCGCGCACATATATATATGTATGTGTGTGAGTATATGTGTGTGTGTGTGTGTGTATGTATGTACATATATGTAAATGTATATATACATGCATATATATGTGTATGTATGTATGCGCGCACACACACACACACACATATATATATGATTGTGTGTGTATGTGTACATATATGTATGTAGATACACACACACACACATATATATATAATGAAAATGAAAAGAACACTTCATTTGTAAATATTGAGTATATTATGGCTAAATAAATTATTGAAACTTTCATGATCTACAATGCACCATGGGTGGAAATGGATCATGTATTTTTCTCAATAAATGTAGCTAAGTTCCATTGGATTTTGGATAAGTTGCTAGTAAAGGAGAGAAAATTATTTGTATATGATTCATTGCATTCAGCACGAAGGAAATTAGATATTGAGTAGATAGTGAATGCATATAGTGTTATGATTCATTATTTCTTTGATTGTATGGGATTTTTTGACAGAATAAGTGATATACAACTTATTAATGATAAAAAAACAAAATCATCAGATTGGGGTTTGGTATGTTCAGAACCTTCCTACACAAATAAACTGGTAAGTTTTATATATCTTTTGAATTCATATGTTATGTTAATATTTTTTCAAAAAAATATAGTGATTTTTTAATTTATTTTTTCATTTTTCTTGTTTTCTCTTTTTGTGATTGTGAAGTTTATGTAGTTGCATTTTGTGAATATTTAATTAAAGGGAAGATAATTCCTTTAAATTTCAATGTACAGAATTATAAAGATAGATTAGGTCTTTTATTGTACTTGTATGGATTGGCTAAGCAACAAGGGACTATTGAAAGTGATACTAACAATGATCCATTTAAAAACAAAGCTGAAAAAAGGCTAAAAAAAGATTAAACAAGAAAAATGCAAAAGATGGAATAGAATTAGATTACTTTTTTCAAATTATTGTAAATGCAAATATTTTGTAATTATTTTTTGTATATATACATTTTTTTGAAATTATTTTTGTATTTGTAATCTATTTACACATTATAATCAAAATAAAGTGTATTACTATTTTTGTCAAAATGGAATACAATGTTATTAAATGTTGTATTAGGTTTGTAAAAATTGAACATAATATATTTTAAATTTTACTATAAATGCATTTATTGCATTTACTTTATGTACAAAAGTTAATTTATTCTATTGTTTAAAAGGTAATAAAATATATTGTCCAAAATATAATATTGTATTCAGCTTCAGTAAAGTATAACACAATGTATTGATTTTTGATCAAACTTAATACGTTGTATTCAATTTGGCCCAAAATATAATACATCGTATTTAGATCATGCACAAAAGTTAATACATTTTTTCAAAGCTAATAAACTGTACTTATTTGAAATTAATACATTGTATTTAGTTTTCATATAATTTAATACAGTGTATTATGTTTATTCAAAACCTAATACAATGTATTCAACTTCTCTCAAAAGATATTAAACTATTTTCAGTTTATGCACAAGAGTTAATACCTTTTTATTTTCCAAGCTAATAAAGTGTATTGGCTAAAATCTAATACTATTTATTCAGTTTTACTAAAGTATAATGCATTGTATTGAATTTTGGTCAAACTTAATATACTATATTCAGTTTTACTAGGAGCCTATTACTATGTGTTTAAGTCATGCACAAAAGCTAATAAGTTGTATTTTTTAAGCTAATAAATTGTATTGTATAAAATTAATATACTATATTCAGTTTTACTAAAGTATAATATAGTGTATTGAGTTTTTGCTCATAATAAATATTTTGTATTGAGTTTTGGTCAAAAGATATTAATTTGTTCTCATTTTATGGAAAAGACTTAATACCTTTTATTTTTCCAATCTAATAAAGTGTATTGGCTAAAATGTAATGCTATGTATTCAGTTTTACTAAAGTATAACATAGTGCATTAAGTTTTGTTCAAATTTAATATGTTGTATTTAGTTTTGTCAAGAGCCTAATACTATGTGTTTAGGTAATACACAAAAGTTAATAAATTGTATTTTTGAAGCTAATAAACTATATTGTATGAATTTAATACATTGTATTCTGGTTTACTAAAATATAATACAATGTATTGAGTTTTGTCAAAAGCTAATACATCATATTTAGTTCGTGTACAAAAGTTAATACATTCATTTTTTTTTCACTAGCTAATAAAGTGTGTTGTCTAAAATGTAATTCATGTGTTCAGTTTTACTAAAGTGTAATATAGTATATTGAATTTTAGTCAAACTTAATATATTGTATTCAGTTTTTCACAAAACGTAATACAATGTATTTAAGTTATGCACAAAATTTAATAAATTCTTCTGTGATGGCCAATAAACTATATTGTCTAAAATCTAATATAATGTATTCAGTGTTTATAAAGTCTATTATAGTGTATTGAGTTTTGGCAAAAACTAATACACTGTATTTAGTTTATGGACAAAAGTTAATACATTCATTTTTTTTCACAGGCTAATAAATTATAATACATGTATTCAGTTTTACTAAGGTCTAATGTAGTTTATTAGCTTATATTCAACTTTTCCCAAAACCTAAGACGTTGTATTTAAGTTATGAACAAAAGTTGATATATTTTATTTTTCAAAACCAATAAACTATGTTGTCTAGATTCTAATATAATGTATTCGATTTTTATAAAGTCTATTCTAATGTATTGAGACTTGGTCAAAATCTAATACAATATATTTAGTTTATAACTTAATGTATGTATTCAATTTTAATAAATTATAATACAGTGCATTAGCCAAAAGCCAATAAAATGTATTGTTTAAAATCTTATATAATGCATTCCATTTTTATAAAGTATATATAATATATTGAGTTTTACTTAAAAAAACTCAATATACTGTATATAGTTGATGAACTACAGTTAATAAATGTTTTTTTCGAAGTTTATAATGTGTATTGTATAAAATCTAATACATCGTATATAGTTTTGAATGTAAATTTACATATAGAATTGAAATGTATATTGGAAATTCTGAATCTCTTATTTTTTTTGGAATATCTTTACATGTTTTTCTATTATGGCCATTTTTTCCACATTTTCCACACTTTACATTTTTTTAGTTTCCCAACCTGTTTTGATTCTCTACTTTTTTGTTCTTTCAGACCTTACTCTTTCACTTTGAGCTAAGACAACTTATGCCTAAGCACTTGCAGTTATGTCCTATGTAGATTGATCTGGTATTGGATTAATAATTTCTTTATATGTTGCTAATATTGTATCTTTGGTATAGTATGGTGAGCAATATGCATGAGGATCCAAGTTTCTATCTCTTATTACAGTTAATGCATGAGAACAAGGCATTTCATCTAGTTGGAATCTATTGCATGTACATGTTTTTTTCTCAATATTCACCTCGTATATGTTTTGAAAATGATAAACAATAAATTAAAAATTGCTAGATGGCTTCACTTGCATTAATAAATGATGGTATAAATTTATATTAATATTAATAAACTGAATGCAATTTAGAATCAAATATTAAAATTCAAGTTAAATCCTAACTAATTATTAGTATAAATGCTCATACATATTAACAAAATCAGCATCATTAGACTATATTCAATTTTCGCTCAAACTTAATACACTATATTTAATTTTGCTCAAAACCTAATACATTGTATTTAGTTTTGCAAAAATCTAATACAATGTATTCAATTTTACAAAAACCTAATACAATGTATTTATTTTTGCTAAAAATTAATTGGGATTTTGTTTTCTACAAATCTAATACATTATATTCAGTTTTTGCTCAAACTTAATACATTGTATTCAGTTTTACTAAAATCTAATACAATTTATTAAGTTTGCTATGTATTGAGTACTACTCCAAAACTTAATACATTTGATTTAGTTTTTCTTAATATGAACATAATGTATTCACTTTTAATAAAACCTAATACACTATATTCAATTTTTGATCAAACATAATACATTGTATAAAATTTTACTAAAAACCTAACACAATGTATTAAGTGTTGTTGTATGTTGAGTATTGCTCCAAAACTTAATGCATTTTACTTTGTTTTTATTAAATATGAACACAATGTATTCCTTTTTACTAGAATATAATATAATATATTCAATTTTTTTATCAAACCTAATACATTGTATTCATTTTTACTAAAACCTAATACATTATATAATGTTTTGAGCAAAAAATTGAATACACAATATTAGATTTTATACAATACCTTTATTAGCTTTTAAAATAGAATATAGTAACCGTTGTCTATAAACTAAATTTAGTGCATTAGGTTTTGTGCAAAATAGAATACAACATATTAAGTTTGAAGGAAACTCAATACACTATATTACACTTTAGTAAAATGTAATACATTGTATTAGATATTATAAAATACAATATATTTAGTTTTAAAATAGAATGTATTAACTTTTGTGCATAAGCTAAGCACAGTGTATTGGTTTTTGAATAAATTTGAATACAAAATATTTAGTAGAAAACAAATTACATTATATTTCTAAAAATTGAATAGAATGTATTCAATTTTCAAAACAAATTACATTATATCTCTGTAATTGTATCCCGCTTTAATTTCATATTGCATTTCATTACTGATGATTCCAAAATTGGGTTTTTCATCATGTTCTTGAATATTTTTGTTGTCACTAATTAATTGATGAACTGTATTTTTGCTCAAAATGCTGACATATTCCATCAACTTTGTGTTAGTATCATTAAGCTATAAATCTTCATCAATCAAGGTACCAGATGCTCCTTGCTCACTTTTAATTACTACCACTTCATTTCATATTGTGTTTGAGAAATCATCTAAAGTAAAAATAAAAAAAATTCAATTAAAAAATAAAAAAGCTAACACACTATATTTAGTGTATTGAGTTTTGGTCAAAAACTAATACAATGTATTTAGTTCACATACAAATACAATGTATTTAATTCACATACAAAGTTAATACATTGTATTTAGTGTTTATAAAATCTAATACAATGTATTGAGTTTTTCATAAAAGCCAAAACATTGTATGTAGTTCACGTATAAAAGTTAATACACTATAATTAAAAAGCTCATTTCTTAACACAATAGATTAAGTTTTAATAAACTGAATACATTATATTATGTCATGAAAAAGCTTAATTTATTGAGTTTTAACAAACATAATACACTGTATAAGTTATAAAAAAAATAAATATAATGTATTGAGTTTTAAAAAAACTCAATAACCTATTAAGTTATGATGAAAATTGAATACAATATATTCAATTTTAACAAATTGAATACACTGTATTAAATTATGACTAAATTGGATACAATGTATTCACTTTTAATAAATACATAATATGTAATGCATTCCACCAAAATTTAATGCGATACATTCACTTATAAAAAATAAATACTATTTATTAATTTTACCTGTAACAAAATTGAATACATTTTATTAAGTTATAAGAAAAATTAATACACCGTATTAAGTTGTAAGAATACTTAATACAGAGTATTGAAACAAAATAAATCTAAATGCATTGTCTTAAATTATGACATTAATTGAATATACTCTATTGACATATTAAAGAAATGAATTAAGAATGGAATTGAAAATTTTAAAATATTTTTTTAAGATCTTATCAAGGATAGTATTTTTAACAACCATGATACATAGAGGATAAGTTGTGAAATCCGATTTTTTTCCTTTTAGTTCTATGTAAAAAAGAAGCGACATATTGTCATCAACTTTTAGTGGTGGATATCCTGATTTTATTTTGTACTTTATATCAAGGATATCATAGTCTACATTAATATTATTCTATTTTGATATAATTTCCAATAGTTATTTTGGCTGACCTTTTTTTCCTTTTTATGCCATATTAGGCAAAAATTTTGGACCATAGTACTCAGATTAGTATGTTCTATGGGCTATTGGTCATAATTCCTCTTCATAGCATTTTAGTGACTCAGTAATGCTATAACATGAATCAACATATGTGAACAAAAATCGAGATATTTGTGTATGCATGCTGCAATTGCATATGAGTATGGCATTTTTTTCTTGAAACTTACTACACTCACATTCATACTTATTGAGACTTAATATGTAATTGACTATTTTTGTGTTATCCTTTGGTACATGGTATGCTATTACCCAAAATAATTTAAATTGGTTATTATAGTCAAAAACCATGTGTTGTTCATAACTTGAACACATTTTGGTGTGAATCACAATCCTTTAGCCATTTTAATCATGCTATAGACACCATTAACTGAGGCAGCTTAGATTAAGGTTGCCCAATGATGAGGAATTTTCCATACTTTTAACAAAAAATACGAATCTTGAGGTCCATCATTGATTTCCACAATTTTATGAAATATTTTTATGGCTTTTAACCTCATATTTCTTGGAGTTTTCAAAATAATTTGTAAAAACCCTTAGATTTTACCCCTGTCTATGATAAATGACCGTCTGTCATGGATGGATGGCCATCAGTGGCCATTTCCTTTAAGGTCGTTTACCAATTCTTAATTGTCCTAACTTGCCTATGGCTTAATGACAGATGATCATCAGTTAACGAGTCATGGCCATAAGTCACTAGGTTAGATTTAAGGTGTATTTTTATGATTTTCAAAAATTTTCTTGAGTGATAGTCATTTGTCAATGACAAACACTCGTCTATAGGGATTTTTTTTAATATTTTCCCATGTTTTCTAGCATTTAAAATTGGAGATAAGGATAAGATCTTTAATGATCGAATCTTGAGCAGATTTCAAGAAATTTACCTGTAGATGTCAAAGGGTTAGAGTTGAAGACAATATCAAACTCTTCTGTAGGTATTTAAAGCCAAAACTAGGGTTTTGAAAGGGGAAATAATTAATAATGATAGAGAAAGGAGGCACTTTGAGAATAGAAATTAATTTCTATCCTTGGGTGCAAAGACTTTCTCACGTTGTTTTCTACACAAAAATAAACACATTATTTTTTAAAATGTGGAAACCTTAGAGCAAGTAGCTTGAGGAGCACCTCCAGAGTTACATAATAAAATTCCTGAGGCTAATATTCTATACTTTAATTTCCTTTTCTCATAATGCCATGAAAACATATGATTTGATTTAATTATGATGCCACGATTTTGTGTTGTTCTGTCATTTAATTTGTCTTTATGGTTCCTATAATGCTATGATGATATGAATGTGTCGAATTTATTTAATATGTTAAAATGGCATTTCTAGGTTTTTGTTTACTCTATTAATGTATGGGAGGTTTTTAACTTAATTTTAATTTTTGCATGATTATTTATTATTTTAACATGATTTAGATGTATGTTGTGTTATTATGGTAAATTTTGGCATGCTCTGGAACCTAGAAACATGTTTGATTAAGTTGAATAAATTTTCCTGCATTTTTTGACCTAATTTCTTGCATTTTGCCTGTTTGTTGAGTGATAGATGGGAAGAAGGCCCAACAGATGGCCCTCAATCATAGCAACTGATGGGACAACATCGAACCTTCTTTTTGTCTCATCTTTCCTATTTTTAAGCCATCCATGGTCTATTTTGGGCTATTTATTGATCATTTTATGATTTCTTTTCATATTAAATTTATTGGGAGGTTTATTCATATTTTTGGTGTCATTTTCACCCATATTTTGGCATGTTTTCTATGTTGTTTATTTAATTTTTATTTTGGAAAGTCATGCTTGTTTATTTTAGTTTTAACATTTTACTTATTATACTTCCACATGCTAATTATTTATTTTCTTTGTTTTGTTTAAGTAATTACCTTTATGTGTCTTGAAGAGTTCATTTTAGAGGGCAATAGCCTTGAGAAATTGCCTTGGGTAGTTCTTATTATTGCCCCTTTATTATTTATTATTGCATTTATTTAAATTTTATTTACTTATTTAATTATTTGTTTAATATTTTTTATTTTATTATTTTTTTGGATGTATTTATTTTGGGGATGTAATAGGTAGTAATAAAATGGTTTTTGGCACCTTAAGTAAAAATTTCACTTAAAATAATTTTCTTTAATTAATTGGTTTACCTTTAAGTAAAATAGACCAATGTCTAATGTTTTAACTCAAAAATTCACACATAAAAAAGAGTCCTATTTCCACCATAATTAGGATCACTCATCCCATGGTTTCTAAAAATTGACAAGGATTATTCACCTTTTTTCTGTGAAATATGTATAAGGGTACCAATGTTTCTAACCTAAATGAATAAGTTGATTTATGATGATATTTTTTTTCTTCAATTGGATGATTTGCTTATATAATAAATTTAAGTAGTTTATTTTATCACTTTTGTTTTCTGCTTTCCTATATGCTTTATATGTTTATTTATTTCTTCACAATATATTGTGTGAGAAGGGAGACAGTGGACTAATAATAAAAACTCACTTATAAACAACTAGGGTATAAGTAAGAGAGATATCCCAAACACCATATCTATTTAGGCATCAAAGGTTAGATTCTCTTTCCCGATATTTTGTTGGGTGGTAACTCTTGAGCCCACTTAGATACCTTTATAGGTTGACCATCAACAATAGAATTGGGTCAATACCCTCTTCTATTGTGAAGTGACCAAACTATGAATCTTATAAGGCTCGTCCGATCTTGAACCCTAAAAATTGGCCTTCGAGAGCTAACCCAAGTATAAACGAGGTTTGACGTGCATCATAGTAGTGACTTCACTGGGGATATAAATGAACTTGCTCCTAGAGTATCTTGGTTAAGTTCTTTTAAGTGTTTTTTTATATTAATCCTATCTTTTTTTTTAAATTGCATTTCTACATTTATTCTAAAGCTTTAGAATTATGTTAGGTATCGATATTTTAACCCTGGTGTAACCTTGAAGCATGGCTTAGTTCATTTAATATAGGGAGATGTCAAGGAGAACCACTAATAAGTATGAATTATATAATATTTTTGGTGTGTTTTTAGGTGTTTAAGTTAGTTAATTTGATTTAATTTCGGTTAATTTATAGTTTAAATATTTATATTTGTGTTTTTGGAGTTAATTGTAAATTTTGGTATTTTTCAGGGTTAATTTGCAAGAAAAATGACTTAATTGTAAAAAGGCAATAAGTTGTGGGCTAGAAAAGATGTGTAGAGTCTAGTAGAAGATCAATTGATCGTTTGTTTTTGTGCCTAAAGTTTTGAGTGGCCGTGCATTGAAGAATTGTAGCTTGCTTGGCCGTGTGTCTTTAGCATATAAATGATGTTTGACTATGTAACATCTAGAGGAAACCATGCACTATAGTGCATGGAAAAGCAAAGGATCTTAAGTAACCACTCAAACCCTATGAGAAAATGCATGGCAGTGTATGGAAACTAAGGGATTTCAAGTGGCTGTTCACTTCCATTTGGAAGGACACAGGCAGTGCATTTAACAAAGAAGACTTTTGCTTAGCCGTACGATTAAATTTCGATACGTCAAAGGTTTTCCAATTCAAGAAGGATTATTTTCTTATTCTAATTGAGGAAGTTTAGAAGACTTCTATGACTTATTTTACCTATAAATAGACTTTTAAAACACCATAACAAATCATAAAGTAGAATAATCAAGTAGTTAGCAACAATTTCTTTTCTTAGTTTAGGGTTAGTTTTACATTAGTTTTTTCTTAATTTGTTAATAACAAAGCCTTGGAGCTGGAGAGTTTCCTTGGGTTTTTTGTACAAGTTTTTGTTTCTTAACTCTATGCTTTTGTTTCTTTATCTTAATTTTGCTTTAGTTTTCAATATGTTTAGTAAATAGTTTTTCTTCTTTTGCTCATTGATACTTGAAATATTTTATTTTCATTATTATGACTTGATTGAGCTTTAATTCCAATATCAGTTGATTATTTCTTGGTTTTAAACATATTCTTATCTTTAATTATGTTGAGATTAATTGTTGGTTTTTTGATTCAATAACTAAAAATTGGTTTAGATATAGTTAATGATTTGCATATTCTTGGGTTAACTCTTTAGTGTTAATGCATGATTTTTTTCTTATTTTGAGGTAATTATGCATTGGAATTATTGATTAATACTAAGAGAGAAGGAACTAAGAATAAACTGGAATCTAATTTTCTTGCAAAAGAGTTTAATGAATGTTTAGGATTTTAACTAGATCTTTATGCTAAGGATCAGGCTTTATTTCATCTAGTTTGTTCCATAATCATTAGTTTTCCTATTGAAATTAAGTCATTACAGTGAAAGTTAAGGTGGATAGTTCCTTTAGCAAGAGAATTTTAGTTAATATCTTGTTTTTAGTTCATGTTAGTTTAATTTTAGTTTTAGTTTTTTAAATTGTTTATTTTGTTTAATTTTTGCTTTTAAATCAAAAACATTTGGGAAACAATCTCAGATTAATTTAATTCATACATAGATATTCTTCTTAGCAATCCATGTTCCATTATGTACGATATTTGGGATCTTAATCTATATTTTCCTATATTACTAGCCGATCTAGTACACTTGCTAGACACCGATTAACCACCTACACAAGTTTAGTACCAATTGGTATATAAAATGATGATCCATCATTGTTATGCTCATGATAAGCTATACCTATTGGCAGAGACAATGCTTAGGTAGTTTTAAAATTTCACCACTCGACTACAAGGCCATGTAATGACAATAGCTACTTTTCCCTAGTTGTCTGTCCTTAATAACTTTTACTTGCTAAGTTGGCAATTATATATCAAATAAATTCAAATAAATTAGATGTATACTAATCAAAGGTTGCCATACCTCGATGGGCCTAACATAATTTGTTTGAATTGTTTGAATATATAATAGCCAAACCCCATATACCTATACTTTCAATTAAAAAGAGGTTATGATGCCAATTTTCCACCATGCACCATACATGCCTATTAGGTTTCTTGTTGACCCATAGGTTAAGCCCACCTAGGAAAGATAATGTATGACATCTTAAGTGAGAGTAATATGGTTGGAAGGCTATGTCTTGCTTATATGTGGTTGTGATTGACACCTAACAACATTCATGCATATATCATGTTCATACATCATGCCTAACATTTGACTTTTATAGCCATCATAGAATCACTTAGGTGGTTCAGAGGTTCAGATGGTCACCTTATTCGAAGGTCCATAATTGAGCAGCAAGAGCTAAGATCAGGGTTAGGCTTAAAATTTGAGGCTTGAGACTAGTTTAGAATTTGGCTTGAGTGAAATCTCTAAAAGCTATCAAGAAACTTTACCAAAAGCAGAGATGGATGATGAGATATAACAAAAAGTATAGGAAATAATAAGAGGAATAAATGACTTTGTGAGGATAATGTCAACTTTGAAGGATAGATTGGCTTTTGCTTTAATGCCTTCTATGCCACAAGATGAATTAGATAGAAGATTAGACATTAGATTCTAAGAGTTTGAAAAGAGGCTTCTGGCCAAATAGGTGGGATGGTGGCTTTTCCAGCACTAAATCTAAGACCTCGACTTGTAAGACCTGATCATGGGCCAGTGGAGCAAATTCATATTAGGAAAGCTCCTATGACAGTTGTTGTAGAGCCTAAAACACTGCCAGTGGACCAAAAGAGAGGAGGAATGCATTCTCTTAAGAATGATTACATTAAAAAATAGGAAAAGGATGAAACCTCTGTGGTTAAGGTAAGAAATAGGGGATCTAGTGTAGAGGATGCTGCCTTTAAGAAAATAGAGAAGATGTTTAAGGCTATGGCTTGTTTGTTGTCTGCTGGTATGGGAATAAATCTGAAGGATATAAATCTTGATGGAGATAAGCCACTAACTGAGAGGTTTAAGATGCCAAACCTGCCAAGATTTGATGGTACATCAAACCCTTCTGTGTATGTGAAACAATATACCTTGATCATAAAGGGGACCACGAGACTAAGAAATAGAAGATGGATTACTTTTACCTTAGTTTGGTAGGCCCAATGATGGATTGGTACCATGGCCTATATAGGTAAACTAGGGAGGATTGGGAATTGCTCGTAGAAAAATTTCTAAAGCAATAAAACTATAGCACTAGGATGGAGGCCACTTTAAAGGACCTAGAATAGCCATAGCAGAAACATGACAAGTCATTATATGAATACTTGACGAGATGGAGGAACCGAGTCATGAAAATGAAGAGAAAACTTGGTACTGCTAACCAGATTCGTCTGTTCATTAGGAATGCAAGTCCCAACCTGAGGGATGGCCTGAAGATGAAAGAGCTTAAAAATTGGAGGTCTTTAAAGGGCATCACCATAGAGGCTGAAGGGGAGTACTTGGCTAAAAAGGCTAGTAATAAAGGTGCGAGGAGAAATTTTAGTGGTAATAAGTCTGTTAAGAGTAGTAATGGAGGAAATAGAAATGAGAACATGAAAAAAGTGTCTACTATGGAAGCCAAATAGAGACACTACTCAAAACTAGGGAAGTCTTTATCCTGGATATTAGATTGGCTGATAAAGGAAAGAAAGTTATATCCGTTACAACCAAAACTTGCAAGGAGTCAAGGGATGTCGAATCATAAAGGGGATCAGTACTGTGCCTACCATAAGTATATATAGCATCTCACTAATTATTGTCACACCTTGAGAAACAAAATTTAGGATCTAATAGACAACAAATAGATTTTAGATTCTGAGAGAAGGCAAAAAAAAAAAGAAAAGAGGTTACAATGTAGTGTCATCTCTAGTGTTCATGATTGGGTCCAGCTTAACAAAGTGGTATGTTATGAGGGACCTATTTGGGAATAAGTATATGGCTATTAATCATTCCATTTCTAAAGTAACAAAGCAAGTGAATAAAAATTAGACAATTTTTATGATTAATTGCTGGGATTCCATTGGAAAAAGTGAAAAAGAGGGAGCAATAGAGCCAGTATATGTTTGGAATACCAAAAAAGAGAGCGAGGAAGAGATTGAGAAGAAAGATAAGAGAGTTAAGGTAGTCACCGGGAATTGGAAGGTAGTTTCTAAAGTTAAATAGTAGCCAACTCTAGTTACTGTGCCTGCAGAGAAGGAGGTAGAAGAGAGTTAGAAATGAAGTAGCTTAAGAAGATGCATAATCAAATTTCAATTTGGCATTTAGTAAGGAAGTCTCCATCACACAGGTAAAAGGTAGTTGAAGCCTTATGTGAGACTACAATAGCCACTACTATTTAACCATTAGAGTTGTTAGATTTAGTAAAAGTAGGAAATGGAGAAAGTGTGGTGTACTCAATTCCAAACCTACTAGTTGATGGCATGAACCATAATAGACCTTTCTATGTCAAGGCCCAAGTGAATGGCAAACACACTATTTGTGTGATAGTGGATGATGGATATTCGACCAACGTGTGCCCCTTGATGGCTATTCTTACATTTGGGTTGAACAAGACAATGCTGATTAAGTATGGCTTGGCTATATATGTTGATGATAATTCAAAAAGATAGGCAGTGGGTACCTTAAACATTGTAGTGAATATAGGGCTAGTGGAGATTAAGGCTGATTTTGTGGTATTGCTTATTCTTGCTAATTTTTCTGTGTTGCTTGGAAGACCATGGTTTCATGAGTTGAGATGAGTACCCTCTACTTCGCACTAGATGATTAAGATACCACATGATGATTAGGTGGTCACCATTAAGGTATCTAGGTGTAGACACCAGATCTTGAGGCAACCCAAATCGGAGTTACCCAATAATAAGGAAATTTTCATTTTTCAAATGAAAAGTGCAAACTTCGAGTGTTATTCATGATTCTTATGAGTTTTCAAATATTTTCATGAGTCTTAATTTTTCACTTCTAGGGCATATGAAAAGAGTTTGAAAAATCTTTCAAAATGGGTTTCTCTACGATAAACACTCATCTGTAACATTTTTTCTAGATGATCATCTCTTGAAAGATGGTTTATTTTGGTTTGTATGTGGTCATTTCCATAGATTCCCATCCGCTAACAATAGATGCCCATCTATGGGTTTTTTCTAGAATTCCAATATTTTAAACTCAGCCAAAAATTTATTTTGATAAGAAAAGATTTTTCAACCGAATTTGAGGGGATTAGATGGTTGATTTTTAGGAATTAGAATTGGAAAAGAAATCAAACTCTTTCTTTGATATGAAATCCAAAAACCCTAGATTTAGAAAAGGGAGAACATTCAGAAAAGAGAGGATTTTGAATAGAAGAGCAGCCATCATTCTTGAGACAAGATTTCAATTTTGGCTCCTAAGAACAAAGAAAGCTCTCACATATTTTCATCAGCACACACAAATACACAAACATTGATGCTAAACCTAAGGATTCAACTAGAACCCAAACCCTAAATCAATTTGAATATTCATAAACTCAAGCTTGCAATTTGATTTTAATGTACTTTAAACCCTAATTCCAAAGGAAATTAAAACCTAAAGTAAAATGAAAGAAAGAATAGAACTACACAAGTAAAACTTGAATAACCAATTCTTATAACAACTTAAAGTAAAGAAATATTACCTTGAAATTAGATCATGCATAAACTTCATTCATTCCTAGCTATCCAAAAATACTCTAAAAGAATGCCTTATAATGACAGAAAATTAACCTAGAGTAATTAGGATAAGTGGGCCAAATTCCTTATTAAATTAGTAATTGAAATTTATACTTTTTCCAACATAAAGTTGGAAAATTAAAAACCAAATGAGTGGGATGCCTCTAAGAACATGAAACTCACTCCATAAAGTCCTAAAGTTATTACACTTAATTAAATAAAGTCTTAACTAAGGTCCAAATTAAGCCTAACTTAATAGCCTCTTAATTAAAGCATTGCACATGCAATGCATATGCTTTGTGTCACATGATATGCACATGCATAACACATGAATTGGCATATGTCAAACACATGTCAAGGTTACAAGTTTGGCACATGTCAAGGTCACATGTTTGGCACATGTCAAGGTATATTTTCGGCATATGCCTGGATGTCGCTATTAGAGAGTATGCCCTAGAGCCCATGTAATAGGGATGTTTTTCATATGTATGAAATTTATATTCTTAATAAAAGGCATCATTCATTTATTAATGCTATGTTTGAATACATGAGTTTGTAAATCTTAAATTAATAAATGAAGTCCTAGATATTATAAACATAGTGCAAAGGCAATCATGAAGGTGTTCATGATGTGAGATGTCTATTGCATGCAAATGTGTTAATATCTAAATATCCCTAGTCATAGAATTAACAAGATAGGACATTGTTAATTCGGACAGACTAGCACATGTTATGCTTCTTGAATGGTTCAAGCAGTGGTTCTCATAACTGTGATTATGGAAGATAATCGAAGCTAACATATGGATGCTTGTTAGAAGAACAAGTTTATTGGAGACCTATAAAGAGAATCCTCACATGGATATTAAATCTATGTCAGTGAGGAATCTCTTCATAGCAGTTGTG
Organism: Excoecaria agallocha; assembly: GCA_037975025.1. Taxonomy (NCBI): domain Eukaryota; kingdom Viridiplantae; phylum Streptophyta; class Magnoliopsida; order Malpighiales; family Euphorbiaceae; genus Excoecaria; species Excoecaria agallocha. The sequence goes on from CM075807.1 coordinate 79,673,750, forward strand.
CAAGTATCCTTAGACTTGAGATCGCCAAAGTTATCTTAAGTAGCAAGTGGTATACTTTGACTCCATAACTAATTACTTCCAACTGGGAGTGAACATGGTTAGGAGATTGGGTATATCATGACCTATTTAAAGATAGTTGAGTGATTGACAAAGGATTCACCATCCCAGATTTAACAAGGGAAGTTATCTCGCATGATTCTATAATTGCCTTGTTCAGAGAATCTCTGGCCAGAGTAATATGCCGAGATCGATGGAGATCCAAGAAGGGCATTTTAGGAACAATGGTTAAATTAATAGAACATACATAATTAGATTTATATGAGTTGACAGAAAACCATACTCAGAATCTAATTGAGATAAGAGTGGTGAAAGGAGTAATTGCACGGTAACTGTTTCTATGGAAGGGTACAGTCAAACCACATGACTTTCCTGACATTTGGGTAGTCATGATTCTTTGCTAGAGGCCAATCATGACTTGTATAATGATGTATCAAAAGTATCATTAGGGATTGATAAGATGATTTAAAGGAGTTTAAATCATGTGAGTATTGAATAAAACTCATAATTACTTATTATACTGCCAACATAAACAGGAACCCAATAGGTCACACAAATATAGAGAAAAGGGTAAAATGGTAAAATGACAAGGATAATAATATTTGATATTATTATAAAGGTAGAGAAGAGAATATGAAAATAATTAATTAAAGAGTTTAATTAATTATGATCAAATAAAATTGTCCGCAGAACTTTTGAGAAATGTTCTGTAAAATTGGACCTAATTGAAATAATGTATTTCATGATTAATTATTATTGTATTATAAGTGTTTTAGGACTGGTATAATAATTAATAAGTCCATTGGAGCAATTATTAAGGCCAGAGGAATGAAGCAATTGGCGGAAGCCCTTCTGTAAGGGCCACACGCCTACCTCAGATCAGAAGGCCTTAATGGCCTATTTAATGGGCCAAATTAATTTATATATGTTACATAAGTGTTATGAAATCCACATATTTAATTTGGTTGGATTTGGAATCCATTTGGGTATTTAAATCCAATTAGTTGCACAAAGGGCCTAGTTTGTGGGTTTTGTGCATAGACTTTTATGAAATGGTTTAAATTGGATTTAATTAAGCCCAAATGATTATAATTAATTCCAAAGGCCCAATTAATAATTCTCCAGCAATTTTAAAGAGCCCAATCTCATTAAGGAGTTGGAATTTTAACCTAATTATAAAAGGCCAACTAATGAGAATTAGGGTTAAGTGATTAAAACAAAAAAAATGTCTTTTCTCTTAATCTCTCTCTCCCTTTTGCGCCAACTCCTAAGCTAGCTCTTGGGAATTTCGGCCAGCCCTAGTTAAATACCAATTTTTTTGTTCAATTTACCCATCTCTAGTGTGGATTACTCATTGGAGGTGTTCGATTTTTGACACTGTGGTTTGCGACAACCCGGTGCGAAGTAAAATCAACTGTTCAACAAAAATCAAAGGTGATTTTTCTTATTCTCATATAGTTATATTGTGTATTCATGGCAAGATCAGATCTAATGGTTAAAAAATTTTAAAATTCTGCTTATGTATGTGATGCATGTAACCGTTAAAATCCAACATGGTATCTGAGCCAAGGTTTTGCCATGGATATACAATTCTATATTCTTATGCGGAATAAGTTTTGTTTTTGTATTGAGTTATTTATTTCATGAACTTTAACATATTAGATTTGATTGTTCATGAATGAGAAATATCAATTTCTGGTTGAATGTGTGATCAAATAAATTTGGTGGAAACAAAAATGAAATTTTCGAAGGATTGTGATTAGGGTTTGGCGTGAAACCAATTATGGTTTGGCTTGAAACCCTAGGTGATTTAAGGGGCTGTTTTAATTTAATTTCTTATGGATCCATTAAAACATCATTTAGATGATATTTTATGTGTTTAATATGGGATATTAAGCTGTAGGATCGAACGGAATTAAAATCGAATAAGTTTTGCATGAAAACTAGTTTAGTCGAAAAGTTCGATAAATTGGTGTTCTTCGTGTGTTCTTGATGTGTTCTTGGTTAGAATGACTTTTTATCTTCTAAATCTGATATATATGATATATTAAAGTGTTTTTAATTAATTTGATTAATTAAAATGGGCCTTAAATTAATTTGATTAATTTTAATTTATTAAAACCACTTAATGGGCTTAATTATGTTTACGGACTTGGTTTAAATTAGTGAATGACTTGGTGGGCCCAAGAAGCTGATTTAAATTAAACATTAATTAAGTTTATTAATGGGTTTTAAGGGCTGGAGTGGGCTTGGCTCATTCCAAAAGGCCCAAATGGTCCAAAGGACACAAAACTAGTTTGTGTGTGAACACAGTTAGGGTTTTTCTTCTGTGGGTTTTGGCCTACATTTGTTTTAAGCCCAAAATTGATTCTTTTAATTATTTAATATGATTAATTAATTAAATAATCAATTTATAATTAATTAATAATCAATTGGATTGATTATTAAGACAAGAACACATGCATGCGAAAAGGTTTCCTAAAATGAAAGTTTCCAAAATGGAAAAAGTTTCCTAATTTGATCACATCATTAAAATAACTCAAAATATAGTTTCAAAGGTTGAAACAAAGTTAGTAATCCATTTCTTTATGCACTAGAGAGGCATATAAGGGTGTATGATTGGCATGATGGTTAGTTATGGACAAAGCCCAATGTGATTGAGCATAATGCATGTTTTGGTCCAATGGGGACTTTCATGTCCCGGCCACTTGTTTTTGGTTTGTATTTCATTTCAAATTGTAATATGTAATTAGATTACTTAGATTAGAATCAGAAATAGAGATGGAGACCAATATCAAGGAGCAAGATAGGCTGGATGGAGATCCAACAAGCTTGAAGATAATGTAATTATTTTCTTGTTCGAATCATGCATACTACCTAGGTGTGACCTTTTGATTTCCTTCTTGGCTCGGGGAAATCAATGTAGTGAAGTCCATAGCTACACCATATTTGTATGCTTATTTTATGTTATAGATATAGATGCATACCAATGTATGCCAACCATGTATGATGAGACTTAATTAACTAAAACCCTCAAACAAATACTAAGGTAAATAAGCCTTCCATTAATTTGAGGAGAACCAGAGTTCTTTATAGTGTGGGTTGTTGACCACAGTCAAGCTCACATTATATTGAATATGTTTAAATCTAATTAAATAGGTCATCTTAGCTAGCCCATTAGTTTGTTGACCACAATCAAGGCTAATGGTTCTAGAGGCAAGATTAGGGAATGCATATATGATATGCATGCATCAAGAGTTGATAACCTAATGATCCAATAGTTGTGTAGAGACACAATTGGTATAGAGATACCTACCTTTCAAGGGTATGGAATTTGGCTTGTTGACCACAGTCAAGGTCAAATTACATATCAAGGATTGGATATTGGCCCACTAAGAAAACTATCGGGTTTTCTCGAATTATATAGTGAGGGCTATTAATTCTCAATAAAATAGTGGGAGTAAATGGATTAATTAAAGACCTTATTAATGCATACATATATATGAACATACTCTCATATCTTTTCTTTTTCACATCTAGGTCATCATCATGAGCACATCAAACATTAATATACGATCAATCTTGGATAACAAGCTGGTTGGCAACAACTATTCTGACTCGATCAGGCAAGTGAGAATTGTTCTTAGAGCTGAAAAGATCCACTATGTCTTGGATAAAGATCCACCACCACTTCCATCAGATGATGCCATTGATGAGATCAAAGGCATTTATCGAAAATACATGGAGGATAGTGAAGCAGCAGCATGTCTGATGCTGGGTGCTATGTCCTCAAAGCTTCTGAAGCAACATGAAATGATGGATGCTAGAACCATTGTTTTGCATCTAGAGGAGCTTTATTCTTCTTAGGCTAGAACTGAGCAATATGAGATTGCTCGAGCTCTATTTAGCTGCAAAATGGTGGAAGGCACTTCAGCTGCTACTCATGCATTGAAGATGTATGGGTATATTGAGCATTTGAGTAGACTTGGCTATGTTATGGATAATGATCTATACATAGATTTAATCTTGTACTCGTTGGCTCCAAGTTATGCACCTTTCGTGCTTAACTTTAACATGAACAAGATCCAAGTATCCATTCCTGAGTTAATCAATATGCTTAAGACAGCTGATGGATCATTTAAGAAGGATCCATAAAGTGTCATGGTTGTCACTTCTGCTAAAGGCAAGAAGCAGAAGAAGAAGAAGAAGATAACCAAGGCACAGCCAAAGAATGGTGGGATCTCCAAGAAGAAGGTTTCCAAGAAAGAGAATCCCAAAGGAACTTGCTTCCATTGTGGAAAGAATGGTCATTGGAAGCGTAACTGCAAGGCCTATCTAGATTCTCTCAAGGAGAAGAAGCAAGCTGATGCTTCTACCTCAGGTATTCATATTATTGAAATTAATACTTATTCTATTGCTTCAAAACAATCTTGGGTATTAGATACCGGATGTGGATCTCATTTATGTAATGATCTACAGGGGCTTAGAAGCTTTAGACGAGTTGGAAAGGCAGAGACATGTTTGCAGTCAGCTACTGGACAGAACATCTCTACAACAGTTGTGGGGACTTACTATTTGCCTCTTCCTAGTGGATTAGTACTGGAATTAAATAATTGTTATTATGTTCTAGCTTTATCCAAAGTATTATTTCTTTCAGTCATTTGATGAACGATTATGATATTTCTTTAAAGGACAAATGTTGTTACATTTTTAAGAACAATATGTTTTATGCAAAAGCTATCATTGAGAATGGTATATTTGTTCTTGATTTAATTAAAGAAGTACATAATGTGGATATCAAGAGAATGAAACATGATAATCTAAATACCTCATACTTATGGCATTGTCGTTTAGGCCATATAAATGAAAAATTCATGACCAAATTACACAAGTCAGGTGATTTGGGATCATTAGATTATGAATCATTTGATACATGTGAATCTTTTTTATTGGGAAAAAATGACAAAAGCTCCCTTTATTGGTAAAGGAGAATGAACTAAAATGGTTTTGGACTTAATACATTCAGATGTATGTGGTCAAATGACTACACAAGCCAGAGGAGGTTACTCCTACTTTATTACTTTCATTGATGATTATTCCAAGTTTGGATACATCTATCTAATGAAATATAAGTCTGAAGCTTTTGAAAAGTTCAAAGAGTTCAGAAATGAAGTTGAGAAACAACTTGGCAAAAGTATTAAAACACTTAGATCAGATCGAGGTGGAGAATACTTAAGTCAAGAGTTTCAGGATTATCTTAGAGATAATGGGATTTTATCTCAATGGATTCCTCCATATACACCAAAACACAATGGTGTATCTGAAAGGAGAAATCGAACACTATTAGATATGGTTCGATCAATGATGAGTCGAGCAGACTTGCCTAAGTCCTTTTGGGGATATGCGCTAGAAACTGCTATTTATGTGTTAAACAGAGTTCCTAGTAAATCTGTTGATGTTACTCCATATGAGATGTGAAATAACAAGAAACCCACGCTTTCTCATATGAAAGTATGGGGTTGTCCTGCTTATGTGAAGACGACAATGTCAGACAAACTGGATGTTAAGTATGACAAATGTTTATTTGTGGGATATCCAAAAGAAACGTTTGGATATTATTTCTATCATCCCTCAGAACAAAAGGTGTTTGTTTCAAGGCATGCTTTCTTCTTGGAAAGAGAATTTCTCCTACGAGAGGATAGTGGGAGTAAAATTGAACTTGGTGAAGTTCAAGACCCACAAATAGAAGATGATCAACCGATTGAACCCGAAACTGAATTTCATAATGATGAGATTACAGTTGAACCTGATTATACACAAAATCCTAGAAGATCTACTAGGATGTGTTCTATCCCTTTGAGATATGGATTTCACATTGATTCGGATAGAGGCATAACTGTAGTAGAGGACAATGAGCCTACAAGCTATCAAGAAATTTTGAACAGTTCAGAACGTGATTTATGGCTTAAGGCTATGCAGTCTGAAATGGACTCCATGTATGAGAACAAAGTATGGACTTTAACTCAACCACCTGAAGGGATAAAACCCATAGGGTGCAAATGGGTCTTCAAAAAGAAGACTGACATGGAAGGTAATATAGTTACCTATAAAGCTCGCTTAGTAGCAAAAGGTTATTGTCAAAAAGAAGGTATTGACTGTGACGAAACTTTTTCTCCTGTAGCGATGATTAAGTCTATAAGAATACTTTTAGCCATTGCAGCTCATTATGATTATGAGATTTGGCGAATGGATGTGAAGACAGCTTTCCTTAATGGAAATCTAACCAAGGATGTGTATATGACACAACCAGAAGGATTCACATCAGGAAATCGCGAAAAGGTATGCAAGCTTCAAAGATCCATTTATGGATTGATGCAAGCCTCTAAGAGCTGGAACATACGATTCAATGAGACAATCAAAGAGTTTGGCTTCTCTCAGAATGAAGATGAACCTTGTGTGTATAAAAGGGTTAGTGGGAGTGCAATTGTCTTCCTAGTTCTATATGTAGATGACATATTAATCATGGGAAATGACATTTCTCTTCTCCAATCTGTTAAAATATGGTTATCCAAGCAATTCTCAATAAAAGACCTTGGAGAAGCATCCTATATTCTGGGAATAAGGATCTATAGAGATAGATCCAATAGGTTGCTAGGTCTTTGTCAGAGTACATATATAGATAAAGCATTGAAGAGGTTCAATATGGATCTCTCTAAGAAAGGATTTATACCTATGGTGCATTGGAAACACCTTTCTAAGTCTATGTGTCCACAGACACTAGAGGATAGAGAGAGCATGAATAGAATACCATATGCATCTACAATTGGTTCTATCATGTATGCTATGTTATGTACACGTCCAGATGTAGCATTTGCTTTGAGTGTGACAAGCAAATTCCAATCTAATTTTGGAGAGGAACATTGGGCAGCTGTCAAGAATATTCTTAAGTACTTCAGAAGGACTAAGGATATAGTCTTGGTATATGGAGAGGGCAGTTTGGAAGTAAATGGGTATACAGATGCCAGCTTCCAATCTGACAAAGATGATTGTAAATCACAATCTGGTTATGTGTTCATAATGGGAGGAGGAGCAGTTAGTTGGAAAAGTTCCAAACAAGAAACAACTGCTGATTCCACGACGGAAGCTGAGTACATTGCTGCTTCAGAAGCAGCCAAAGAAGCAGTCTGGATCAAAAATTTCATAACCGAACTATGAGTGGTGCCTAACATTGTTGATATGATTCCTTTATATTGTGACAACAATGGAGCCCTTGCGCAAGCAAAGGAACCACGGTCTCATCAGCGATCCAAGCATGTTCTCAGATGCTACCATCTTATAAGGGAAATAGTAGCTAGAAATGATGTGAAAATAGAAAGGGTTCCCACAGATGACAATGTGGCGGATCCCCTCACTAAAGCACTTTCCCAGATTAAGCATGATCACCATATAAATAGCATGGGTCTAAGACATATGAGTGATTGGCTCTAGTGCAAGTGGGAGATTATTAGAGAGTATGCCCTAGAGCCCATGTAATAGGGATGTTTTTCATATGTATGAAATTTATATTCTTAATAAAAGGCATCATTCATTTATTAATGCTATGTTTGAATACATGAGTTTGTAAATCTTAAATTAATAAATGAAGTCCTAGATATTATAAACACACTGCAAAGGCAATCATGAAGGTGTTCATAATGTGACATGTCTATTGCATGCAAATGGGTTAATATCTAAATATCCCTAGTCATAGAATTAACAAGATAGGACATTGTTAATTCGGACAGACTAGCACATGTTATGCTTCTTAAATTGTTCAAGCAGTGGTTCTCATAACTATGATTATGGAAGATAATCAAAGCTAACATGTGGATGCTTGTTAGAAGAACAAGTTCATTGGAGACCTACAAAGAGAATCCGCATATGGATATTAAATCTACGTCAGTGAGGAATCTCTTCATAGCGGTTGTGCAATTATCCTTAGAATTGAGATCACCTAAGTTATCTTAAGTATCAAGTGGTATACTTTGACTCCATAACTGATTACTTCCAACTAGGAGTGAACATAGATAGGAGATTGGGTATATCATGACCTACTTGAAGATAGTTGAGTGATTGACAAAGGATTCACCATCCCAGATTTAACAAGGGAAGTTATCTAGCATGATTCTATAATTGCCTTGTTCAGAGAATCTTTGGCTAGAGTAATATGTCGAGATGGATGGAGATCTATGAAGGGAATTTTAGGAACAATAGTTAAATTAATAGAACATACATAATTAGATTTATATGAGTTGACAGAAATCCATACTCATAATCTAATTGAGATAAAAGTGGTGAAAGGAGTAATTGCACGGTAACTGTTTCTATGGAAGGGTACAGTCAAACCACATGACTTTCCTGACATTTGGGTAGTCATGATGCCTAGCTAGAGGCCAATCAAGACTTGTATAATGATGTATCAAAATTATCAATAGGGATTAAGAAGATGATTTAAAGGAGTTTAAATCATGTGAGTTTTGATTAGAACTCACAATTACTTATTATACTGCCAACATGGACAGGAACCCAATAGGTCACACACATATAGAGAAAAGGGTAAAATGGTAAAATGACAAGGATAATAATATTTGATATTATTAAAAAGGTAGAGAAGATAATATGATAATAATTAATTAAAGAGTTTAATTAATTATGATCAAATAAAATTGTCCGCGAAACTTTTGAGAAATGTTCTGCAAAATTGGACCTAATTGAAATAATGTATTTCATGATTAATTATTATTGTCTTATAAGTGTTTTAGGACTACTATAAGTGTTATAGGACTGGTATAATAATTAATAAGTCCATTGGAGCAATTATTAAGGGCCAGAGGAATGAAGCAGTTGGCGGAAGCCCTTCTATAAGGGCCACACGCCTACCTCAGAACAAAAGGCTTTAATGGCCTATTTAATGGACAAAATTAATTTATATATGTTACATAAGTGTTATGGAACCCACATATTTAATTTTGTTGGATTTGGAATCCATTTGGGTATTTAAATCCAATTAGTTGCACAAAGGGCCTAGTTTGTGGGTTTTGTGCATAGACTTTTATGAAAAGGTTTAAATTGGATTTAATTAAGCCCAAATGATTATAATTAATTCTAGAGGCCCAATTAATAATTATCCAGAAATTTTAAAGAGCCCAATCTCATTAAGGAGTTGGAATTTTAACCTAACTATAAAAGGCCAACTAATGAAAATTAGGGTTAAGTGATTAAAATAAAAAGAAAGTCTTTTCTCTTTATCTCTCTCTCCCTTTTGCACCAACTCCTAAGCTAGCTCTTGGGAATTTTGGCCAGCGCTAGTTAAACACCAATTTGTTGGTTCAACTTACCCCTTTCTAGTGTGGATTACTCATTGGAGGTGTTCGATTTTGGACACTGTGGTTTGCGACAACTCGGTGCGAAGTAAAATCAACTGTTCAACAAAAATCAAAGGTGATTTTTCTTATTCTCATATATTTATATTGTGTATTCATGGCAAGATCAGATCTAATGGTTAAAAAATTTTAAAATTCCGCTCATGTATGTGATGCATGTACCCGTTAAAATCCAACAGTCACATGACTTGCACTTGCCAATTTAGCTTCTTCATGGATTCTACCTATGGATTTCCTTCATGGCTAACCTTTGATCCCATCATGTGAACCACCTTCAATCTCTTTTGAACTCATCCAATCCCAGTCTTCATGAATCTAGATTCGATCCGTTGATAATTTTACCTTTGAAGCTTCATTTCTTCAATGAATGATTGCATAAAGGTTTGCAACTTTTATTTTAGCTTTTTCGCTTTACTCTTTGTAACTAGCCTATTTGGAAACTGCAGACACTGTAATCCAGGCAGCCTAGATCTGAATTAGCTATTGATGAGAAAATAGTATATTACTGATAGTAGGTTTGGATCTTAAAGCTCCGATGGTGAATTTCTTATATTTTCTCAAAAATTTCAATGATATTTCAATTTTTTTTTAACAAAATGTGTATAAAAACCTCATTGTAAGCCTCCAGTAGTGGTAGATGGCCATCCGTCACTTAAGGGGTGCCCGTCTATGGGTCATTCATTCCTACACTGGCCAAATAAAAGGCATTTTGGGAAATTCTAGAATTAGTGTTGAGGGACAGATGCCTCTCATTGAACTCGTTGGCATTTTTCTCCAAATTTGGGGTTTTGAGTTGGAATATAACTCAAACTCTTGCCTAGGTATACAATCTAAAATCTAAGGTTTTGAAAAACGGAGGAATCATTGTTTTATAGAGGTTACTTTAAAGAATGAAGAAATTTGATTTCTTTCTCTTTATAAGAGTTCATTACTCATATATTATTTTTTGAACACAAAAACACACAAAAAAAATGAATTTCACTATTTTTTAGGAATTAAAGAACATAAGTAAAAGTGGAGATCTGGACTGTAAGAGTTACAAAGTTAGAATATCTCATGTGGGTAATATTCTAGGCTCCTTTTCTCTTTCTCTCTCTAAAATGGTCATCCATAAGTCATATGAAATTTACTGGGACATTCATTTTTTTAATATAGCATTAGACTTATTGGAATGCTTATATGTGATGCAAGATGAATTTGAATTGAATTGGCATGATAATGGTGTGTTTGGAATGGGATTCCTGCATTGTTATATATTAATCTTTTCGTTTTGTATTTTGTAAATTCATATTTTAACTTATTTTTACTGAATTTTGGGTATGTTTAGATGTTTAAACACCATTATAGCATAGTTTAATGTTTGATGATTGCATACGCAAGGTTAAAAACATTTTGCATGGCCTTTTGCATCTTTACCATGAACATTTTGCATTCTACTTCAACCAGCAGTAGAAGGGAGGAATAAAACCCGATGAATGGCCATTTATCATGCAAAAGATGGGATATCGTGGGCCTTTCCTTCTTTGCATCCTTCGCTCCAAGTAAGGGCATCCCTCACCTATTTTAGGCATTTATAAAAGGTTTTCTGGCATTTTTTTTATATTTTCATTTAATCTATGTATTTATGTCATTCATTTGTTTTATAATTTCTAAGGTATTGTTTTACATTATTCAGTTATGTGTGATGAAATTTTGTACTTATGTTCATTCATTTTGTGAAAAATAAAATTTTAATTATTATTTTTATTTTGAGAATACTAATGAAGTTGTCTTTTCGACATATTTTTTTCGAGTATTTATTACTTTGGCTTCAGAGGGTTCTCCTTATAGGATTTTTGCATAGGAAGCGTTGCTCTCGAGTCAGTTACCAATTCCATCGTCCTGATTGTAATGATTAATGATGCTTTTTATGGTTATTTATTTATTTTCTTAAGATTTATTTATTATTTGGTTTTCATTATCATTCATTATTTGATGTAGTTTTTTTGGATGTATTACTATTTTAGGGATGTAATAGTTAGTTAAAAAAAGGTTTTTATGCATGCTAATAAAGTAAAATGTACTTAAAAAGTTTTCTATTAAATTAATTGGATTTTTCATCTAAGCATGGACCAATGTCCAATCTTTTGCCCTGAAATCCACACTGTAAAATAAAAAAGGTTTTGCGAAATATGCATGAGGGAACCAATGTTGCTAATCCTAAATGAATAGCCCAACTTATGTATGTATGTATGTTTCTTTATTGTTATTATCATTAGATGATTTACCACTGTAATAATAAAAATGGTTTACTTTGTTATTTTTTATCACTTTATTTATGTGAATGGGATGTTTACTTAATTATTTTGCATTGTGTGAGAGAGAAGAGTGGATTAACAATTAAAACCCAATTATAAAGATGGTGACTCTATGACACTTACCTTTTTGGGTTCAATAGTAGATGCTTTCATGGGTTAACTACCAACCATAAATTGGGCTTGGTCCTACTTTATGGCCAAGTGGCCAATTATGAGTTAAGCGAGCCTTTTTCGATCTTGGATCCTAAAAGCAAGCCTTCAATAGATAACCCAAAATTAAAAGATGGCTTCTACAAGCATCACAGTGGTGACTTCATTAGGGACTAAAGAGACATTGCTCTTAAAAACATCTCGGTTAAGTTCTTTATAGTTGGGTTTTATTGATTAATCCTCTCTTCTTTCTAAACTGCATTCCTTACATATATATTACAGCCTTAAAATTAAGCTAGGAATCCCTTTTTAACCCCGGTGCTATCCTAAAGCATACCCTGCATTCACTCAATGTAGAGAGGTGTCAAATAGACCCACAAGCCCAAATCTAGTATCAAATGGTATATAAAATGGTGATTTATTGATCATTATGCTTGTGATTAGGTAGACCTATTGGTAGAAACCATGTTTGGATTGCCCTAAAGTTTCATCACCCATGATTTAGCCTATGTAATGATAATAATAACTTTCCCCAGGTTGTATAACCATAATAATCTTTTGGTTGCTATATGGATCTTTGCATATTGACCAAACTCAGACATATTAGGAGGGTACTAGTCAAAGTTTGAAATGCCTCGATAGGCCTAACCCGATCTGTATGAGTTAGTCAAAATATATAATGGTAGAAACTTATACTACCAAATTTTTATCGTGCACCATGCACATCTATTTGGTACCCTATTATTCCATAGGCTAAACCAATCTAGGATAGAGATCATATGACTGCCTATGTAGGAGTAATAAGGTTGTAAGGCTATTTTTATGCTTGTGTGTAGTTGTGATTAACTCCTAACAAAATTGTGCATTGCATTCATGCATCATGTATATACCATGCTCATGTATCATTCACCATATATTACTCCTAACCTCTAATTCTTTCAGCAATTATAGACTCATATGGTCTAGAGGATCAAATGGGTTTTTGGTTTTAAGATCTATCATATGATCTTACCTTTATGATAGAGAGAATGAGCCTCAGATGGTAGGAGGTGAACTAGTACCGTTGATAATTTTACCTTTGAAGCTTCATTTCTTCAATGAATGATTGCATAAAGGTTTGCAACTTTTATTTTAGCTTTTTAGCTTTACTCTTTGTAACTAGCCTATTTGGAAACTGCAGACACTGTGATCCATGGCAGCCTAGATCAGAATTAGCAATTGATGAGAAAATAGTATATTACTGATAGTAGGTTTGGATCTTGAAGCTCTGATGGTGAATTTCTTATATTTTCTCAAAAATTTCAATGATATTTCAATGTTTTTTTAACTAAATGTGTATAAAAACCTCATTGTAGGCCTCCAGTAGTGGTAGATGGCCATCTGTCACTTAAGGGGTGCCCGTCTGCGGGTCATTCATTCCTACACTGGCCAAATAAAAGGCATTTTGGGAAATTCTAGAATTAGTGCTGAGGGACAGATGCCTTTCATTGAACTCGTTGGCATTTTTCACCAAATTTGGGGGTTTTGAGTTGGAATATAACTCAAACTCTTGCCTAGGTATGCAATCTAAAATCTAAGGTTTTGAAAAACGGAGGAATCATTGTTTTATAGAGGTTACTTTAAAGAAGGAAGAAAATTGATTTCTTTCTCTTTATAAGAGTTCATTACTCAAATATTATTTTTTGAACACAGAAACACACAAAAAAATGAATTTCACTATTTTTTAGGAATTAAATAACATAAGTAAAAGTGGAGATCTGGACTGTAAGAGTTACAAAGTTAGAATATCTCATGAGGGTAATATTATAGGCTCCTTTTCTCTTTCTCTCTCTAAAATGGTCATCCATAAGTCATATGAAATTTACTGGGACATTCATTTTTTTAATATAGCATTGGACTTATTGGAATGCTTATATGTGATACAAGATGAATTTGAATTGAATTGGCATGATAATGGTGTGTTTGGAATGGGATTCTTGCATTATTATATATTAATCTTTTCGTTTTGTATTTTGTAAATTCATATTTTAACTTATTTTTACTGAATTTTGGGTATGTTTAGATGTTTAAACACCATTATAGCATAGTTTAATTTTTGATGATTTCATATGCAAGGTTAAAAACATTTTGCATGGCCTTTTGCATCTTTACCATAAACATTTTGCATTCTATTTCAACCAGCAGTAGAAGGCGGGAATAAAACCCGATGAATGGCCATCTGTCATGCAAAAGATGGGACATCGTGGGCCTTTCCTTCTTTGCATCCTTCGCTCCAAGTAAGGGCATCCCTCACCTATTTTAGGCATTTATAAAGGGTTTTCTGGCATTTTTTTTATATTTTCATGTAATCTATGTATTTATGTCATTCATGTGACTTTTATAATGTCTAAGGTATTGTTTTACATTATTCAGTTATGTGTGATGAAATTTTGTACTTATGTTCATTCTTTTTGTGAAAAATAAAATTTTAATTATTATTTTTGTTTTGAGAATACTAATGAAGTTGTCTTTTCGAAGTATTTTTTTTGAGTATTTATTACTTTGGCTTCGGAGGGTTCTCCTTATAGGATTTTTGCATAGGAAGCGTTGCTCTCGAGTCAGTTACCAATTCCATCTTCTTATTTGTAATGATTAATGATGCTTTTTATGGTTATTTATTTATTTTCTTAAGATTTATTTATTATTTGGTTTTCATTATCATTCATTATTTGATGTAGTTTTTTTGGATGTATTACTATTTCAGGGATGTAATAGTTAGTAAAAAAGGGTTTTTATGCATGCTTATAAAGTAAAATGTACTTAAAAAGTTTTCTATTAAATTAATTGGATTTTTCTTCAAATCATGGACCAATGTCCAATCTTTTGGCCCAAAATCCACACTGTAAAATAAAAAAGGTTTTGTAAAATATGCATGAGGGAACCAATGTTGCTAACCCTAAATGAATAGCCCAACTTATGTATGTATGTATGTTTCTTTATTGTTATTATCATTAGATGATTTACCACTGTAACAATAAAAATGGTTTACTTTGTTATTTTTTATCTCTTTATTTATGTGAATGCGATGTTTACTTTATTATTTTGCATTGTGTGAGAGAGAAGAGTGGATTAACAATTAAAACCCAATTATAAAGATGGTGACTCTATGACACTTACCTTTTTGGGTTCAATAGTAGATGCTTTCATGGGTTAACTACCAACCATAAATTGGGCTTGGTCCTACTTTATGGCCAAGTGGCCAATTATGAGTTAAGCGAGCCTTTTTCGATCTTGGATCCTAAAAGTAAGCCTATAATAGATAAGCCAAAATTAAAAGATGGCTTCTACAAGCGTCACAGTGGTGACTTCAATAGGGACTAAAGAGACATTGCTCTTAAAAACATCTCGGTTAAGTTCTTTATAGTTGGGTTTTATTGATTAATCCTCTCTTCTTTCTAAACTGCATTCCTTGCATATATATTAGAGCCTTAAAATTAAGCTAGGAATCCCTTTTTAGCCTCGGTGCTATCCTAAAGCATACCTTGTATTCACTCAATGTAGAGAGGTGTCAAATAGACCCACAAGCCCAAATCTAGTATCAAATGGTATATAAAATGGTGATTTATTGATCATTATGCTTGTGATGAGGTAGACCTATTGGTAGAGACCATGTTTGGATTGCCCTAAAGTTTCATCACCCATGTTTTAGCCTATGTAATGATAATAATAACTTTCCCTAGGTTGTATAACCATAATAATCTTTTGGTTGTTATATGGATTTTAGCATATTGACCAAACTCAAACATATTAGGAGGGTACTAGTCAAAGTTTGACATACCTCGATAGGCCTAACTCGATCTGTATGAGTTAGTCAAAACATATAATGGTAAAAACTTATACTACCAAATTTTTATCGTGCACCATGCACATCTATTTGGTACCCTATTATTCCATAGGCTAAACCAATCTAGGATAGAGATCATATGACTTCCTATGTAGGAGTAATAAGGTTGTAAGGCTATTGTTCTGCTTGTGTGTAGTTGTGATTAACTCCTAACAAAATTGTGCATTGCATTCATGCATCATGTATATACCATGCTCATGTATCATTCACCATATATTACTCCTAACATCTAATTCTTTCAGCCATTATAGACTCATATGGTCTAGAGGATCAAATGGGTTTTTGGTTTTAAGATCTATATCTAGTCTGTTGCGATCCAATTTGGGTTTAGAGGTTGATTCTGAGTTGGGTTCAAGTCAATTATCAAAAAGCAACTCAGAAATATATCTAGACATAGAAAATAAAAGATTGAATGAGATTGGAATTAGAAATGAGATTGGTAAAGTATCTGATGACACCATTGATATGAGCTTGAAAAGCTCATAAATATTGTGTTTTAATGTGCAGTTTTGTTGAGTATTGAGTTTATTATTTTGGTATTTTATCTATATTTTGTTGCTTTTATGTGTTTTGTGTGTTTGTTGTTGTTTTACTTGTTTTGTAGGAGAAAGGACATGATTTGAGGCTAGAGGAGTTCATTTGGAGAAGAAGGTGAATGAGTGGGGCTACAGGGGCATTGTCGCGAGGACGACAATGCAAGAGAGGTCACGACAACTAGTAGAGCAAGTAAAGATTAGGCGTGTCTTGTCACGAGCGCGATAGGTGTCGCGAGCACGACGGAGGGTGGATGAGGAAGTTGAATTTAAAGAGGTGCACTTTTTCATCAACAATTTTAACTTTTGTGAAGAGTTAATTTTGAAGGGACATCTCTTTTAGATATATATATATATATATCAAGTTGAACATAATTTAGGACATGATGAATTTTGGATTTCGATTTTGTGATCTTAAGAATAATAGTTTTCTTGAGTGTTTTTGTAACGCCCCAACCCAATAATAATAATAATAATAATAATAATAATAATAATAATAAAAACGAAGAAGTTGGTAGGAAAAGAAAGAAATGTGTGGTTTAAATTAAATAGAGGAAGAAAAAAAACAGAGAATGAATCGGGTCACAAATTGAAAGAAGAACGAAAAGAAAGAAGTGGGAAAAGAAAAGAAAAAAGGAAAGGGAAGAGGGAAGGAGGGGAGGCAGTGTTGGCCGCCGCGACCATGCCACCTCCGATTATCCCCGCAAACGTCCTCCTACGGTGGCACCGTTTTCTTTCGGTTTCTTCCCCACCATTGTGGTTCTTCATCTTCTTCTCTCTCTCTTATTTTTCGGTGATCCCGATGGCGGTTGAAGGTGTTGACGGCACCGATGGAATCCCGAGAGCCAGGCACTTCTCCGACATCCTTCACTCCTCTCTCACCGGTGGAAGGTAGATCGGAAAGGAGGTTTGATCGACGGTTTTTGTTAGATCCCGGTCAACTTTGGCAGCCATTGGGCGCGTGACCACCCACCATGGGATCCTCGGGCCTGGATCCTCAAGTGGATAGCTTCAGTGTATTTTCCGACGAGTCTTCGGCGAAGCTCCGGCGACCGGTTCGGCGAGCACAAGGATGACAAAATGCAGAAAAATTCGGAGATCGACACTAACGGGTATGTGGATACAAACTACCCTTAATTTCATTTAATTTTGAATTTTATGGTGAATTTTATATTAGGTAAGTATATGAATTTAGGAATTAATGAGAAATAATTTGAGTTAATAATAGAAATTAATGATATAGAATGAAATGGATGAGAATAGAAGAAGAAATTGAGTAATTAGTTGAAAAGCTAATTGGTGCCTAATAATCCCCATGAAAATCCTAAATTGAGATATGGTGATTTATTAGGAATTATGTATAAATATAATATTTTAACGATAAATATATGTGTTATGAGGAAATTTAGTTAAGGATAATATATGGGTATGAAATTATATATAAAACATAATGATATTCATTAAGGTAATAAAAAGATATTAAAAAGATATTAAAATAAATTAAGTGATAATTGATATATATACTAATATACATTGATGTTAGAAACCTAAATGGCATAAAACAAAGTATGAAGAGATTTACGAGTGTTAAAAGTTATATGTTAGTCGAATTATACATAATGGTATATGAAGTGAATAATTGATATTAAATAGTACTTTGCGTATAAAATATGTTATATTAATTTAAAGTAGCATAACAAGAATAATTCGATCCATACAAACTTATTAACATAAAGTGCACTATAGATATATATATATATATATATACATCGGTTAGAGAGGAGAACGAAGCATGCCTTATAAGGATGTGGATACCTCTCCCTTGTCGAAGCCTTTTCCGTTGAGAAAAACAAAACCTTGAGGGGGTCGACACGATCTCAAAAGCAGACGTGTGGCGCCCAAAGAGGACAATATTGGCAAGCGGCGGATCCGGGGACGTTACAGTTTTTTTTTTAATTTTCAGGTCTTGAAGAAGAAGACAAGCAAGGGAAAAAATACTTTTTGTGAAGGGAAAGGGTTGAGAGATCCCCTTCTTTTTTTTCTTAATTTTATTTCTTCCTTGTAAACTTTCAATGAATGTTATTTTGGTATTTGATTATATATGAATAATTACTATTTTCCATTTACATAATTGATCTTTGAATGTAGAATTTGCAATTAATATTATATTAGTATCTTTATAGGTTGAGGAAAAAGACCTTAGATGGCAATTCCTTTTCTGAAAATCATCATAATGGTCATAAATAAGAGAGTTAGCGAGAGCAATGTCTAATTGAAAGTTAATAGGAAATTCATTATCAAAGCATAGTTTGAGAGATCACATATGGAGATAATTGCTATAGGTTGGTGATTAATCTTAAAATGAGTAATTAGAGTCAACTAGTTCATTAATGAGAGCTGAGAATTAGAACTTTAATTGCATGTTTTAGGCATTCTAATTCATGTCGAGAGAGTGTATTAGAAATATATTCCAACTTGGCTCACTAATAAGATTAAAACATATTAATTAAAATAATGGTATCAAGTGCATGATCATTGAATTTCATTATAATTACTGTCTTTTTTATTATATTTAACTAAGATTTAATTAATTTATGCAATAGAGTAGTTTAGAATTAGTTTTTCATTTATGAACATCGTAAACAAGATTTAAATTGAGTAGTAATACTGGGTAATTCAATCAACATTCCTCTGGGATCAATATCTAAAGTATTATACCGATACACCGTATACTTGCAGTATTAAGCTTTTTGAAAAGGCATATCAACCATCATAAGGTTTTTATTCTAGAGGAAAAGGCCGAATTTTACTCTTATTAGGCCCTCAACAATGTGTGATGATTTAGATTGGAGGTTGGATAAGAGGTTTCAGGATTTTAAGGTGATGTTCATGGTTATGATCGGTGGGATGGTGGCTTTTGTAGCACCTAACATTAGAACTTAGCCTATATAACCCGTTCATGACACAGTGGAGCCAATGCATATTGGGAACACTGCTATAGTTGATGTTACTATTATTTGAGACCCATTTAGGAGGTAAATAGATATGACCCTAAGGATGATTTTATATAAGAGGAAGATGAAAACTATATCCCACCAGTGATGAACATAAGGATTAAGGGTCCTAGTGCTAAGGATCTAGCTTTTAATAAGATGGAGGAAAAGATTAAAGCCATCTCTAGGTTATTGTTTACTGGTAGGGGAATGAACCCCAAAGATAGGGATTTGGATAGAGATAAGCCATTACCCCAAAGGTTTAAGATGCTTGATCTATTGAGGTTTGATGGCACCTTGAACCCCTCGGTAGGCATGCTTAAGCTTGGTTAAACCTATAATATATTGGTACCATGGGTTAGATAGTTAGATTAAAGAGTATTGAGATCAATATTATGCATACCATCAGCATACTAGGCATCTGATCGATTATTTTGTAGCTTGAGGAATAAGATTCAGGATTTGATAGACAACAAACAGATTTTAGATCTTAAAAAGAGAGATAAGATGAAGAAGGGATGTTACAATGCTATTTCACCTCCGATGTTTATGATTGGATCTAGATTGCTCGAGTGGTATGTGATGAAATACCTATACAGGAATGAGTATTTGGCTGTTACTCGTTCCACCCCTAAAGTAACAAAGACAATTGAAGAAAATTAGCCAATTTCTATGATCAAATATTAAGATACTCCTACATAAAGTGAGGATGAAGGGCTTTCATGCCTATTGATATTTAGAGCTCAGCTAGTGAATGTGAGGAGCAGATTGATAAAGAAAAGGAAGTTAAGGCAGTCACAAAGAGTGAAGAGTGGCTCTAACGATAGAAAGGTAGCTAGCTCTTATTATAGTGCTTGTAGAAAAAGACATTGAGAATTATCAAATAATCAGGTAATTGAAAAAGATACAGTCTCAGATTGGTATTTGGGACTTGTTAAAGCTGTCTTCTTTGCATAGTCAAAAGTTGGTGGAGGCTTTAATTGAGTCTACTATTGCTACTTGTATTTTACCCTTAAAGTTGCTGGACTTGGTTAGAGGAGGAACTGGTGAGAATGTGGTATACTCTGATGCTGACATACCTGTAGAGGGAAGGAATCATAATCATCCTTTCTACATTAAGGGTTAGGTTAATGGTAAACACATGGCTTGTGTAATGTTTGATGATAATACCTTGATTAATGTTTACCCTTTGGTTTCATTTCCAGCTTTTGAGTTGAATGAAAGCATGCTATGTAAGTTTGACCTGACTATCTCTGCTTATGACAATTCTAAGAGGCAAGCTACTGGTACTTTCAAATATTTAGTAAAGAAAGGTCCTATTAAGATTGAATCTAAGTTTTTTGGTGCTTTTTATTTTGATGAATTTCTTTTTGCTTATTGGGAGACCGTGATTTCATAAGCTAGGTTAAGTACCATCCATATTGCATCAGATGATTAAGATACCACATGATGGTCGGGTGGTCATTATCAAAGTTGCAAGGGAAAACCAAGTGTCTATACTTAAGATAGATAAACAACCTTTCAGTGGGTTTTATATGTTGATTATTAGCAATGAATAGAGTGAGAGTAGCTTCTTCGATTGCCCTCAAGTGGTTAACATGATAAAGAAGATGAACCTCCTACTTGGTGCTGGTTTGGGTAACAACTCTCAAAGACCTTTGACTGCTATAGTTGCTAGGGTTAGAAGGATAAGAAGGGGCTAGGATTTGTAAGTTCTAGTAAGAAAGATAAGAAGAAAGAATTGATGAAAGGGATTCCTAACATCTCTTAGAGTTTTATGCTAGTTTTGAGTCTTACCTTTATTATAGAGAGAATGAGCCTCAGATGGTAGGAGGTGAACTAGTACCAGGATTTGAGCTATTCAATGATGTCTTTGATTAGGAATAGGAAATTATCAAGCCAGTTGAGGGTTTTTAGGATGAGAAGATTCTTTTACACTATTATGCTTGGGATAAAGAAGTACCATAGGAGGCTATGATAGAAAAATTGCATGTTACCGAGTTGAAAGGCAAAGAGAAGATAAAAGTTAAAGACCCATCCAAGGCTAATCTAGGGGCTGGAGAGACATCCAATACCAATAAGATTGGAAAAGATACTTTTATAGATATTATTTATATTCCTTAGATTTTTTATGAGAACAATGTTTGCTCTTTTGACTATATTAATGAGATGAATAATTTTGCTTACTTGTATGATATTTTTTCTGATTTCAATATGCATGATAATGATTATAAACCATCATATTTGACATTAATTCAACAAACACATGTTCATTTATTACTGAAACTAAAGAAAATTGAAAACATTTTTATTGGCATCAGATATAACTCGTGAAGAGAGAGAAAATTTTGAGAGAATATTGAAAAAATATGAAAAAATCTTTGCCTTGACCTATGAAGACATGCTAGGAGTAAATTGAGAAGTTATTGAACATGCCATCCTAACATATTCGGGGTATAAACTAGTTAAGCAGAAACTTAGGAGGCTCAGGCTAGAGTGGGTTGAGAAGGTTAAAGATGAGATCAGGAAGCAAATAGAGGCTAAGTTCTCAGTGAAAGTCTAATACGTCACGTGGTTGTCAAACGTAGTCCCTGTGGCAAAGAAGGAAGGAAGAGTCAGGTTTTGTGTCGATTATAGAAATTTAAACAAGGCTTATTGTGAGGCCCTAACATGACCCTAGTCAGAAATACATGATGTTACAAAATTACATTTGATTAATATAAAATTAAAAAGTGAATTTCATAAATGAGGTATGGGACAAGTGATAATTTTATTTTATTATATGAATTACATGTAAATTATTTGGCATAAGAATATTTAAGGGTGAAATTGAAGTATGGAATATTATTTAAGGGTCAATTTGTAAAGATAAAACTTGAGGGGTCAATATAAAATAAATGGGGTTAATTATAAATTAAAAGAAAGAAATGAATGGACGATTTTAAAAAGAAAAATTAAGTTAGGATTGATTTTAAAAGAAGAATAAAGGAGAGGGCAATTTATAACATGGAAATTTTTAGCAGACCATAAAAGGAATTCTTCCTTCCATTATAAAATCTAAATTTTTGCATGTAAAAAGAGAAATACAAAGATTGGGTTGTGATTACTGTTGGATTTTAACGGTTACATGCATCACATACATGAGCGAAATTTTTAATTTTTTTATCCAATGGATTTGATCTTACCATGAATACACAATATAACTATATGAGAATAAGAAAAATTATCTTTGATTTTTGTTGAACAGTTGATTTTACTTCGCACCGGGTTGTCGCAAACCACAGTGTCCAAAATCAAACACCTCCAATGAGTAATCCACACTAGAGATGGATAAATTGAACCAATAAATTGGTGTTTAACTAGGGCTGACCAAAATTCCAAGAAGCTAGCTTTGAGTTGGTGTAAAAAGGAGAGAGAGATTAGTGAAAAAGACTTTCTTTTTGTTTTAATCACTTAACCCTAATTTCTCATTAGTTGGCCTTTTATAGTTAGGTTAAAATTCCAACTCCTTATTGAGATTGGGATCTTTAAAATTGTTGGAGAATCATTAATTGGTCCTCTGGAATTAATTATAATCATTTGAGCTTAATTAAATCCAATTTAAACCTTTTCATAAAAGACTATGTACAAAACCCACAAACTAGGCCCTTTGTGCAACTAATTGGATTTAAATACCTAAATGGATTCCAAATCCAACCAAATTAAATATGTGAGTTCCATAACACTTATGTAACATATATAAATCAATTTGGTGCATGAAATAGGCCATTAAGTCCTTCTGTTCTGGACTTGGCGTGTGGCCCTTACGGAAGGGCTTTTGCCAACTGCTTCATTCCTCTGGCCCTTAAAAATTCTTCCAATAGACTTATTAATTATTATACCAGTCCTATAAAACTTATAGTAGTCCTATAACACTTATAAGAAAATAATAATTAATCATGAAATATATTATTTCAATTAGGTCTAATTTATATAATATTTCTCCAAAGTTCCGCGGACAATTTTATTTGATCATAATTAATCAAACTCTTTATTAATTATTATCATATTCACTTCTCTACCTTCATAATAATATCAAATATTATTATCCTTGTCATTTTAAAATTTTACCCTTTTCTCTATATGTGTGTGACCTATTAGGTTCCTATCCATATTGGCAGTATAATATGTAATTGTGAGTTCTATTCAAAACTCACATGATTTAAACTCCTTTAAATCATTTTATCAGTCTCTATTGATATTTTGATACATTATTATACAAGTCATGATTGGCCTCTAGCTAGGCATCATGACTACCCAAATGTCAGGAAAGTCATGTGGTTTGACTGTACCCTTCCATAGAAACAGTTATCGTACAATTACTCCTTTCACCACTCTTATCTCAATTACATTCTGAGTATGGATTTCTGTCAACTCATATAAATCTAATTATGTATGTTCTATTAATTTAACCATTGTTCTCAAAATGCCCTCCATGGATCTGTATCCATCTTGGCATTTTACTCTAACTAGAGATTCTCTGAACAAGGTAATTATAGAATCATGCGAGATAACTTCCCTTATTAAATCTGGGATGGTGAATCCTTTGTCAATCACTCAACTATCTTCAAGTAGGTCATGATACACCCAATCTCCTAACTATGTTCACTCCTAGTTGGAAGTAATCAGTTATGGAGTCAAAGTATACCACTTGCTACTTAAGATAACTTTGGTGATCACAAGTCTAAGGATACTTGCACAACCGCTATGAAGAGATTCCTCACTGACATAGATTTAATATCCATGTGAGGATTCTCTTTGCAGGTCTCCAATGAACTTGTTCTTCTAACAAGCATCCATATGTTAGCTTTGATTATCTTCCATAATCACAGTTTTGAGAACCACTACTTGAACTATTCAAGAAGCATAACATGTGCTAGTGTGTCCGAATTAACAAAGTCCTATCATATTAATTCTATAACTAGGGATATTTAGATATTAACACATTTACATGCAATAGACATCTCACATCATGAACACCTTCATGATTGCCTTTGCACTGTGTTTATAATATCTAGGACTTCATTTATTAATTTAAGATTTACAAACTCATGTATTTAAACATAGCATTAATAAATGAATGATGCCTTTTATTAAGAATATAAATTTTATACATATGAAAAACATCCCTATTACATGGGCTCTAGGGCATACTCTCTAACAATCTCCCACTTGCACTAGAGCCAATCACTCATATGTCTCAGACCCATGCTATTTATATGGTGATCATGCTTAATTTGGGAAAGTGCTTTAGTGAGGGGATCCGCCACATTGTCATCTATGGGTACCCTTTCTATTTTCACATCATTTCTAGCTACTATTTCCCTTATGAGATGGTAGCGTCTGAGAACATGATTGGATCACTGATGTGACCGTGGTTCCTTTACTTGCGCAATGGCTCCATTGTTGTCACAATATAAAGGAATCGGATCAACAATGCTAGGCACCACTCCTAGTTTAGTTATGAACTTTTTGATCTAGACTGCTTCTTTGGCTGCTTTTGAAGCAGCAATGTACTAAGCTTTCGTCGTGGAATCGGCAGTTGTTTCTTGTTTGGAACTTTTCCAACTAACTGCTCCTCCTCCCATTATGAACACATAACCAGACTGTGATTTACAATCATCTTTGTTAGATTGGAAGCTAGCCTCTATATACCCATTTACTTCCAAATTGCCCTCTCTATATACCAAGAATATATCCTTATTCCTTCTCAAGTACTTAAGGATATTCTTGACAGTTGCCCAGTGTTCCTCTCCATAATTGGATTGGAATCTGCTTGTGACACTCAAAGCAAATGCTACATCTGGATGTGTGCATAACATAGCATACATGATAGAACCAATTGCAGATGCATATGGTATTCTATTCATGCTCTTTCTATCCTCTAGTGTCTGCGGACACATAGACTTAGAAAGGTTTTTCCCATGCACCATGGGTATAAACCCTTTCTTAGAGAGATCCATATTGAACCTCTTTAATACTTTATCTATATATGTACTCTGAGAAAGACCTAGCAACCTATTGGATCTATCTCTATAGATCTTTATTCCCACAATATAGGATGCTTTTCCAAGGTCTTTCATATGGAATTGAAAACCATATGTTAACAGATTGGAGAAGAGAAATGTCATTTCCCATTATCAATATGTCATCTACATATAGAACTAGGAAGACAATTGCACTCCCATTAACCCTTTTATACACACAAGGTTCATCTTTATTATGTGAGAAACCAAACTCTTTGATTGTCTCAATAAATCGTATGTTCTAGCTCCTAGAGGCTTGCTTCAATCCATAAATCGATCTTTGAAGCTTGCATACCTTTTCGCCATTTCCTGATGTGAACCCTTCTGGTTGTGTCATATACACATCCTCAGTAAGATTTCCATTAAGGAAAGTTGTCTTCACATCCATTTGCCAAATCTCATAATCATAATGAGCTGCAATGGCTAAAAGTATTCTTATAAACTTAAGCATCGCTACAGGAAAAAAAGTTTCGTCATAGTCAATACCTTCTTTTTGACGATAACCTTTTGCTACTAAGCTAGCTTTATAGGTAACTATATTACCTTCCATGTCGGTTTTCTTTTTGAAGCCCCATCTGCACCCTATGGGTTTTATCCCTTCAGGTGGTTGAGTTAAAGTCTATACTTTGTGCTCATACATGGAGTCCATTTCAGACTACATAGCCTTAAGCAATAAATCACGTTCTAAACTGTTCAAAACTTCTTGATAGCTTGTAGGCTCATTGTCCTCTACTACAGTTATGCCTATATCCAAATCAATGTGAAATCCATATCTTACAAGGATAGACCGCATCCTAGTAGATCTTCTAGGATTTTGTGTATAATCAGGTTCAACTATAATCTCATCATTATGAAATTCAATTTTGGGCTCAATCGATTGATCATCTTCTATTTATGGGTCTTGAACTTCACCAAGTTCAATTTTACTCCCGCTATCCTCTCGTAGGAGAAATTCTCTTTCCAAGAAGACAGCATGCCTTGAAACAAACACCTTTTGTTCTAAGGGATGATAGAAATAATATACAAACATTTCTTTCGGATATCCCACAAATAAACATTTGTCAGACTTAACATCCAGTTTGTCTGACATTGTCGTCTTCACATAAGAAGGACAACCCTATACTTTCATATAAGAAAGCGTGGGTTTCTTGTTATTCCACATCTCATATAGAGTAACATCAACTGATTTACTAGGAACTCTATTTAACACATAAACAATAGTTTCTAGTGCATATCCCCAAAAGGACTTAGGTAAGTCCGCTCGGCTCATCATTGATCGAACCATATCTAATAGTGTTCAATTTCTCCTTTCAGATACACCATTGTGTTGTGGTGTATATGGTGGAGTCCATTGAGATAAAATCCCTTTATCTCTAAGATAATCCTGAAACTCTTGACTTAAGTATTCTCCACCTCGATCTGATCTAAGTGTTTTAATACTTTTGCCAAGTTGTTTCTCTACTTCATTTCTGAACTCTTTGAACTTTTCAAATGCTTTAGACTTATATTTCATTAGATAGATGTATCCAAACCTAGAATAATCATCTATGAAAGTAATGAAGTAGGAGTAACCTCCTCTGTCATGAGTAGTCATTGGACCACATACATCTGAATGTATTAAGTCCAAAACCATTTTAGCTCATTCTCCTTTACCAAAAAAGGGAGCTTTTGTCATTTTTCCCAATAAACAAGATTCACATGTATCAAATGATTCATAATCAAATGATCCCAACTCACCTGACTTGTGTAATTTGGTCATGCATTTTTCATTTATATAGCCTAAACGACAATGACATAAGTATGAGGTATTTAGATTATCATGTTTCATTCTCTTGGTATCCACATTATGTACTTCTTTAATTAAATCAATAACAAATATACCATTCTCAATTATAGCTTTTTCATAAAACATATTGTTCTTAAAAATGTAACAACATTTGTCCTTTAAAGAAATATCATAATCGTTCATCAAACAACTGAAAGAAATAATACTTTTGGACAAAGCTGGAATATAATAACAATTATTCAATTCCAGTACTAATCCACTAGGAAGAGGTAAATAGTAAGTCCCTACAACTGTTGTCGAGATATTCTGTCCAGTAGCTGACTGCAAACATATCTCTGCCTTTCCAACTCTTTTAAAGCTTCTAAGCCCCTGTAGATCATTACATAAGTGACATCAACATCTGGTATCTAATACCCAAGATTGTTTTGAAGCAATAGAATAAGTATTAATTTTAATCATATGAATACCTGAAGTAGAAGCATCAGCTTGCTTCTTCTCCATGAGAGAATCTAGATAGGCCTTGCAGTTACGCTTCCAATGACCATCCTTTCCACAATGGAAGTAAGTTCCTTTGGGATTCTCTTTCTTGGCAACCTTCTTCTTGGAGATCCCACCGTTCTTTGGCTGCACCTTGGTTATCTTCTTCTTCTTCTTCTGCTTCTTGCCTTTAGCAGAAGTGACAACCATGACACTTTTTGGACCTTCTTAAATGATCCATCAGCTGTCTTGAGTATATTGATTAACTCAGGAATGGATACTTGGATCTTGTTCATGTTGAAGTTAAGCACGAAAGGTGCATAACTTGGAGCCAACGAGTACAAGATTAAATCTATGTATAGATCATTATCCATAACATAGCCAAGTCTACTCAAATGCTCAATATACCCATACATCTTCAATGCATGAGCAGCAGCTGAAGTGCCTTCCACCATTTTGCATAGAGCTCGAGAAATCTCATATTGCTCAGTTCTAGCCTGGGAAGAATAAAGCTCCTCTAGATGTAAAATTATGGTTCTAGCATCCATCATCTTGTGTTGCTTCTGAAGCTCCGATGACATAGCACCCAGTATCAGACATGCTACTGCTTCACTATCCTCCATGTATTTTCGATAAATGCCTTTGATCTCATCAATGGCATCATCTGATGGAAGTGGTGGTGTATTTATCCAAAACATAGTGGATATTTTCAGCTCGGAGAACAATTTTCACTTGCCTGATCCAGTCAGAATAGTTATTGACAACCAGCTTGTTATCCAAGATTGATCTTATATTAATGTTTGATGTGCTCATGATGATGACCTAGATGTGAAAAAGAAAAGATATGAGAGTATGTTCATATATATGTATGCATTAATAAAGTCTTTAATTAATCCATTTACTCCCACTATTTTATTGCGAATTAATAGCCCTCACTATATAATCTGAGAAAACCCGATGTTTTTCTTAGTGGACCAATATCCAATCCTTGATATATAATTTGACCTTGACTGTGGTCAACAAGCCAAATTCCATATCCTTGAAAGGTAGGTATCTATATTCCAATTGTGTCTCTACACAACTATTGGATCATTAGGTTATCAACTCTTGATGCATGCATATCGCATATGCATTCCCTAATCTTGCCTCTAGAACCATTAGCCTTGACTGTGGTCAACAAACTAATGGGCTAGCTAAGATGACCCATTTAATTAGATTTGAACATATTCGACATAATGTGAGCTTGACTGTGGTCAACAACCCACAGTTAATTAAGTCTTATATACCTTAGTATTTGTTTGAGGGTTTTAGTTAATTAAGTCTCATCATACATGGTTGGCATACATTGGTATGCATCCTATATCTATCACATAAATATAAGCATACAAATATGGTATAGTTATGGACTTCACTACCTTGATTTCCCCGAGCCAAGAGGGAAATCAAAAGGTCACACCTAGGTAGTATGCATGATTCAAACAAGAAAAATAATTACATTATCTTCAAGCTTGTTGGATCATTGTCCGGCCCATCTTGCTCCTTGAAAATGGTCTCCATCTCTATTTCTAATTCTAATCTAGTAATCTAATTACATATTACAACTTGAAAAGAAATACAAACCAGAAACAAGTGGTCGGGACATGAAAGTCCTCATTGGGCCAAAACATGCATAATGCTCAATCACATTGGGCTTTTCCATAACTATCCATCATGCCAATCATACGCCCTTATATGCCTTTCTAACGCATAAAGAAATGGATTACTAACTTTGTTTCAACCTTTGAAATAATATTTTGAGTTATTTTAATGATGTGATCAAATTAGGAAACTTTTTCCATTTTGGAAACTTTCATTTTAGGAAACCTTTTTGCATGCATGTGTTCTTTCCTTAATAATCAATCCAATTGATTATTAATTAATTATAAATTTATCATTTAATTAATTAATCATATTAAATAATTAAAAGAGTCAATTTTGGGTTTATAATCAAGTGTAGGCCGAAACCCATAAAAGAAAACCCTAAATGTGTTCACACACATACTAGTTTTGTGTCTTTTGGACCATTTGGGCCTTTTGGAATGAGCCAAGCCCACTCCATATTAGAGAGTATGCCCTAGAGCCCATGTAATAGGGATGTTTTACATATGTATGAAATTTATATTCTTAATAAAAGGCATCATTCATTTATTAATGCTATGTTTGAATACATGAGTTTGTAAATCTTAAATTAATAAATGAAGTCCTAGATATTATAAACACAGTGCAAAGGCAATCATGAAGGTGTTCATGATGTCAGATGTCTATTGCATGCAAATGTGTTAATATCTAAATATCCCTAGTCAAAAAATTAACAAGACAGGACATTGTAAATTCGGACAGACTAGCACATGTTATACTTCTTGAATGGTTCAAGCAGTGGTTCTCATAACTGTGATTATGGAAGAAAATCAAAGCTAACATGTGGATGCTTGTTAGAAGAACAAGTTTATTGGAGACCTGCAAAGAGAATCCTCACATGGATATTAAATCTATGTCAGTAAGGAATCTCTTCAAAGCAGTTGTGCAAGTATCCTTAGACTTGAGATCACCAAAGTTATCTTAAGTAGCAAGTGGTATACTTTGACTCCATAACTGATTACTTCCAACTGGGAGTGAACATAGTTTGGAGATTAGGTATATCATTACCTACTTGAAGATAGTTGAGTGATTGACAAAGGATTCACCATCCCAGATTTAACAAGGGAAGTTATCTCGCATGATTCTATAATTGCCTTGTTCAGAGAATCTCTGGCCAGAGTAATATGCCGAGATGGTTGGAGATCCATGTAGGGCATTTTAGGAATAATGGTTAAATTAATTGCAAGGTAACAGTAATTGTTAGAGAGTATGCCCTAGAGCCCATGTAATAGGGATGTTTTTCATATGTATGAAATTTATATTCTTAATAAAAGGCATCATTCATTTATTAATGCTGTGTTTGAATACATGAGTTTGTAAATCTTAA
The DNA here is from genome assembly GCA_037975025.1 of Excoecaria agallocha. Lineage (NCBI taxonomy): Eukaryota > Viridiplantae > Streptophyta > Magnoliopsida > Malpighiales > Euphorbiaceae > Excoecaria > Excoecaria agallocha. The sequence goes on from CM075807.1 coordinate 79,704,417, forward strand.
ATTAATAAATGAAGTCCTAGATATTATAAACACAGTGCAAAGGCAATCATGAAAGTGTTCATGATGTGAGATGTCTATCGCATGCAAATGTGTTAATATCTAAATATCCCTAGTCATAGAATTAACAAGATAGGACATTATTAATTCGGACAGACTAGCACTTGTTATGCTTCTTGAATGGTTCAAGCAATGGTTCTCATAATTGTGATTATGGATGATAATCAATGCTAACATGTGGATGCTTGTTAGAGGAACAAGTTCATTGGAGACCTGCACAGAGAATCCTCATATGGATATTAAATCTATGTCAGTGAGGAATCTCTTCATAGCGGTTGTACAAGTATCCTTAGACTTGAGATCACCAAAGTTATCTTAAGTAGCAAGTGGTATACTTTGACTCCATAACTGATTACTTCCAACTGGGAGTGAACATAGTTAGGAGATTGGGTATATCATGACCTACTTGAAGATAGTTGAGTGATTGACAAAGGATTCACCATCCCAGATTTAACAAGGGAAGTTATCTCACGTGATTCTATAATTACCTTGTTCAGTGAATCTCTGGCCAGAGTAATATGCCGAGATGGATGGAGATCCATGAAGGGCATTTTAGGAACAATGGTTAAATTAATAGAACATACATAATTAGATTTATATGAGTTGACAAAAATCCATACTCAGAATCTAAATGAGATAAGAGTGGTGAAAGGAGTAATTGCACGGTAACTGTTTCTATGGAAGGGTACAGTCAAACCACATGACTTTCCTGACATTTGGGTAGTCATGATGCCTAGCTAGAGGCCAATCATGACTTGTATAATGATGTATCAAAATATCAATAGAGATTGATAAAATGATTTAAAGGAGTTTAAATCATGTGATTTTTGAATAGAACTCACAATTACATATTATACTGCCAACATGGACAGGAACCCAATAGGTCACACACATATAGAGAAAAGGGTAAAATGGTAAAATGATAAGGATAATAATATTTGATATTATTATAAAGGTAGAGAGGAGAATATGATAATAATTAATTAAAGAGTTTAATTAATTATGATCAAATAAAATTGTCCGCGAAACTTTTGAGAAATGTTCTGTAAATTGGACCTAAATGAAATAATGTATTTCATGATTAATTATTATTATCTTATAAGTGTTATAAGACTACTATAAGTGTTATAGGACTGATATAATAATTAATAGGACCATTGGAGAAATTATAGAGGGCCAAAGGAATGAAGAAGTTGGAGGAAGCCCTCCAGAAGAGGGCTACACGCCAACTCCATACAGAAGGGCTTAGAGGGCTTTTTCTTGGACCAAATTAATTTATATATGTTACATAAGTGTTATGGAACTCACATATTTAATTTGGTTGGATTTGGAATCCATTTGGGTATTTAAATCCAATTAGATGCACAAAGGGCCTAGTTTGTGGATTTTGTGCATGGTCTTTTATGAAAAGATTTAATTTGGATTTAATTAAGCCCAAATGATTATAATTAATTCCAGAAGCCCAATTAATAATTCTCCAGCAATTTTAAAGAGCCCAATCTCATTAAGGAGTTGGAATTTTAACCTAACTATAAAAGGCCAACTAATGAGAATTAGGGTTAAGTGATTAAAACAAAAGGAAAGTCTTTTTCTCTTAATTCTCTCTCCACTTTTGCGCCACTTCCCAAGCTAGCTCTTGGGAATTTCGGCCAGCCCTAGTTGAACACCAATTTGTTGGTTCAATTTACCCCTCTCTAGTGTGGATTACTCATTGGAGGTGTTCGATTTTGGACACTGTGGTTTGCGACAACCCGGTGCGAAGTAAAATCAACTGTTCAACAAAAATCAAAGGTGATTTTTCTTATTCTCATATAGTTATATTGTGTATTCATGGCAAGATCAGATCTTATGGTTAAAAAAAAATTTAAAATTCCGCTCATGTATGTGATGCATGTAACCATAAAAATCCAACATGGTATCAGAGCCACGGTTTTGCCATGGATATACAATTCTATATTTTTCTGCGGAATAAGTTTTATTTTGTTTTGAGTTATTTATTTCATGAACTTTAAAATATTAGATTTGATTGTTCATGAATGAGAAATATTGATTTCTGGTTGTATGTGTGATCAAATAAATTTGGTGGAAACAAAAACGAATTTTTTGAAGCATTTTGATTTGGGTTTGGCGTGAAACCCTAGGTAATGTAGGGGCTGTTCTAATTTAATTTCTTATGGATCCATTTAAAAATCATTTAGATGATATTTTATGTGTTTAATATGTGATATTAAGCCGTAGGATCGAACGGAATTAAAATCGAACAAGTTTTGCATGAAAACTAGTTTTGTCGAAAAGTTCGATAAATTGGTGTTCTTCGTGTGTTCTTGATGTGTTCTTGGTTAGAACGACTTTTGATCTTCTAAATATGATATATATGATATATTAAAGTGTTTTTAATTAATTGGATTAATTAAAATGGGCCTTAAATTAATTTGATTAATTTTAATTCATTAAAACCACTTAATGGGCTTAATTATGTTTACGGACTTGGTTTAAATTAGTAAATGACTTGGTAGGCCCAAGGAGCTGATTTAAATTAACTATTATAAACATTAATTAAGTTTATTAATGGGTTTTAAGGGCTGGAGTGGGCTTGGCTCATTCCAAAAAGCCCAAATGGTCCAAATGACACAAAACTGGTTTGTGTGTGAACACACTTAGGGTTTTTCTTCTGTTGGTTTCGGCCTACACTTATTTAAGCCCAAAATTGATTCTTTTAATTATTTAATATGATTAATTAATTAAATAATCAATTTATAATTAATTAATAATCAATTTGATTGATTATTAAGGCAAGAACAAATTCATGCAAAAAGGTTTCCTAAAATGAAAGTTTCCAAAATGGAAAAAGTTTCCTAATTTGATCACATCATTAAAATAACTCAAAATATAGTTTCAAAGGTTGAAACAAAGTTAGTAATCCATTTCTTTATGCATTAGAAAGGCATATAAGGGTGAATGATTGGCATGATGGTTAGTTATGGACAAAGCCCAATGTGATTGAGCATAATGCATGTTTTGGCCCAATGAGGACTTTCATGTCCCGGCCACTTGTTTTTGGTTTGTATTTGATTTCAAATTGTAATATGTAATTAGATTACTTAGATTAGAATTAGAAATAGAGATGGAGACCATTTTCAAGGAGCAAGATGGGCCGGATGGAGATCCAACAAGCTTGAAGATAATGTAATTATTTTCTTGTTTGAATCATGCATACTACCTAGGTGTGACCTTTTGATTTCCCTCTTGGCTCGGGGAAATCAATGTAGTGAAGTCCATAACTATACCATATTTGTATGCTTATATTTATGTGATAGATATAGGATGCATACCAATGTATGCCAACCATGTATGATGAGACTTAATTAACTAAAACCCTCAAACAAATACTAAGGTATATAAGCCTTCCATTAATTTGAGGAGAACCAGAGTTCTTTATAGTGTGGGTTGTTGACCACAGTCAAGCTCACATTATATCAAATATGTTCAAATCTAATTAAATGGGTCATCTTAGCTAGCCCATTAGTTTGTTGACCACAGTCAAGGCTAATGGTTCTAGAGGCAAGATTAGGGAATGCATATATGATATGCATGCATCAAGAGTTGATAACCTAATGATCCAATAGTTGTGTAGAGACACAATTGGTATAAAGATACCTACCTTTCAAGGGTATGGAATTTGGCTTGTTGACCACAGTCAAGGTCAAATTACATATCAAGGATTGGATATTGGCCCACTAAGAAAACCATCGGGTTTTCTCGGATTATATAGTGAGGGCTATTAATTCGCAATAAAATAGTGGGAGTAAATGGATTAATTAAAGACCTTATTAATGCATACATATATATGAACATACTCTCATATCTTTTCTTTTTCACATCTAGGTCATCATCATGAGCACATCAAACATTAATATACGATCAATCTTGGATAACAAGCTGGTTGGCAACAACTATTCTGACTGGATCAGGCAAGTGAGAATTGTTCTCAAGGCTGAAAAGATCCATTATGTCTTGGATAAAGATCCACCACCACTTCCATCAGATGATGCCATTGATGAGATCAAAGGCATTTATCGAAAATACATGGAGGATAGTGAAGCAGCAGCATGTCTGATGCTGGGTGCTATGTCCTCGGAGCTTCAGAAGCAACATGAAATGATGGATGCTAGAACCATCATTTTGCATCTAGAGGAGCTCTATTCTTCTCAGGCTAGAACTGAGCAATATGAGATTGCTCGAGCTCTATTTAGCTGCAAAATGGTGGAAGGCACTTCAGCTGCTACTCATGCATTGAAGATGTATGGGTATATTGAGCATTTGAGTAGACTTGGCTATGTTATGGATAATGATCTATACATAGATTTAATCTTGTACTCGTTGGCTCCAAGTTATACACCTTTCGTGCTTAACTTCAACATGAACAAGATCCAAGTATCCATTCCTGAGTTAATCAATATGCTCAAGACAGCTGATGGATCATTTAAGAAGGATCCAAAAGGTGTCATGGTTGTCACTTCTGCTAAAGGCAAGAAGCAGAAGAAGAAGAAGATAACCAAGGCGCAGCCAAAGAATGGTGGGATCTCTAAGAAGAAGGTTGCCAAGAAAGAGAATCCCAAAGGAACTTGCTTTCATTGTGGAAAGGATGGTCATTGGAAGCGTAACTGCAAGGCCTATCTAGATTCTCTTAAGGAGAAGAAGCAAGCTGTTGCATCTACTTCAGGTATTCATATGATTGAAATTAATACTTATTCTATTGCTTCAAAACAATCTTGGGTATTAGATACCGGATGTGGATCTCATTTATGTAATGATCTACAGGGGCTTAGAAGCTTTAGAAGAGTTTGAAAGGCAGAGATTTGTTTGCAGTCAGCTACTGGACAAAACATCTCTACAACTGTTGTGGGGACTTATCATTTGTCTCTTCCGAGTGGATTAGTACTGGAATTAAATAATTGTTATTATGTTCCAGCTTTGTCCAAGAGTATTATTTCTTTCAGTTGTTTGATGAACGATTATGATATTTCTTTAAAGGACAAATGTTGTTACATTTTTAAGAACAATATATTTTATGCAAAAGCTATCATTGAGAATGGTATATTTGTTCTTGATTTAATTAAAGAAGTACATAATGTGGATACCAAGAGAATGAAACATGATAATCTAAATACCTCATACTTATGGCATTGTCGTTTAGGCCACATAAATGAAAAACGCATGACCAAATTGCACAAGTCAGGTGATTTGGGATCATTTGATTATGAATCATTTGATACATGCGAATCTTGTTTATTGGGAAAAATGACAAAAGCTCCCTTTGTTGGTAAAGGAGAACGAGCTAAAATGGTTTTGGACTTAGTACATTCAGATGTATGTGGTCCAATGACTACACATGCTAGAGGAGGTTACTCCTACTTCATTACTTTCATAGATGATTATTCCAGGTTTGGATACATCTATCTAATGAAATATAAGTCTGAAGCATTTGAAAGGTTCAAAGAATTCAGAAATGAAGTAGAGAAACAACTTGGCAAAAGTATTAAAACACTTAGATCAGATCGAGGTGGAGAATACTTAAGTCAAGAGTTTCAGGATTATCTTAGAGATAATGGGATTTTATCTCAATGGACTCCTCCATATACACCACAACACAATGGTGTATCCGAAAGGAGGAATCGAACACTATTAGATATGGTTTGATCAATGATGAGCCGAGCGGACTTGCCTAAGTCCTTTTGGGGGTATGCACTAGAAACTGCTGTTTATGTGTTAAATAGAGTTCCTAGTAAATCGGTTGATGTTACTCCATATGAGATGTGGAATAACAAGAAACCCACGCTTTCTCATATGAAAGTATGGGGTTGTCCTGCTTATGTGAAGAGGACAATGTCAGACAAGCTGGATGTTAAGTCTGACAAATGTTTATTTGTGGGATATCCAAAAGAAACGTTTGGATATTATTTCTATCATCCCTTAGAACAAAAGGTGTTTGTTTCAAGGCATGCTGTCTTCTTAGAAAGAGAATTTCTCCTACGAGAGGACAGTGGGAGTAAAATTGAGCTTGGTGAAGTTCAAGACCCACAAATAGAAAATGATCAATCGATTGAACCTGAAACTGAATTTCATAATGATGAAATCACAGTTGAACCTGATTATACACAAAATCCTAAAAGATCTACTAGGATGCGTTCTATCCCTGTGAGATATGGATTTCACATTGATTCGGATAGAGGCATAACTGTAGTAGAGGACAATGAGCCTACAAGCTATCAAGAAGTTTTGAACAGTTCAGAACGTGATTTATGGCTTAAGGCTATGCAGTCCGAAATGGACTCCATGTATGAGAATAAAGTATGGACTTTAACTCAACCACCTGAAGGGATAATACCCATAGGGTGCAAATGGGTCTTCAAAAAGAAGAGTGACATGGAAGGTAATATAGTTACCTATAAAGCTCGCTTAGTAGCAAAAGGTTATCGTCAAAAAGAAGGTATTGACTATGACGAAACTTTTTCTCCTGTAGCGATGCTTAAGTCTATAAGAATACTTTTAGCCATTGCAGCTCATTATGATTATGAGATTTGGCGAGGGATAGAACGAGGATGTGTATATGACACAACCAGAAGGGTTCACATCAGGAAATGGCGAAAAGGTATGCAAGCTTCAAAGATCCATTTATGGATTGAAGCAAGCCTCTAGGAGTTGGAACATACGATTCAATGAGACAATCAAAGAGTTTGGTTTCTCACAAAATGAAGATGAACCTTGTGTGTATAAAAGGGTCAGTGGGAGTGCAATTGTCTTCCTAGTTCTATATGTAGATGACATATTGATCATGGGAAATGACATTTCTCTTCTCCAATCTGTTAAAATATTGTTATCCAAGCAATTCTCCATGAAAGACCTTGGAGAAGCATCCTATATTCTGGGAATAAGGATCTATAGAGATAGATCCAATAGGTTGCTAGGTCTTTCTCAAAGTACATATATAGATAAAGTATTGAAGAGGTTCAATATGGATCTCTCTAAGAAAGGGTTTATACCCATGGTGTATGGGAAACACCTTTCTAAGTCTATGTGTCCACAGACACTGGAGGATAGAGAGAGCATGAATAGAATACCATATGCATCTGCAATTGGTTCTATCATGTATGCTATGTTATGTACACGTCCAGATGTAGCATTTGCTTTGAGTGTCACAAGCAGATTCCAATCTAATTTTGGAGAGGAACATTGGGCAGCTGTCAAGAATATTCTTAAGTACTTGAGAAGGACTAAGGATGTATTCTTGGTATATGGAGAGGGCAGTTTGGAAGTAAACGGGTATACAGATGCCAGCTTCCAATCTGACAAAGATGATTGTAAATCACAATCTGGTTATGTGTTCATAATGGGAGGAGGAGCAGTTAGTTGGAAAAGTTCCAAACAAGAAACAACTGCTGATTCCACGACAGAAGCTAAGTACATTGCTGCTTCAGAAGCAGCCAAAGAAGCAGTCTGGATCAAAAAGTTCATAACCAAACTAGGAGTGGTGCCTAGCATTGTTGATCCGATTCCTTTATATTGTGACAACAATGGAGCCATTGCGCAAGCAAAGGAACCACGGTCTCATCAGCGATCCAAGCATGTTCTCAGACGCTACCATCTCATAAGGAAAATAGTAGCTAGAAATGATGTGAAAATAGAAAGGGTTCCCACAGATGACAATGTGGCGGATCCCCTCACTAAAGCACTTTCCCAGATAAAGTATGATCACCATATAAATAGCATGGGTCTGAGACATATGAGTGATTGGCTCTAGTGCAAGTGGGAGATTGTTAGAGAGTATGCCCTAGAGCCCATGTAATAGGGATGTTTTTCATATGTATGAAATTTATATTCTTAATAAAAGGCATCATTCATTTATTAATGCTGTGTTTGAATACATGAGTTTGTAAATCTTAAATTAATAAATGAAGTCCTAGATATTATAAACACAGTGCAAAGGCAATCATGAAAGTGTTCATGATGTGAGATGTCTATCGCATGCAAATGTGTTAATATCTAAATATCCCTAGTCATAGAATTAACAAGATAGGACATTATTAATTCGGACAGACTAGCACATGTTATGCTTCTTGAATGGTTCAAGCAATGGTTCTCATAATTGTGATTATGGATGATAATCAATGCTAACATGTGGATGCTTGTTAGAGGAATAAGTTCATTGGAGACCTGCAGAGAGAATCCTCATATGGATATTAAATCTATGTCAGTGAGGAATCTCTTCATAGCGGTTGTGCAAGTATCCTTAGACTTGAGATCACCAAAGTTATCTTAAGTAGCAAGTGGTATACTTTGACTCCGTAACTGATTACTTCCAACTGGGAGTGAACATAGTTAGGAGATTGGGTATATCATGACCTACTTGAAGATAGTTGAGTGATTGACAAAGGATTCACCATCCCAGATTTAACAAGGGAAGTTATCTCACGTGATTCTATAATTACCTTGTTCAGTGAATCTCTGGCCAGAGTAATATGCCGAGATGGATGGAGATCCATGAAGGGCATTTTAGGAACAATGGTTAAATTAATAGAACATACATAATTAGATTTATATGAGTTGACAAAAATCCATACTCAGAATCTAAATGAGATAAGAGTGGTGAAAGGAGTAATTGCACGGTAACTGTTTCTATGGAAGGGTACAGTCAAACCACATGACTTTCCTGACATTTGGGTAGTCATGATGCCTAGCTAGAGGCCAATCATGACTTGTATAATGATGTATCAAAATATCAATAGAGATTGATAAAATGATTTAAAGGAGTTTAAATCATGTGATTTTTGAATAGAACTCACAATTACATATTATACTGCCAACATGGACAGGAACCCAATAGGTCACACACATATAGAGAAAAGGGTAAAATGGTAAAATGACAAGGATAATAATATTTGATATTATTATAAAGGTAGAGAGGAGAATATGATAATAATTAATTAAAGAGTTTAATTAATTATGATCAAATAAAATTGTCCGCGGAACTTTTGAGAAATGTTCTGTAAATTGGACCTAAATGAAATAATGTATTTCATGATTAATTATTATTATCTTATAAGTGTTATAAGACTACTATAAGTGTTATAGGACTGATATAATAATTAATAGGACCATTGGAGAAATTATAGAGGGCCAATGGAATGAAGAAGTTGGAGGAAGCCCTCCAGAAGAGGGCTACACGCCAACTCCATACAGAAGGGCTTAGAGGGCTTTTTCTTGGACCAAATTAATTTATATATGTTACATAAGTGTTATGGAACTCACATATTTAATTTGGTTGGATTTGGAATCCATTTGGGTATTTAAATCCAATTAGATGCACAAAGGGCCTAGTTTGTGGATTTTGTGCATGGTCTTTTATGAAAAGATTTAATTTGGATTTAATTAAGCCCAAATGATTATAATTAATTCCAGAAGCCCAATTAATAATTCTCCAGCAATTTTAAAGAGCCCAATCTCATTAAGGAGTTGGAATTTTAACCTAACTATAAAAGGCCAACTAATGAGAATTAGGGTTAAGTGATTAAAACAAAAGGAAAGTCTTTTTCTCTTAATTCTCTCTCCACTTTTGCGCCACTTCCCAAGCTAGCTCTTGGGAATTTCGGCCAGCCCTAGTTGAACACCAATTTGTTGGTTCAATTTACCCCTCTCTAGTGTGGATTACTCATTGGAGGTGTTCGATTTTGGACACTGTGGTTTGCGATAACCCGGTGCGAAGTAAAATCAACTGTTCAACAAAAATCAAAGGTGATTTTTCTTATTCTCATATAGTTATATTGTGTATTCATGGCAAGATCAGATCTTATGGTTAAAAAAAATTTAAAATTCCGCTCATGTATGTGATGCATGTAACCATAAAAATCCAACAGTAATTGCAAGGTAACTGTTTCTATGGAAGGGTATAGTCAAACCACATGACTTTCCTGACATTTGGGTAGTCATGATGCCTAGCTAGAGGCCAATCATGACTTATATAATGATTTATCAAAAGTATCATTAGGGATTGATAAGATTATTTAAAGGAGTTTAAATCATGTGAGTTTTGAATAGAACTCATAATTACTTATTATACTGCCAACATGGACAGGAACCTAATAAGTCACACACATATAGAGAAAAGGGTAAAATGGTAAAATGACAATGATAATAATATTTGATATTATTATAAAGGTAGAGAAGAGAATATGATAATAATTAATTAAAGAGTTTAATTAATTATGATCAAATAAAATTGTCCGCGGAACTTTTAAGAAATGTTCTGCAAAATTGGACCTAATTGAAATAATGTATTTTATGATTATTTATTATTGTCTTATAAATGTTTTAGGACTACTATAAGTGTTATAGGATTGGTATAATAATTAATAAGTCTATTGGAGCAATTATTAAGGGCCAGGGGAATGAAGCAGGTTGCGGAAGCCCTTCTGTAAGGGCCACATGCCTACCTCAAAACAGAAGGCCTTAATGGCCTATTTAATGGACCAAATTAATTTATATATATTACATAAGTTTTATGGAACCAACATATTTAATTTGGTTGGATTTGGAATCCATTTGGGTATTTAAATCCAATTAGTTGTACAAAAGGCCTAGTTTGTGGGTTTTGTGCATAGACTTTTATGAAAAGGTTTAAATTGGATTTAATTACACCCAAATGATTATAATTAATTCCAGAGGCCCAATTAATAATTCTCCAGCAATTTTAAAGAGCCCAATCTCATTAAGGAGTTGGAATTTTAACCTAACTATAAAAGGCCAACTAATGAGAATTAGGGTTAAGTGATTAAAACAAAAAGAAAGTCTTTTCTCTTAATCTCTCTCTCCCTTTTGTGCCAACTCCTAAGCTAGCTCTTGGAAATTTCGGCCAGCCCTAGTTAAACACCAATTTGTTGGTTCAATTTACCCCTCTCTGGTGTGGATTACTCATTGGAGGTGTTCGATTTTAGACACTGTGGTTTGCGACAACCCGGTGCGAAGTAAAATCAACTGTTCAACAAAAATCAAAGGTGATTTTTCTTATTCTCATATAGTTATATTGTGTATTCATGGCAAGATCAAATCTAATGGTTAAAAAATTTTAAAATTCTGCTCATGTATGTGATACATGTAACCGTTAAAATCCAACACTCCAGCCCTTAAAACCCATTAATAAACTTAATTAATGTTTATAATATTTAATTTAAATTAGCTCATTGGGCCCACCAAGTCATTCACTAATTTAAACCAAGTCGGTAAACATAATTAAGCCCATTAAGTGGTTTTAATGAATTAAAATTAATCAAATTAATTTAAGGCCCATTTTAATTAATCCAATTAATTAAAAACACTTTAATATGTCATATATATCAGATTTAGAAGATTAAAAATCGTTCTAACCAAGAACACATCAAGAGCATATGAAGAACACCAATTTATCGAACTTTTCGACTAAACTAGTTTTCATGTAAAACTTGTTTGATTTTAATTTTGTTCGATCTTACGGCTTAATATCCCATATTAAACACATAAAATATCATCTAAATGATGTTTTAATGGATCCATAAGAAATTAAATAAGAACAGCCCCTTAAATCACCTAGGGTTTCATGCCAAACCCTAATGGTTTTCATGCCAAACCCTAATCACAGTCCTTCAAAAGTTTCGTTTTTGTTTTCACCAAATTTATTTGATCACACATACAACCAAAAATCAATATTTCTCATTCATGAACAATCAAATCTAATATTTTAAAGTTCATGAAATAAATAACTCAAAACAAAATAAAACTTATTCCGCAGAAAAATATAGAATTGTATATCCATGGCAAAATCGAGGCTCTGATACCATATTGGATTTTAACGATTACATGCATCACATACATGAGCGGAATTTTAAAATTTTTTAACCATTAGATCTGATCTTGCCATGAATACACAATATAACTATATGAGAATAAGAAAAATCACCTTTGATTTTTGTTGAACAGTTTATTTTACTTCGCATCGGATTGTCACAAACCACAGTGTCCAAAATCGAACACCTCCAATGAGTAATCCAAACTAGAGAGGAATAAATTGAACCAAAAAATTGGTGTTTAACTAGGGCTGGCCGAAATTCCAAGAAGCTAGCTTGTAGTTGGCGCAAAAAGGAGAGAGAGATTAGTGAAAAAGACTTTCTTTTTGTTTTAATCACTTAGCCCTAATTTCTCATTAGTTGGCCTTTTATAGTTAGGTTAAAAATCCAACTCCTTAATGAGATTGGGCCCCTTAAAATTTCTAGAGAATCATTAATTGGGCCTCTGGAATTAATTATAATCATTTGGGCTTAATTAAATCCAATTTAAATCTTTTCATAAAAGACTATGCACAAAACCTACAAACTAGGCCCTTTGTGCAACTAATTGGATTTAAATACCCAAATGGATTCCAAATCTAACCAAATTAAATATGTAAGTTCCATAACACTTATGTAACATATATAAATTAATTTGGTGCATGAAATAGGCCATTAAGTCCTTCTGTTCTGGACTTCGCGTGTGGCCCTTACAGAAGGGCTTTCGCAACCTGCTTCATTCCTCCAGCCCTTAATAATTCTTCCAATGGACATATTACTTATTATACCAGTCCTATAACACTTATAGTAGTCCTATAACACTTATAAGACAATAATAATTAATCATGAAATACATTATTTCAATTAGGTCCAATTTACAGAACATTTCTCAAAAGTTCCGCGGATAATATTATTTGATCATAATTAATCAAACTCTTTAATTAATTATTATCATATTGACTTCTCTACCTTCATAATAATATCAAATATTATTATCCTTGTCATTTTACCATTTTACCCTTTTCTCTATATGTGTGTGACCTATTGGGTTCCTGTCCGTGTTGGCAGTATAATATGTAATTGTGAGTTCTATTCAAAACTTACATGATTTAAAATCCTTTAAATCATTTTATCAATCTCTATTGATATTTTGATACATCATTATACAAGTCATGATTTGCCTCTAGCTAGGCATCATGACTACCCAAATGTCAGGAAAGTCATGTGGTTTGACTGTATCCTTCCATATAAATAGTTACCGTGCAATTACTCCTTTCACCACTCTTATCTCAATTAGATTCTGAGTATGGATTTCTATCAACTCATATAAATCTAATTATGTATGTTCTATTAATTTAACCATTGGTCCCAAAATGCCCTCCATGGATCTCTATCCATCTTGGCATTTTATTCTGGCCAGAGATTCTCTGAACAAGGTAATTATAGAATCATGAGAGATAACTTCCCTTATTAAATCTGGGATGGTGAATCCTTTGTCAATCACTCATCTATCTTCAAGTAGGTCATGATATACCCAATCTCCTAACTATGTTCACTCCCAGTTGGAAGTAATCAGTTATGGAGTCAAAGTATACCACTTTCTACTTAAGATAACTTTGGTGATCTCAAGTCTAAGGATACTTGCACAACCGCTATGAAGAGATTTCTTAATGACATAGATGTAATATCCATGTGAGGATTCTCTTTGCAGGTCTCCAATGAACTTGTTCTTCTAACAAGCATCCATATGTTAGCTTTGATTATCTTCCATAATCATAGTTTTGAGAACCACTGCTTGAACCATTCAAGAAGCATAACATGTGCTAGTCTGTCCGTATTAACAATGTCCTATCTTGTTAATTCTATGACTAGGGATATTTAGATATTAACACATTTGCATGCAATAGACATCTCACATCACGAACACCTTCATGATTTCATTTGCACTGTGTTTATGATATCTAGGACTTCATTTATTAATTTAATATTTACAAACTCATGTATTTAAACATAGCATTAATAAATGAATGATGCCTTTTATTAAGAATGTAAATTTTATACATATGAAAAACATCCCTATAACATGGGCTCTAGGGCATACTCTCTAACAATTATAGCATGGGTGGCATTTGAAGAGAGAGAGAAATTCCAGATTTTCTTTTCTTTCATTTCTCTTTAAAAAACTTGCATGTTCTTCCTCTAAAACTTTCAAGATTTCAATTTTATGAGAGTTGATTAAAAAGATTTTGAAAGGGGATTATTGAGGTATCTCTCATAGTTTATATACATGATAATGAAAAAGAAATTTGAGTTTTAATACAAGAATTACATGGTTATATGTAGTAGAAGAAGAAGAAGGTAAGAAGAACAAAGGCAAGGGAGTTATAAAGGATTGAAGATTTATTGGGTTTTGGCTAAGGTATGGGATTGATGTTTTTATCTTTCATGTATGTGAGTAATTAAAAAAGAAATATGGAATATGGTATGAAAGCATGAACAAAGAAAATGAGAATCAATTTTAGAAAACTTAAACAAAAGAATGCATGTAAGGAGTGTTGAATCAATTTTGTATTTTCAACATATCTCAGGTTATAAAACTCTATTTAGGTTAATTATAGTTTTTAAATTCATATAACACTTATATCTATAATTTTGTAAAATAAACTTGAAGTTAAATATGCCTCTAAGTGGTCTCAACTTTTATTTGAAGTTGAAGTGAGCTACTATTTCATATTTAGGAATAGATTATAGTAATTTTGCTATAATTTATTGTACAGTGGTTGAAATTCTATGATCTCAAATCCTATAAAAATTATACCTATATATCTATAATGCATGCGAAGAAAGTAAAGTCTAATTCTACTTTTATATATGTCAAAATATAGCTTGAATTCAAAACTATCTACAACACTACTTTTAGGCATAGTCTTCTGTAAAATGTGAATATCTTGAGTTTTAGAGGTGATATTAAACTGATTTTTAATTTTCCAAAAACTATAAACATAGGGAAATAAGTTTTTAGGAGGAAATTTGGCTAAAATTGACTTTTTATAGGTCTAAAATTGCATACAAATCGAATCTAGAATTTTAACTCTGGGCATAATTGACCTCATGATCATAGAAAAGTAGCTACTGACCGTCACATAGTCAAATTTCAGTCCAAAATCAAAATAACATCTATGTCATGGTCAACAACTATTAGGTACTAACCGTGACCCTTTCCTACTTCACATAAAGTTTACATAAGAGTCTTAAATTGATAGTAAAGTTTATCTAAAATTTCTTTAATATAATTTGAGTATTTCTTATAAAAAAAACATAAAAAGGGATATATAAATTGAATTTATGATTTTGTCATGTCTAAATGTTAGTATGTCAAATGTATAAATACATAAAAGTATGTTTAATTACTGATAGCATGTTAAAATGGATGTGTATGTGTGTGTGTATACATACATACATACATACATACATACTCAATTACATGTACATGACTTGTTATATAAAATGTGCTTACATGTATAAACTCTAGTGATGGTATACCTTTTCATATGAACACTCACATATGCAATTGTATAAAAAAAGGTTAAGCATGATAAATAAAAGTTATATGAACATAATGTTGCCTATTATTATAGTTCAACTATGGATAGATTGGTGCCTATAAGGATATATTGCAACTACCACCATTTGACCCTGTTTGGGTTTAGAATACAATTGATCCTATTTGTATCATGAACAACCCTATTTGGGTTTTTAGCCAACATTATTTGTGTCCACTTGACCAGTCTAGAGTACAGTCGTTCTCGTTTGGATCTAGAGTTTTGATATCTTCGAATATCAAGAACTTGATATGATGAAGTGTCCACTATTTCCATTATTCACTATTAGAACTTAGGTAGGCTAAATTAAAGTATGATTTCATTACAGTTAGTACAATATAATCATTAAATATGGTTCATGGAAGAACATGATTGTCATTGATTTAAGTGAATGGATTATATGCGTAAATGCATAGATTATCTCAAGTAATGTTGATACTTAAGAATGCCAAGTTAAATGTTGGGTTTCACTATTTTATTTAAATTTTATGTCTTATCATGTGCCTACCCTTTTTGTTTAACTATAATGTTGAAGCTATATTACGATTGATGTATGTTAAATGAATATTGATGATAGCTATGAGTGGTTTTCTATCATGTTTAGTATCCCAACTAAGCTTTATAACTTAGCACGGGCTATTTTATTCGTATAGATTCAGCAGTTAAGGATTTTTCCTAGAGATGTTTTCTACATCAGGATATGTCACACCCTTCTAGAAACAGTAATTTCTGATGCAAAACTTAGCCGAAACAAGTAAGTTTTTTTTTCCGAACAAATCGATACACTTTAAATACCTTACATTCATTTTTGAATCAATCTACAATCATACTTTAAATACCTTATCCCACTCCAATCTTAGAACTGCTTAAACCTTTGCTCTAATACCACTAAATGTCACACCCTTCTCGGAACAGTCCTTTCTGATGCGAAACTTAGCCGAAACAAGTAAGTTTTTTTTCCTAAACAAATCGATAAACTTTAAATACCTTACATTAATCTCTAAATCAATCGAAAATCATATAAACAATTAAAACATAAAAAAAAAATCTTCATGCCGAGAACTTATACCAAACAGTCATCCATCGATAATTAATAATCAAAATTCAATGAAAATATAGTTCAATCTTTTACCTTAATAGTCTAAGTATATACATGCCAAAATACAACTTGGTCTAGTACTAATTCTTCTCTTCCAATCTGGCTCCACTGTGTACTATGCTCCCGCAACACTTCATAACCTGCACGCAGTAAACACTGCGTGTTGAGCACTAAATTGATGGAATATGACATGGTATGAATGTGATGATAGCACAGCGGAAAAACAAAAAATTTTTATCATACATGCCATATAATTCCATGACAAGAATCGAAACATGCAATTTTACAGTTTTAAACTTACAACTTTAGATGCCTTTAAAACTTGATTTTGATGATGACCAGCAACCAAGAAGGATATGTCCACCTTAGATCTTCACCACCAATGCCAAGGAACAGCCTTTACGCCACTCCCTCTATTCTCACACACACACTTGCAAAGATGGCTTAAAATCAAGAGTGCTAGCTCTATGATTGTGTATTCGGCAATGGGAATGATTTGAAGCCACAAGATCTGATCTTGTTCTTCCTTTAGGTTACTGTTTCAGCCCGAGAACACAAGAGAACAAGAAAGATTTCTTTCCCCTTGAGTATTTCGGCCAAGAGAGAAAAATAGCAAAATGGCATCAACTTTTATTCATTTAATTCATTAATATATATCACTTAATTTAGGTCAAGTGTGAGTGCCAAAAATTAAGTGTTAATTTCAGCCTCCATCACTTCCTAATTAAGAGATATATCTTAATTTAAATTCTATTAGAATTTAAATTCAAATGGCATTAGTCATTTAATCAAAACAAACTTACTTATTTAAGGTGATAAGTTGCCGAATTCAACTAGTATTTTAGTTTGAATTTTGGCTACTTTAATTCCCTCTCAAGTATTATATTTTGATTAAATACAAATTAGGATTTAATACTCAATTAACTTAATTATACATAGATAATTAATCAATTGAAATTAAACCTAGCACATGCCAACAAATTTCTCTCGTGACCAACTGTTAACAGATTTGCCTAAAACAGCAAGTTGTTTTAGGCAGAAAGACAGTTCAATATATTTGCCTAAAACAGCTAGCTGTTTTAGGCAAAATTGTGGCTTAACAGATTTGCCTAAAACAGTTAGCTGTTTTAGGCAAAATCACACCTTGACAATTTTGCCTAAAACAGCTAGCTGTTTTAGGCAAAAAAACTATTTTTACAGATTTGCTAGCTGTTTTAGGCAAAAATCTGTTTACCCATTTTATGCATTAATTTGACTTTAAATAAAAGTCCAAATTAATTCCCAATACACAATTTAAATATTTTAAGCCCAATGCTTTGTGTGCGATCCTATAGGTCCATTTAATGTTGGCAATGAATTAATAAATTAATTCAAAGGCTATATATATTATCTAGCAAGATATTATAGCATTCCAAATTAAATGAAAATGCATATGGCATTTAGTGACCTAATGCAATTTTGCATAGTCCCTTACCCAAAAATATCATAATTAATATAAGGCATGGAACCAGTCACCCTTATTTAAATTAATTCCTTTCTTGATATTCCAGTGACACTGAACTCTCAGATAAATAATGATTACTCATTATTTCATCTCGGTATGGCCATACACTTCTCAATTCACTGATCAAGTGGCCGATGATATTTTCTCTCATATTGAGAGGGGTAATCCCTTCACTTCTCTCATGCTCTCTAACATGAATCAATGCATACCCAATCATACCCGTACTTGTCACTCTGTTACGAGCACATTAGGTGTATGTCAAAGTACACAGTAATTCATAAAGAGTTTCATAGAGATTTCAGGTCTAAGAACTCTGATACAAAACTTGCATATGAGAAACACTTATGACTTGTACCATGTAGTGTTCTCATGAGTGGATCTAATCCAGATACCGTGTTCTAAACATGTATCTATGATCTCTGATTGACACTCTTGTCCTTATGATCCGTAAGACAGAACTCAACTTATCAGAGAGAGCATACTAGTCTTAATTCATTTGTTATTCCCATAACAATGACTGACTAGGGATATTTAGAATGAAGTCTCATTTGTTTCAAGGTCTTACAACCATATGCCTCACACATGATAACTTAAACTGAAACAACATTCTTGGATAGTTCTATCAATTGATATGCACAGGAATACAATAGATAAAACAAATGCCTCATTTTATTAATTTCAAGTGTTTCGTTACAATGCATTGGGGCTAGGGCTTACACTAACAATCTCCCACTAGCACTAGTCCCAATTGGGCATAGCCCTAAGACCGAACGCTCTCAAATGAGCTTTGTGCAGATTTGGACGTAACTATTTCATCAAAGGATCTGCTACATTGTCTTCACTTGCTATCTTGCTAACCTTGACGTCCCCACGATCAATGATTTCTCTGATCAAGTGGTACCTCCTGAGTATGTGTTTGGATTTCTGGTGTGACCGGGGTTCCTTTGCCTGTGCGATGGCCCCGTTGTTGTCACAGAAAATTTCTAATGGATCTAGGATGCTTGGGACCACTCCTAATCCAGTAATGAAATTTTTAATTCAAACAGCCTCTTTTGCAGCCTCACTTGCTGCAATATACTCAGATTCTGTAGTTGAGTCGGCAATGGTTTCTTATTTTGAGCTTCTCCAGCTGACAGCACCACTGTTCAAAACAAAAATAAACCCAGATTGCGATCTAGAATCCTGAGTGCTGGTCTGAAAAGCAGCATCGGCATAACCTTGTATGACGAGCTCTTCTTGACCACCATACACTAAGAAGTGATCCTTAGTCCTTCGCAGGTACTTCAGAATCCCTTTTACAGCAGACCAGTGCTTCTCACCAGGGTCTTGCTGAAACCTACTGGTTATACTCAGTGCATGAGCAACATCCAATCTAGTACATAACATAGCATACATGATAGATCCAATAGCAGATGCATATGGGATTCTACTCATGTTGTCCCTTTCCTCTTTGGTTTTAGGGCACTGTTCTTTAGTCAAAGGAACTCCCAAAGCCAAAGGTATGTACTCTTTCTTTGAGTCTCCCATACTAAAACGCTTAGTACTTTGTCTATGTACTTTTCTTGACTTAGTCCTAAAAGCCGATTCGATCTATCTCTATAGATTCGAATACCAAGTATTGTCTCGGCTTCACCTAAGTCTTTCATTGAGAAACATTTTCCCAACCATTGCTTAACCTTTTGCAATGTTGGAATGTCATTCCCAATGAGAAGGATGTCGTCCACATATAGGACTAGAAATACTACTATGCTCCCACTAACCTTCTTATACACACAAGGTTCATCTTCGTTCTTGATGAAGTTGAATTCTTTGACTGCCTCATCAAAACGAAGATTCCAACTTCAGGATGCTTGCTTTAATCCATAAATGGATTTTTGAAGCTTACAAACCTTCTTAGGATGCTTGGGATTGACAAAACCTTCAGGCTGTGTCATATACACATCCTCAAGTAAATTTCCGTTGAGGAAAGCAGTTTTGACATCCATTTGCCATATCTCATAATCATGATATACAGCTATGGCAAGCAAGATCCTAATGGATTTGAGCATGACTACAGGTGAAAAGGTCTCGTCATAGTCTACACCATGAGTTTGTTGAAAACCTTTTGCTACTAGTCTACCTTTGTAGGTCTTATCAGCTTTGAGTTTGAATAGCCACTTGCATTCAATTACCTTAGCACCTTCCGGTGGATCAACCAAGGTCCAAACCTGGTTATCGTACATTGATTGCATCTCGGATTTCATGGCTTCAAGCCAATTTTTCAAGTCTTGGCTTTCAATAGCTTCTCGGTAGGTAGTAGGATCCTCACGATCTACTAACTCAATAGTGTCACTATCAGTGATTAGAAATCCATATCTCTCAATCTCCTGACGTACCCTACCAGACCTTCTAGGTACTTGTGTAATGGGTTCTTGTTCCACAACTGGTTGTGAACTTGATCCCATTTCCAACTCATCCTCTATAGAAGCTTGTGGCACTTGAATTTCTCCAAGTTCTACTTTACTCCCACTGTCTTTCTTGAGAAGGAACTCCTTTTCCAAGAAAACAGCCTTGCGAGCAACAAATACTTTGTTCTCTACTTGTGAGTAAAAGTAGTATCCCTTTATTTCTTTGGGATAACCCACAAACAAGCAGACAGTCGATTTGGACTCTAGTTTGTCAGATGTTAATTTCTTAACATGTGCTTCACAGCCCCAAATCTTGAGAAAAGACATATTGGGTTCTTTCCCAGTCCATACCTAGTATGGTGTCTTCTCAACTGCTTTAGTTGGAGTACGGTTCAATAAAAATGCAGCAGTTTCTAATGCATAACCCCAAAAAGAGATAGGAAGATTAGCTTGACTCATCATAGATCGAACCATGTCCAACAGAGTTCGATTTCTCCTTTCGGACACACCATTCCATTGAGGTGTTCCAGGAGGAGTGAGCTGTGAAATAATACCACACTCCTTTAGATGACTGTCAAACTCTTGGGTTAAGTATTCGCCACCTCGATTTGATCGAATGGCTTTTATACTTTTGCCAAGTTAGTTTTCTACTTCATTCTTAAACTCTTTGAATTTCTCAAAAGTTTTAGACTTATACTTCATTAGATAGACATAGCCATATCTACTGAAGTCATCTGTGAATGTCACGAAGTAGCTAAAACCACCTCTAGCATGTGTACTTAAAGGTCCACATACATCGGTATGTATTAGTTCCAATAAGCCATTAGTCCTCTCGCCCTCTTTATTAAAAGGACTCTTTGTCATTTTTCCATGCAAACATGGCTCGCATGTGTCATAAGACTCTAAGTCGAATGACCCAAGCACTCCAGTTTTGTAGAGTCTTGAAATGCGTTTTTCGTTTGCATGTCCTAAACGACAATGCCAGAAGTAAGTAGGGTTTATTTTGTTTGATTTAACCCTCTTTGTATTAATGTTGTATATGGACTCTTTGTTTTGTAAATCAAGGATATAAAGGCCATTTTGCAACATGGCATTGCCATAAGAAATGCCTTGGCAACGAATATGAGCATTGCCATTTTTAATAACAAAATCAAATTCATCATTATCCAAACATGAAACTGAAATAATGTTTCTGCTCATAGCAGGCACATAATAACAATTATTCAAAACAATACAAAGTCCGGAAGCTAAAGTGAGGTGATAGTCGCCTATCTCCATGGCAGCAACTCGTGCTCCATTCCCCACACGGAGGTCCACTTCATTCTTCCCAAGTAACCGCCTATTTCTTAGCCCCTGCACATTTGAACAAATGTGAGAACCACAACCGGTATCCAATACCCAAGTGGTAGAAATAGAAAGGTTAATTTCAACAACGAAAATACCAGAACTGGACGCCTTGGCTCCATTCTTCTTTTGTTCTTCCTTGAAGAGAGCGCAATTCTTCCTCCAATGCCCTATCTTGTTGCAATGGAAGCAAGTGCTCTCACTCTCTTTGAGTTTTGGCGCCTTGGGATTGGATTGGGCCTGAGGTGCACTCCCAACTGACTTGGGTTTTCCTTTTCCCTTTCCCTTTCCCTTAGCAGTTCCCTTCTTAATTCCCTTTTGAACCATAAGTACGGGATTGGTCTTTCGAATGTTCTCTTCAGCATTCTTAAGCATCCCATGAAGCTCAGTGACTAACTTGTTAATTGCATGCATGTTATAATTCATCACAAATGGATCATAAGCAGCAGGCAATGATCCTAAGATCAAGTCAGTGGCCAATTCCTTTGGCACTAGTACCTCAAGCTTCTCAAGAGTATCAAGATACCCTTTCATCTTGAGTACATGGGTACTAACAGGAGTACCCTCAGCCATCTTGCAAGAAATTAAGGCCTTTGTTGTCACGAACCTCTCGTGACGAGCTTGCTCTTGGAACATATCCTTGAGGTGCACCATGATCGCATAAGCCTCTTGGTCCATAAATTTCTTTTGCAAGTCAGGCACCATAGTGGCCAGCATCAGACAGGTCACATCATTGGAGTCGCTCTTCTTGGTCTCAAAAGTTTCCTTTTGAACCGCAGAGGCGTTCCTTCCTGGTTCTTCAGGCAAGGGTGCATCCAAAACATACGACTTCTTCTCTTGCTTAAGAACTATTCTTAAGTTTCGAGACCAGTCTATGAAATTGGTGCCATTCAATTTGTCCTTTTCAAGGACCGATCGCAATGAGAAATTGTTGTTTGAAGATGCCATTTTCAATCTACAATAAAATTTAGCAAGATTAAATGAGGTCTTATTAATGATCCCACAAACCGAATTAATATCCCTTTAAATAATTCGCGTTAGTGATTTAATGTGGGCCAAGATCCACTTTTCACAACAACTTATTAGTCAAGCTGAGCTTGTACACCTAACAAGTTAAGTTACTTAGGTAGGAAAACTCCAATCATGTCTCGTACATGACTCTTGGATCAAATGGGCTAACATCTTAAGATGTTATAGCACAACCCATTTATTAGTTGCCTAGGTCCGGGCATCCCTTTCCATGTTAAGTCCAACCTACATTCACAACCCATGCCTCACAAAGATAATCGGGTGCATCTAGGACTCCTAGTCTACGTGACCGATGATCGATGCCTTGACATGTTTCAAATTAGGAAGGCAACTTTGTGACTTACTATTTTAGGGATTCATTTTATTACGGCTTACATGGCATACGATTTGTCATCCATACATAGCATGCATATATATATAATTGCATAAAGTAAAGCGTGACAAACATGGGCCCAAAAACCTACAACTAAGATTCTATACTATTACATAAGAATCTTCGAGTTGGGCTTCTCCACTCCGGTGGGCTTCGTCTTGATTTACAAAGTCTTCAAGTATATTCTATTCTAAGAAATAAATGAAACTTTTACAATAAAACATAATGGCTCGTAGGCCATATTTAATTTCAAAAACCCAGGGCCCATGAATGCACCATGCATATCCATTCATCACACCAAATTAGCAAATAAATATACATAGCATTCATGGATAAAACAAAGTCCAATTTTAATTAATTTAGCCAAGCCCATTAATGGAAATTGTGTACTTGAACCTTTAAGAGAAGACCCCATTGGGACTGGGCCAAAGCCCAATGGACTAAATCCTCTTATTGAATAAGTTCTCTTAAAAGCCCAAAACACTAACTAGTTAGATTTGTGCTATAAATCAACTCTAGTATAATTTCCAATTTTGCCATTTTTAATTTTATGTCATACGGCCCATAAACATTAAAAATGCATATAATATGTGCTAACATGAATTAAAAATAAAATCATGAAGAACACATATATAGTACACGGCATTCGTGCAAAAACAAACAAACAACAAAAACTAGTTGTTTAATGCTTATGTAATGCCATAAAATGCACAAACATTCAAATCAATTTTATGAGTCATTTAATAATCTAAATAAGTCCATAAACATTGATTTAATATTCTGTACCATTTTAATCTAAATGTGTTTTTACCATTTTAATCAAAACAAAACAAACAATGTTGATTAAACATGTAACAAACACAAACTAGACATAGTTTTAAGTGATTTTAAAAATAATCAATTAAATTGTCATGGACCAGAATTAAAAAAAAAATTAAAACATGTCCAGACCTGTTATTTAATCTTTAAAAATCACTTACAAACATCCCAAAAATGTTTTTACATTTAATTTTGAAAACTAGTTGTTAAACTAGCAATTTACATGCCAACTAGCACCTAGTTTCATAATTAACATGTACCATCAGGTATAAATAATTAAATCCGACCATTACCAGCCCTAATAAGATCTTAGGACAGTATATTAACATGTCATATTAATTATAATACCTATCTAATCAATTAAAATCGTTTTTACACCAAAACAATGCAAAAAACTCAAAACAGAAAATTTCAGATTTGCATGTTTTCATAATGACGATTTTTAATTAATTTTTTCATGCATCTAAAGCACTAAAATAAGCATGTTTAGGCTCTGATACCACTGATGGAATATGACATGGTATGAATGTGATGATAGCACAGCGGAAAAGCATAAAATTTTTATCATACATGCCATACAATTCCATGACAAGAATCGAAACATGCAATTTTAGAGTTTTAAACTTACAACTTTAGATGCCTTTAAAACTTGATTTTGATGATGACCAGCAACCAAGAAGGATATGTCCACCTTAGATCTTCACCACCAATGCCAAGGAACAGCCTTTACGCCACTCCCTCTATTCTCACACACACACTTGCAAAGATGGCTTAAAATCAAGAGTGCTAGCTCTATGATTGTGTATTCGGCAATGGGAATGATTTGAAGCCACAAGATCTGATCTTGTTCTTCCTTTAGGTTACTGTTTCAGCCCGAGAACACAAGAGAACAAGAAAGATTTCTTTCCCCTTGAGTATTTCGGCCAAGAGAGAAAAATAGCAAAACGGCATCCATTTTTATTCATTTAATTCATTAATATATATCACTTAATTTAGGTCAAGTGTGAGTGCCAAAAATTAAGTGTTAATTTCAGCCTCCATCACTTCCTAATTAAGAGATATATCTTAATTTAAATTCTATTAGAATTTAAATTCAAATGGCATTAGTCATTTAATCAAAACAAACTTATTTATTTAAGGTGATAAGTTGCCGAATTCAACTAGTATTTTAGTTTGAATTTTGGCTACTTTAATTCCCTCTCAAGTATTATATTTTGATTAAATACAAATTAGGATTTAATACTCAATTAACTTAATTATACATAGATAATTAATCAATTGAAATTAAACCTAGCACATGCCAACAAATTTCTCTCGTGACCAACTGTTAACAGATTTGCCTAAAACAGCAAGCTGTTTTAGGCAAAAAGATAGTTCAATATATATGCCTAAAACAGCTAGCTGTTTTAGGCAAAATCGCACCTTGACAGTTTTGCCTAAAACAGCAAACTGTTTTTACAGATTTGCCTAAAACAGCTAGCTGTTTTAGGCAAAAATCTGTTTACCCATTTTATGCATTAATTTGACTTTAAATAAAAGTCCAAATTAATTCCCAATACACAATTTAAATATTTTAAGCCCAATGCTTTGTGTGCGATCCTATAGGTCCATTTAATGTTGGCAATGAATTAATGAATTAATTCAAAGGCTATATATATTATCTAGCAAGATATTATAGCATTCCAAATTAAATGAAAATGCATATGGCATTTAGTGACCTAATGCAATTTTGCATAGTCCCTTACCCATAAATATCAGAATTAATATAAGGCATGGAACCAGTCATCCTTATATATATTAATTCCTTTCTTGATATTCCAGTGACACTGAACTCTCAGATAAATAATGATTACTCATTATTTCATCTCGGTATGGCCATACACTTCTCAGTTCACTGATCAAGTGGCCGATGATATTTTCTCTCATATCGAGAGGGGTAATCCCTTCACTTCTCTCATGCTCTCTAACATGAATCAATGCATACCCAATCATACCCGTACTTGTCACTCTGTTACGAGCACGTTAGGTGTATGTCAAAGTACACAGTAATTCATAAAGAGTTTCATAGAGATTTCAGGTCTAAGAACTCTGATACAAAACTTGCATATGAGAAACACTTATGACTTGTACCATGTAGTGTTCTCATGAGTGGATCTAATCCAGATATCGTGTTCTAAACATGTATCTATGATCTCTGATTGACACTCTTGTCCTTATGATCCGTAAGACAGAACTCAACTTATCAGAGAGAGCATACTAGTCTTAATTCATTTGTTATTCCCATAACAATGACTGACTAGGGATATTTAGAATGAAGTCTCATTTGTTTCAAGGTCTTACAACCATATGCCTCACACATGATAACTTAAACTAAAACAACATTCTTTGATAGTTCTATCAATTGATATGCACAGGAATACAATAGATAAAACAAATGCCTCATTTTATTAATTTCAAGTGTTTCGTTACAATGCATTGGGGCTAAGGCTTACACTAACATAAATATTACCAGTGGTGACTACTAATCCAAGGATTTCCCAAAATAAAGCATAATTACATAGATTATGCTACTCTTGTACTTATTTCTTTAAACATTTTCTTTTACTTCAGTCAACATTAGTTTTATTATTAATTCATATTTTTGGTAATTACTATTCTTTGATTTTTAATTTTTCAATTTTACTTTACACTATCCTCTTAGATGGATCACTATCAGATTTACTTTTACCTTTACTTTATTATTTACTATAACTTTTACCTTTACTTTTACTTTCGTCTTATCTCTTAGCCATAACGATATAATTATCATTTCATTTAGCAATGTATATTGGTACTCGTCTTTAATGGTACCAAACTAAATTATTTTATTTCTCAATTTATTTGTTCAATTATCCAATATGTATTATAATAATAATTCTTGCTATATATTCTTTTTTTTTTTACTTTAACTTTTAACTAATAAATATATTACTATTTAAAGGCTTTTAAGCTTTATTGCAAAGTGATATAGCTATTTTAGGACACTTTGCAGCCAAATTCTCTTTCCTTCTTTTATACATCTACTTATGTTCAAATATTTGCTTTAAAACTTATGTCTTTTATTTTTTTTCTTCATTGAACAATTATGTGCCTTCTCATCGTTTTACTTTTCATTTAACTTTTCTTTCAGAAATACGTTACTTAAGCATTAAGTTTCACTTAATGTCATTACTATCACTTTTTAACATTAAATAGGAAATTAATATTATTTTCCAAACTTGTAACTTTTTCCACTAGTAATTGGTATAGGAAATATCAATTAAGTAAATTTATCGTTTTCATGTAAAACAAAAATGCATTTTAAATCCTTTTTCATTATAAAAACTTAACTAAATCTTTATTTACATTTTATTCTTATAAAATCTCTTTTTTTCTTTTTCTTATTAATTACATTTGTTTTTCGGAAACCTTTACAGATTTATATCAACTTTGCGTTTTCTTCCAAACAAATTGTTTTTCATTATAACTTTTATATTTAATTCATTTAAACAATACTGATTTATTCATTTCGATGCGCCCCTAGTGTAATATAACAGGATTCTCAAAAAGGATACTCGGGACTTAACCCGAAGGTACCACTAAACAGATAGAGAAATGATCTCGAAATATCAAGTCTTATAGAACAGAAAATAGATACACTTTCACTTTCACTAAACCTATGGAGATCAAAGATCCCAACCATAGCAAAGCAAGTCGCCATGACTTGCACTGCGGTACAGAAGTGTCCCTATGGCTAGCCAATTATATCCTAAACAAGAATAATATTACATGTTTATCATTAAAGGAAAAAAAAACAGTTATATTAGCAATCATTTTTAAATCTTTTATTTCTTTCTTTTATTTATTGTTTCTCTATATTCTGATCAAATGCACTCTTTTAGCATTTTTTACTATTCAATAATTTTTTGTCCTTTCGTCCACTTTATCTTTTCGGATCACATTTGTGAATTATTCTTCGATAATTCATACAGATACTTAAGCTTTTCAGTCTTTTATACAAATTATAATTCTTAGCATTAAAATTCACAATTCTCTTTTATTCTTTTTGTATAAGTCTTTACAAATTATTCTCTAATAATTCAATGGCCGACTTCTTTTTTTTTTGTCCAAACTTTTTAATTATTCGGTAAGCTAACTTTTATTTCGTCAACGGAATTATTTTATAGTCATTCACTCTTTTAATACATTTTATTGATTAATTTATTTTGATAAATTAGTCACGCCTTTATTTTACTACTTTATATGCAATTAGGAATTTTATTAATATAATTTATTATTTTATGCATCGAAATGCATAATTTGACTTTTTCTATAGGATTATTTATTTCAAATGCATAATTATAATTTTGCCATTATAAGCTCATTTTTGTTCTTTAAACTAACAATTGAAACATTTTATATTTCCATACACTTAAATTGTCATTTATAAGCAAATTTACATTTAAGTCCCTAAACTTTCCTTTTCTTTCATATTGATCCTTTCACTTACTTATCAATATATTCCCATTATTTTCACTCATTTTATGAATTATTTATCAATAATTCATTATGCTTATTATTTTTATGACATAGTATTTATTTTGAAAATTTTCATCGGTTGACTTTTTATTTCATTTCTATTGACTATACTTTAATTTCATATTAATTCATCATTCTAGTCACTTTTATACAATTATGCACTAATATTTCAATTATTTTCATTATACATATTCACATGAAAATTCCAATAAAATTTCAATAAATTCCAATAAAATTTATTTATGCATTATTTATTATTTAACATCATTTTTCACTAAAATAATCAATTATTTCCCATTATTTCACAATTTTCACTATAAACATAATCAATACATAGGCTTTAAAATTCCAAAATAAATTCCAATAATTCAATAAAATTTTATGGGCACCATTTATCATCTCTACACTTAATTTAGGCTAACATATATTATTTTCATGCAAAAATTCCATTACTTCCTTTTACTATACAATTCGGTCACCATTAATTTCCACATAAAAAAAATTTCTTTCTTCCATTTTAGCTTTCCATTCATCTTTTCTAATGTCTAATCTCATTTACCCTAAACCAGTTTCATCAATTAACAAATTTATCCATTTTTAACCTAATTACATAAATGAAATTAATTCAAAATAAAAGGAAAATCAAAGGATTTTGTAGTCACTTACAATTTTTCCATGCTTATGAGTGTTTAAGCTTCATTTTCCTTGCTTTTAGCCATGATAACTCTTTTCGCTTCACTTTTCACCCTTGATTTTCCTTACTTTCTTTGCTGCAATCAAAGATTAGAGGCCATATATTTGAACTATAGAAATGGAATTTTACTTCTCATGTTAGGATTACATGAGAATTTGAAGTAGAAAATTGAAAGAACAAAGAGAGAAGAAAATGGAGATGAGTCAGCCACCATGGAGGAAGGAGAAGGGCTGGAAAAAATCTGGATTTTTCTCAGATTTTCTAACTTAAAAGGTCTCTCTTTGGGCCAAAAATTGGGCCTAATAAGTGGGCTTAACCCAACTTAATTAAATGGCTCATTTTAGGCCATTTAAGGCCCAATCCAATTTCTCTCTCTTTCTCATTTCAAATCACTTCAAAAATAATTCCATTATTCTTAAAACATCAAAAATAGATAGTACACAAATTTTTGGGTCAATCGGAGTCCGTTATCGGTCCGATTCAAACTTATCGGTCCAATTCGACAACTGTCAATGTCACCCAAAAATTCAATTCTCATTACCAAAATATTCTATATAAAAATTCATGTGGGCACATAAAATCTGGCATTATTCGGAGTTTATTTACTATTTTTAATTATTTATGCAAAATCAAGTCCCATTCCCTACTAGGGAAACCGACACACTACCTTTTTCGTATTTTTGACTTTTAGAGGTCTATTTGACCTCAATTTCACTTCAACATTCAACCATAGGCTCACCATAACCATTACTTTCCAATGGTCCAATAAAATATTTTTGACTTTTGGGTGTCCTTTTGGGCCTAGGAAATACGATTCACTGTCGAAAAGTGCTATTCACGACTGACCCAATATTGAGGCCATTATAGGATAGGCCAACACAAGTTCATAAGAAGTTGATGTAGGAATTTTTTTTTTAATTTTGTATAATTTCTTTAATATGCTTAATATGTATGTAAAGCTATATACCTTATGGAAGGCTAATGTTGTACTAAACTCACTATGAAAAGTATTAGTATATGCATGTACTTTGGAGTTAGAATGCTCAAATATTAATTGAAATGCATGATGCTATACATGGGTATGAATATGGAAACTAAGGTAGTAATACCTAGTATGATCATTATATATAGTTTGTGCTGAGTCGTTAAACATATGAACTAAAGTAGTTGAAGGTGTGAAAGACGCTTATAGTGCTCATAGGAATTTGAATAACTAAAATAACACCTAATTGATATGCATGATTGATGAATTAAATGGATCATTATAATGATTAATAATTGTTGAAAAAAGCTTAACACCATAATATAATATGACTAGAAATGTATGGAAATCATATGTTAAGGGTAATAAAATTAGTGCATTACACTTATCCCAAGGATGATTTTTCCCTACCTCACATAGATGTTTTGGTTGATAGTGCAGTCACTTATGCCACATACAGTTTTATGGACAAATATGCAGGATATAATTAGATTATGAACAAAACAGTGGATAGAATAAAGATAGCCTTCATAACTTAATAGGGTATATACACCTACCAAGTTATGCCTTTTGGACTCAAACATTCAAGTTCCACTTATCAGAGGATAGTAACTAAGATACTAGATGACTTGATTCATAAGGAATTAGATGTATACATGGATGACATGATGATCAAATCAGTCACTTAGGAAGGTCTTTGAGGCATTAAAGAAATTCTTCCAAAGAATCAACACGAACAATCTTCATCTCAACACGAAGAAATATATCTTTGGAGTCACATCGGGAAAGTTTTTAGGGTATGTAGTCAGCTAGAGAGGTATAAAAGTAGAACCTGACAAGGTAAAAGCTATTAGGGAGATGCCAATGCCTCAAAAGGAAAAAAAATTAAAGGATTCTTAGGAAAAATTTAGTATATAAGTAACTTAGAGGATTTTTAGGGAAAATTTAGTATATAAGCAAGTTTATAGCTAAGTTGACATCGATCTATGAACTGATATTCAAGCTAATCAAGAAAGATCAACAAGTGATTTGGAATATTGATTGTCAGAAAGTGTTCGATACCATTAAGGAGTATTTACTACATCCACCAATGTTGAGATTGCCTCAGGTAGGTAAACCTTTAATCTTGTATCTAGCAATAGAAGATAGTTCAGTGGGGGCAATGATGGCTTAAAATGATGATTTTGGAATTAAGTATGAGTTATTACCTTAGTCAGAAGTTTCTTCCCTATAAGGCAAAGTGTATAAAAGTTGAGAAGATTTGTTTGGCAGTTATATGGGCATAAAAAAACTAAAATATTAATTCCATTCCTAAGGAATACAATATGTAGCTAAGCAAAATCCACTTAAATATTTGTAAAAAGCTCCTTTATTTTTAGGAAGGATTGGGAGATGGTTAATCCTCTTATAAGAGTTTTACATAGAGTACATCACTAAGAAAACCATCAAAGTAAAAGCAATAGCAAACTTGTTAGCTGACCAACTATTAAAGGGTAAGAGATGACTTATAAGTTTCTCGATGAAAGCATTATAGTCATAATAGTGCAAGATTGGTAGATATACTTTGATAGAGCTATAAATAGTAAAAGAGAAGGAGTAGGAGTAAACTTGGTTACCTCTAGAAGGAGAAAAGATGTCATTAGCTAAAAAGCTAAGATACAAGGTCATAAACAATGAAGTAGAGTATGAAGCTTGCATTTTTGGGTTAAAAGCCTTACTAGCTGTAGAAGTAAAATTTGTAAAAATGTTTGGAGATTTATCTCTAGTGTTTTACCATGTAAGAGGTGAATGCTCCTTAAGAAAAGAGCAATTATTGCTCTATCCCAAATGTTTGAAGGTTTTGAGTAGTCAAGTTAAGGTCTGCACTTTTGGATATGTGCTAAGAGAAAAAACTAGTTGGTAGATGATTTAGCTATATTGCTATCAATATGGGATAATCCAAAGGACGTAATTAGGAAGCTTATGTTGATATTGAGTTATGATAAGCCATGCTTTGAAAGGGTGTAAATCATGGATATTGAGGTGGATGATGTAAAACCTTGGTACTATAATATTCAAAATTATCCAGAAAAGTTAGCATTTCCTGAGGAAGCAACTAAAAAGGATCAAAGATTGATTCATAAGCTATCCACTCAATTAATCACCATAGGAGGTGTAAGGCCCCTAACATGACCCTATTTTAATTCGTATATTTTTATTGAGGATTTTGTATAAGTAAGGGTCAATGGAGTAAGTTATTATGTTAATTGCATGGAAATAATATTTAAAGGTAAAGTTTAATTTTAATTGAGGGTATAATCGAAGAATAAGTATTGTTTTAGGGTAAATTGGTAATTATGACATTTTTATAGGTCAATTGGGAATTAGAGAACAATGGAGAGGTTAATGTATGAATAAAGTAAATGTGGGGTATGATTTGTGACATGCAAATAATAGGATGATAATTGGGTAACATGCAAAATCTTGAGGGATTAAAGAGGATATTGGCCAAAGTATTATATATATGAGTTTATGTAGTGGAAAGAAAGAGAAAGTGGCAATTGTGAGGGAGAGTGGGTCGGCATTCCTTGAGAGAAATCCAGAAAATTCCCATCTCTTCTTCTTCCCTTATTTTCTTCTAAATCCTCTCAAGAAATTAATTGATAAGTTTTGTTGGTTCATCAAGTGTTTAAGGCAATAAATTAAGGTAAGTGATCTTTAGTGAATCTCATCATCATCTTCTTCTCATCTTGCTTGTGGTAATGAAGATCAAGTGCTGGAAATGATGAATGAATTTTGGTTGTAGTCAAAGAAGGAGGAGATAGGAAGGATAAAGGGAAAGACATAGCAAGAGATTGAAAGCTTGAGTGTGATAAGTTTCAGAAAAAGGTATGGGAATTTAGGATTATTCATGTTGCACGTGAGTGTATCTACTTGAATATGACGTGTTTTGCTTGAATCTTGACATGCATGTGAGTTTTCTTGACATGCATGTGAGTTTTAAAGAATTCTGGGTTTGAGTTCATTGGACCTAGATGCATTGTTTTGGTGATATCTAGAGTTTGAAAATAGATATTGAGATGATTCCAAATGGGTATTAAACTAGACTTATAGACAAAGATTTCATAAGGAGAAATCACATTCAAATGCTGCCTCTAGATATTTTTTATGATTTATTGAATTTAGGAAAACTTCTAAATTCGGATTCTGGACCAGGTTGGGGAAATATTGAGATATCTGTATGTAAAATGATCATAATGACATGAAATTAATTTCTATGAAAACTAGACTCATAAATACACATTTTATATGAAGGAAGTAATGCCTAATTTTATTTCTAAGTTTGTCAAATAATTAGCATGAAATTCGTTGAATCTGTTGGGACTGTTAGGGTACAGATGTTGGTATTTTGGGCATAAGTAATAGTAGAGAAGTCAAAATATTATTCTGTAAAATTATGAGTAAACTAGATACCTAGGAGTACGTATTTTATGAAGAAATGTTGGTCTAAATCTCTCTTGATTTTATGCTATGAATTTTTATAAGTGACAGCCCCCACTGTTTTGGTTCTATGAACAGTCCTTAGTAATTTTAAGATATCTCGAGTTCTAGAAATTATATTGCACATATTTTTGATGTTATAGAAACTAGAAATGTAGATCTACAACTTTGTAGAAGAAAACTTTTTCTAAAAATGCCGTTTACTATGTCAAATACGAGGTACAAAATGATTTTGTTAAGCAGTTTGCAGGATTTTGAGAATGAAAAACCTGTTTGACCACGCATACTGTCGCGAGCGCGACAGCATGTTGGTCACTAAATGTGTTTTTATTCTCTTTTATTGGTACATTAGGCTACCCCCATGTTTAGCACATATAACTGAGCAAAAATTGACCTTAAATGCAAGTATACAAGAGTCATATACTAGTGTGTATATAAATTTGTATCACTTACATTGAAAATTGTTTATGAATGTATACCTATGCTATGTAATAGGAAACATAATAGTATGATCATGTCTTATGCATATGCCCAAGTGTAAACATGTCGATATTTGTATAGCACCCGATTTGAACAATGATAAGGTATGCACATTGATGATCATGCTTATGAGAATGTACCTACAAGTATGCTTAATTATGATTATGTATATGGGTGTATGAACATGAATAAAGTATCGCCTGCAATAGAGTTCAGATATGGATAGATAGGCGCCTATAGGGAATTGCAGCTGCCAAAGTCGATCCTGCTGGATCTTACACAGCCCATTAGGGTTGTTTATTTTTGCCCTCGTGTGGGTGCTCACGTGCGAGCATTTGACCGGTCCAAAGTATAGTTGGCCCTACTTGGGTCCATAGTTATGATATCTTCGGATATCTATCATTTGATACCCTCGGGTATCCATCGATCCCGTTATCCATTCTTAGAACTTAAGCAGGCTAAAGTAAAGTAATAAAGTTTCAAAGTTATTCACAGTATGAGATATGCATCTGATATATGAATTATTATGGTTAACAGTGACTATTTGAGCACGACTTAATATTTGTTTACATGATATATGGATCACTTCATGAACTATAAGTAGTATGCTGATTCAATTGTGAAAAGTTATCTTGTTATGCAAGCTATTGTATTTTATATTTTTCTTTTCTTTTGCCATATGAGTATTGTTGCTAGTTATTTTATATTTTTGACGACCACTGTGAGTGGTTGTCTTTCATGTTTAGAATTCCCCACTAAGTTGTAAAGCTTAGCACGGGTTATTTGATCCGTGTAGGTTTTGGGTAGCGAAGACTTTTTGCACAGGATCTAATTCTGCATCAGGACAGGCCAACACCAATCGATAGAAGTTGATGTAGGAAATTTTGATAAATTTTGTTTAGCTCCTTACATGTATAACGTGTTTAAGAGTTGTAATATGTATATATATATATGTACATTATATAAAAGTAAAGGCTGTAATAATCTCATGATGAGAATACTAGTATATGCATGCATGATGAAATTAGAATTACTTTATATAAATGTATTGATATGATGAATGCTAAGCATGAAAGTACAATAGCTACAGTATGATGATATAGTCATATGACTTGATGAATTAAAATGGCATAGTTTGCATTGGATATAGTAAACATGGGATATAGGGTGTTACAATTTGGTATCAGAGCGCCTAGGTTTAGCCTTTTCTGGGCAATGCAAGTATAGAAACTTTAATATGAGATAATGTTGTGTTGGCCTAATGCAGAAGTTCCTGTTTTCTTATAGATTAAAGATGGAGAATTCTTCTAGGAATCCTATAGATGAATCGGCTGAAAGTAATGTGCCGATTAGATCAAATCCTCCTAATCCAATGACTTCCTCTTCGCATCAAAATGAAATTCCTACTTCAGTTCCTGGAGAGGCCTTGCTAAAAATTTCTCAGGATATGGACCAAATACTGCAAAGAATGACCATGCCTAAAGCTCCAATATCTGAAATTAGAAAGCATGGAGCACAAGATTTTATGGGCACCAATCTAGAACAATCTGAAGAAGCTGAGTTCTGGCTAGAAAGGCTAGAAAGGATATTTGATGAAATAAACTGTCCTGCGAATCACAAAGTATCTTGTGCTGTGTCTTTGCTTCAAGGCATGGCATATGATTGGTGGAAGTTAATTATGAGGCAATCACAGTTACCTGACCCACTTACCTGGGAATTCTTTGAGGAGGAGTTCAGAAAGAAATATATTACTGAGGCTTACAAGGAAGAGAAATTGAAGCAATTTCTGAGCTTGAGGCAAAAAGCTCTATCTGTTGCTGAGTATGAAAAGGAATTTAGCCGATTGTGAAAGAATTTCCAGAAGTATTTCTTGAGGAATTACCTGGTCTTCCCCCAGAAAGAGATGTTGAGTTATCTATTGATCTGTTACCTGGTACAGCCCCGATCTCTAGGGCACCATACAGAATGGCTCCATCTGAATTAAAAGAGTTGAAGGTTTAATTACAGGAATTATTAGACAAAGGTTTCATCAGACCCAGTGTGTCACCTTGGGGTGCTCCGATTTTATTCGTTAAGAAGAAGGATGGGTCTATGAGAATGTGTATCGATTATAGACAGTTGAACAAAGTGACAGTGAAGAACAAATATCCTCTACCATGAATAGAGGATTTGTTTGATCAGTTAAGTGGTGCTGGAGTGTTCTCAAAGATAGATCTGCGATCAGGATATTATCAGCTCAGAGTTAAAGATGGGGATGTTCCTAAAACCACATTTAGGACTCGTTATGGGCATTATGAATTTTTAGTAATGCCATTTGGGTTGACTAATGCTCCTGCTGCATTCATGGATCTCATGAATAGGGTATTCAGACCCTACTTGGATCGATTTGTTGTAGTATTTATTGATGACATATTAATTTACTCCAGAAATGAAGCTGAACATGTTGAACATCTGAGAATTGTATTACAAACTTTGAAAGAAAATGAGTTATATGCCAAATTGAGTAAGTGTGACTTCTGGCTTAAGGAAGTTTCTTTCCTAGGTCATGTTGTATCTGCTAAAGGTGTTAGGGTTGATCCAAATAAAATTGAAGCTATTGTTAATTGGAGACCACCCAGGAATGTGCATGAAATTAGAAGTTTTCTTGGGTTGGCAGGTTATTATCGTCGTTTTGTGAAGGGTTTTTCTGTCATTGCTTCACCCCTCACTAAGCTGTTAAGAAAGAATATTAAGTTTGAATGGTCTGATCATTGTCAAGCAAGCTTTGAAAGGTTGAAGAAAATGTTGACTGAAGCTCCAATGTTGACTCAACCTGTGGCAGGGAAAGAGTATGCAATGTACAGTGATGCATCTAAGGTTGGTTTGGGTTGTGTATTGATGCAAGATGGTAAAGTTGTAGCTTATGCATCTAGACAATTGAAATCATATGAACAGAACTACCCAACTCATGATCTAGAACTGGCTGCTGTGGTATTTACCTTAAAGATTTGGCGGCATTACTTGTATGGGGAGAAGTGCAGGATTTATACGGATCATAAAATTCTCAAGTATTTGCTTACTCAGAAAGAGCTTAATTTGAGGCAGAGGAGATGGTTGGAACTATTCAAAGACTATGAATGTATAGTTGATTACCACCCAGGAAAAGCAAATGTGGTTGCTGATGCTTTGAGTCGTAAGTCAATGGCTGTATTGATGTTAAAACAGTGTAGATGGAGATTTACTTTGGATGGTGCTTTACTAGCACAGCTTAAAGTTAGGCCCATGGTCAGACAGACAATGATTGATGCTTAGAAGGATGATGTAAAGTTACAACAGATTGTTAAAGCAATTGGTAAAGGTAATCAATCTGACTTTTTAGTGAAAGAAGATGGTGGTGTATACTACCATGACAGGTTATGTATCCCTGATGACAAAGAAGTGAAAAGAATATTGTTGCATGAAGCACATAATACTGCATTTGCTATGCATCCAGGTGGGAACAAGATGTATCAAGAGTTGAAACAGTTTTACTGGTGGCCTAGCATGAAGAAGGATATTGTTGATTATGTTTCTAAATGTCTAACATGTCAGCAAGTGAAAGCAGAACATCAGTTTCCTTCAGGTCTCCTGAATCCCACTCCAATTCCACAATGGAAGTGGGAAGACATTACCATGGATTTTGTTACTGGTTTGCCTCTTTCTCAAAGGAAAAAATGATGCTGTATGGGTAATAGTGGATAAGTTAACAAAAGTAGCTCAATTTTTACCGGTTCGAACAGATTATTCCATGGATAGGCTTGCAGAATTGTATGTGAATGAGATTGTACGATTACATGGTATACCGGTGTCTATAATTTCGGATCGAGATCCAAGGTTTACATCGAGATTTTGGCAAAGTTTACAGCAAGCTTTGGGAACACAGCTCAAGTACAGTACAGCTTTTCATCCTCAAACGGATGGGCAATCTGAAAGGGTTATTCAGATTCTCGAAGATATGATGAGGGGATGTGCTTTGGAGTTTTCTAGAGGTTGGGATAAATATGTAGCCTTAATTGAATTTGCTTATAATAACAGCTATCAGAAGAGTATTCAAATGGCACCATATGAGGCTTTGTATGGCAGAAAATGCATAACTCCAGTCTGTTGGACTGAGTTGACCGAATGTAAGTTAATTGGTCCTGATCTTGTTAGAGATACAGAAGAAAGAGTTCAAGTAATCAAACAGAGGCTGAAAGAAGCGAGTGATAGGCAGAAATCTTATGTTGATCTTAAAAGAAGGGATATTGAGTACCAAGTGGGTGACAAAGTATTTTTGAAGGTATCCCCTTGGAGAAAAGTTCTTAGATTTGGGAAAAAGGGAAAGCTCAGTCCGAGATTCATTGGTCCGTACGAATTTCTTCAAAAAGTCGGACCAGTAGCTTATAGATTGGCTCTTCCTATGGAGTTGGCCAAGCTACATGATGTGTTTCATGTATCTATGCTTCGAAGATATCGCTCGGATGAATCTCACAAGATACAGGTCCAAGATATTCAGTTACAGCCAGATTTCACTTATGATGAGGAACCGAAGGAAATCCTGGCTAAGGAGATCAGACAATTGAGAAACAAGCAGATCCCTCTGGTTAAAGTACTTTGGCAACATCACGGTATACAAGAAGTAACTTGGGAACCAGAGGCAGCCATGAAGAAGCAATATCCTCAGTTGTTTAATTCAGGTATGAATTTCGAGGACGAAATTCTTTAAGGGGGAGAGATTTGTAAGGCCCCCAACATGACCCTATTTTAATTCGTATATTTTTATTGAGGATTTTGTATAAGTAAGGGTCAATGGAGTAAGTTATTATGTTAATTGCATGGAAATAATATTTAAAGGTAAAGTTTAATTTTAATTGAGGGTATAATCGAAGAATAAGTATTGTTTTAGGGTAAATTGGTAATTATGACATTTTTATAGGTCAATTGGGAATTAGAGAACAATGGAGAGGTTAATGTATGAATAAAGTAAATGTGGGGTATGATTTGTGACATGCAAATAATAGGATGATAATTGGGTAACATGCAAAATCTTGAGGGATTAAAGAGGATATTGGCCAAAGTATTATATATATGAGTTTATGTAGTGGAAAGAAAGAGAAAGTGGCAATTGTGAGGGAGAGTGGGTCGGCATTCCTTGAGAGAAATCCAGAAAATTCCCATCTCTTCTTCTTCCCTTATTTTCTTCTAAATCCTCTCAAGAAATTAATTGATAAGTTTTGTTGGTTCATCAAGTGTTTAAGGCAATAAATTAAGGTAAGTGATCTTTAGTGAATCTCATCATCATCTTCTTCTCATCTTGCTTGTGGTAATGAAGATCAAGTGCTGGAAATGATGAATGAATTTTGGTTGTAGTCAAAGAAGGAGGAGATAGGAAGGATAAAGGGAAAGACATAGCAAGAGATTGAAAGCTTGAGTGTGATAAGTTTCAGAAAAAGGTATGGGAATTTAGGATTATTCATGTTGCACGTGAGTGTATCTACTTGAATATGACGTGTTTTGCTTGAATCTTGACATGCATGTGAGTTTTCTTGACATGCATGTGAGTTTTAAAGAATTCTGGGTTTGAGTTCATTGGACCTAGATGCATTGTTTTGGTGATATCTAGAGTTTGAAAATAGATATTGAGATGATTCCAAATGGGTATTAAACTAGACTTATAGACAAAGATTTCATAAGGAGAAATCACATTCAAATGCTGCCTCTAGATATTTTTTATGATTTATTGAATTTAGGAAAACTTCTAAATTCGGATTCTGGACCAGGTTGGGGAAATATTGAGATATCTGTATGTAAAATGATCATAATGACATGAAATTAATTTCTATGAAAACTAGACTCATAAATACACATTTTATATGAAGGAAGTAATGCCTAATTTTATTTCTAAGTTTGTCAAATAATTAGCATGAAATTCGTTGAATCTGTTGGGACTGTTAGGGTACAGATGTTGGTATTTTGGGCATAAGTAATAGTAGAGAAGTCAAAATATTATTCTGTAAAATTATGAGTAAACTAGATACCTAGGAGTACGTATTTTATGAAGAAATGTTGGTCTAAATCTCTCTTGATTTTATGCTATGAATTTTTATAAGTGACAGCCCCCACTGTTTTGGTTCTATGAACAGTCCTTAGTAATTTTAAGATATCTCGAGTTCTAGAAATTATATTGCACATATTTTTGATGTTATAGAAACTAGAAATGTAGATCTACAACTTTGTAGAAGAAAACTTTTTCTAAAAATGCCGTTTACTATGTCAAATACGAGGTACAAAATGATTTTGTTAAGCAGTTTGCAGGATTTTGAGAACAGAGTGAAAAACCTGTTTGACCACGCATACTGTCGCGAGCGCGACAGCATGTTGGTCACTAAATGTGTTTTTATTCTCTTTTATTGGTACATTAGGCTACCCCCATGTTTAGCACATATAACTGAGCAAAAATTGACCTTAAATGCAAGTA
This sequence comes from Excoecaria agallocha, assembly GCA_037975025.1. Classification (NCBI taxonomy): domain Eukaryota; kingdom Viridiplantae; phylum Streptophyta; class Magnoliopsida; order Malpighiales; family Euphorbiaceae; genus Excoecaria; species Excoecaria agallocha. The sequence continues at coordinate 79,745,154 of CM075807.1, forward strand.
TACAAGAGTCATATACTAGTGTGTATATAAATTTGTATCACTTACATTGAAAATTGTTTATGAATGTATACCTATGCTATGTAATAGGAAACATAATAGTATGATCATGTCTTATGCATATGCCCAAGTGTAAACATGTCGATATTTGTATAGCACCCGATTTGAACAATGATAAGGTATGCACATTGATGATCATGCTTATGAGAATGTACCTACAAGTATGCTTAATTATGATTATGTATATGGGTGTATGAACATGAATAAAGTATCGCCTGCAATAGAGTTCAGATATGGATAGATAGGCGCCTATAGGGAATTGCAGCTGCCAAAGTCGATCCTGCTGGATCTTACACAGCCCATTAGGGTTGTTTATTTTTGCCCTCGTGTGGGTGCTCACGTGCGAGCATTTGACCGGTCCAAAGTATAGTTGGCCCTACTTGGGTCCATAGTTATGATATCTTCGGATATCTATCATTTGATACCCTCGGGTATCCATCGATCCCGTTATCCATTCTTAGAACTTAAGCAGGCTAAAGTAAAGTAATAAAGTTTCAAAGTTATTCACAGTATGAGATATGCATCTGATATATGAATTATTATGGTTAACAGTGACTATTTGAGCACGACTTAATATTTGTTTACATGATATATGGATCACTTCATGAACTATAAGTAGTATGCTGATTCAATTGTGAAAAGTTATCTTGTTATGCAAGCTATTGTATTTTATATTTTTCTTTTCTTTTGCCATATGAGTATTGTTGCTAGTTATTTTATATTTTTGACGACCACTGTGAGTGGTTGTCTTTCATGTTTAGAATTCCCCACTAAGTTGTAAAGCTTAGCACGGGTTATTTGATCCGTGTAGGTTTGGGGTAGCGAAGACTTTTTGCACAGGATCTAATTCTGCATCAGGACAGGCCAACACCAATCGATAGAAGTTGAGGTGAAACCATGCAAATGCTCATCATGTACAGGGTCCAACATCATAAATCCTTTCCTTATAGGTCTTAAGATAATGAAGCAGTCGAAGCAACTAATAAAATCATAAAGAGGATCTTGGCTAGAATGATTTGAACTTGTAAGGATTGGGTCGACAAGATTGCTTTTGTAATATGGGCTTATAAGACCCTAAATTGAGCATTGATCGGGGCCACTCCATTTTCTTTGGTCTATGGAACAAAAGTAGCACTGACGATGGAGATTAAGCACTAGTCATTGAGGGTAGTGTTAGAAGCTAGGACACCAAAAGTAGAATGGGCTAGATAGAGACTATAGTAACCTAACTTATTAGATGGTGATAGGTTGAGTACTTACTATAACAATCAAGTTTATCAAAAGAGGATTGCTCATTCATTTGGGAAGAAAATTAAGAAACACCCACTGAAAGAAAGGGATCTAGTGTTCAAGCAGATGAGGCTAGGGATTCCAGATATCCGAGGCAAGTTCAGGTCAATATGGGAAGGACCTTTTGTACTTAAAAAGCTATTATCCAAGGATACTACAATTCTATTAGAAAGTAATGGCAATGAGTTAAGAGAACTAATGAATGTTGGCAGTATGAAAAGGTTCCATGGCTAAAGGCTAAAAGAGAAAAAGAAGAGAACAAATTCCCTACGAGTCAAAAATAAAAAAAATTGGTGGCCTTGCTAAAATTGGGCACCTTGTTAGGGTAAAAATAAAAAAAAAGGTACCTTGGGCAAAAATAAGAGGTTGAGAGAAAATAATTAATCAATAAAACTCGAGAGGGTTGATTGATGATAGGAGTTATAATGCTTGTAAAGTTTCATTTCGAGATTGAATAATATGTGTCATTGGGGGAATGTCAAATGTTGATCATGTGTACTGAAATCAAATAGAAATGTCATGCATGTATTTTTAATGTCATCAATTTATTTTTTTCACATGTTTAAGTTCTAAAGGTTCAATAAAAGTGAAAACATAATCCATGGAAGTATCTAATCTAGCCTATCTCTATCACCTATCTCTCCTCATTCTAGTGTCTAAGATGAGAAAGTTTGTTATCAATAGCTAGACTGGTAACCCAATGCTTGTATGAATCAGAGGTGTTGAAGTCACAAGCATCAATCTTAAGAATGGAGGTGCTCACGGGAAGATGGGTCCAGACCCTTCGATAGTAATTTGTCAAGAAATGGGTAGTGAGAATGCCATCTCGAAAGCCCAATGAATACCTAATAATGTCCTGGCGATCCTTAAACTGACGAGCATAGTGGGCAGTCACATAAAAGGTGGCCTGATGTAGTCCACATAGAGGGACACACCTTAAAGCTCTATCTTGAACCATAAAAATAATAGGCAACTAGGTAAAGCTAAACATAATGTTAACATCCATCGAATGGCCTAGCCAATCAACTGCATCCTATACTGATCGAAATTCATGATACAAATGTCAAAGTATGACATAATTCATGAGATAAATGGCCATGGATTTGACTTGAGAAGGAGGTTTCGACAATACCTATATCTTTCTGTGAAGCCACACCATAAAAAAAGTTGTTGGGGTGAGCTGGGTTCATCTCAAGCAAAAATAAGGTAAATAAATATGTGAAAATCAGAAAGGATGCATATTTCAACAAGAAAAGCTATTTTGAAAACCTACAAGGGGTGTACTACCTTTAAATAATAAGGAAGTACCTGAAGATGCATAGGGCTACCTGTGAGGAAGGAAGGAGAGCCATGATAAATGGAAGAGTTATGGTGAAAGTCATCTAAACCAATGATGGCCTCTGCTAGGATTAGGGGAAAAGGATTACAAACCTGAAGTATGTCATCCATAATGATAAACAATCCATAATCCCTTGTCATGGGATCACCAGCATGTACCAATAAACATTGAGAGATATAGCAAAGCAGTACCATATTGAAGTGAAAGTTAGGTATGTTATCGAAGTCAGCTAATATGTCAATCATAGGCTCCAGTCAAAATGTCCTCCCTTGAGGTATTAAACCTCTAGCCTCAGAAGGAAGAATGCCTATGGCATGGGCTACCTCTCTAGAATAGTTAATATTATTAGAGGGCAGGTATGGTCGAGTGCCAGACTTAAACCTAGCATTGACCATCTCAGTGAACTCCTCTAGTAAAGGTCATAACTCTTGATATCTGAATCTAAACACATGTAACCTCTGGTCCCAATATCAAACAACAGCAAGTAATAGGTTCCTATCTAGAGAGGTTATTCTTAAGAACGTTAAGCTAGAATATAGAGCCAAAAGGGGGTACTCTTAGATTTTTAAGTCATCTAATAGCTGCTATAATTTAGTAAGTCTGATAGTCATGGTAATAGTAATTTCCAAGCAGTCTACATTTAGGAATAATTAAAGAGAAAATATATGACTAAAAGAAAAATGAACAGAAGAAGAAAAAAAGAAAAAGAAAGAGAGAAAAAAAATACTTGGAAGAAGCTACCTTGGAAAACAATAGGTCAAAGGTATAAAAACCAAGAAAGTTAAAGCACCATTTATAAAAAGTGTTGAGCCATAGCCATCCCTTATAAGGAACAAACCATGAGTAGCTCGTTTATCACCCTTAGAACGCCAAAAGCCACTCATTTGCCTAGCCCATGCATTGCACGTACATACTATTACATTTATCCTTTGTTTTCATTTTATAGGGAATCTAAAAGCTTGATGACCTAAGTAATTAACTTTGAATGGTTTTAAACACAAAAATTTATTCATCTCAAGAGGCATGATGAATTTTAGGGAGTATTTCCAACTTTTGGATAGCCGTGTGTAATAAAAGACAATTAATTTTCGTAAATATGGCAAAATAATGTTGTAACATATAAAAATGGTGTGAAAATTATTGTTAGTTTATTTTAGATGTATAGAGATAGAAAAAACGATGAAAATAGTCAAAAAAATGGAAAAAAAGGAGCTAAAATGGAGAAATAAGGCTTAATTTAAGTTTGAAGGGTAAAATGATCATTTTACCCTGAAGGACTGGATGTCTCTCAATCTAGTCTATTGCTAGCAATAGATGGGCAACCCGTGCCTCACTTGAATTTTGGAATAAAAAGGTCTTATTCTTCATTTTTTCTTGCAAACTTCCATATTTTCTAATTTTAAAGTTCTCTTTCCGATTTTTCAAGCATTTCTCCTTCGTTCTTCGTTCGTCCTTTAAGCAATTGTGCCCATGGCCTCCTGAAAGTGAGGTGCACTTTTAGGAGAACCTTTTTTTTGTTCTTTTTCATCTTCCACAAGTAAGTATTATTTGATTTTTATTCATCTTTTTAATTTTTTATTATTTATCTCTTAGTTAGAACACAATTAGGTTATACAACTTTAACTTTAGGCATGATGGATGCTAGCACCATTTATCTTCATTGTTAGAAATAAATATCACCTCATTGTTTAGGTTATGTAAGTTTAATTGCCAAACGTTTTTTGTTTGACACTATAGATAACTATATTTTATTCTTTTAGCAAGTAATATATGTTGCCTTTACATACTTTATGCTTTTAAAAGCATTTGTAGTATGGTTGTAATTACACCAAATAGTTATGAATAGGTTTAATAACTTAAATTACATTACTTGGTGGCCATCATGGCCTGTGTTATATAATTTTATTTCTTTATACAAGGGGCAGTCACATTCATAGCTGTAATGCTGCCAAAATTTTTGTCTAAATTTCTCATAAAATGTAAAGCATAGATTATGTCGATATTATGATTATATTAGTGGCCATGATGGCTTGAGTTGTTTGAATGCTCTTTTGGTGTAGGGGGTAGTCTAATTCCTATCCAAAATGCTGCCAAAATTTTAACTAGATTTATTGTAAAGCATGAAGTGTGCATTATGTTAATAACATGTAAATTGGATATTTGGAAGCCTTGATAGCTTGTGTATTGTTGTGAATTATCTCTTTCATGCAAGGGTCAGTCACATTCCTAAGTGAAATGTTGCCAAATTTTTATTAAATTCTCATAAAATGTGTGCTATGCATTGTCTCATTTTTTGTGCATGATAGCTAGAATAACCAAATATGCGTGTCATTTTTGTATTGATTAATATGCTTTTCTAATGTCAATTGATTGTAGATATCCAACTTAACATGTTGTCTAAATGTGTGTATATTAGCTTCCTTGTGACCTAAGTTAACCTTGAACTAATATGTAACATTTCTTGCAAGATGCCTTTATAGGGCTATATGCCCGCAACCACCTCGACCTGTACTAGCTTATATTATGCTTGTACATATTGGTAGACATCGGGCCCTAGTACGAGTCTAGTAACAATTGAGTATATTTATATCCAGGCAGTTTCTATAGGAGTTTAGTTTGCTAGAAGAGGCTGACCAACTCCTAGCTAGGTCAGGATGGATAGAGTTCTTCGCCCCAGCCTATAGGACATATCCAAACATCCCTTATCAGACACAAAGGAGGGGGTCATACAGTTTTGGGCTTTAGATATACATTATAGGACCACGAGGCATAGGGTCATTGAGGCCATTGGCTAGCATAGTGGTTTAGGCATGGTTACACTACCTAGGTTCATAGATCAAGAGAGATGGATAGCGATGACACTTCCAGGGGTCATTTACTACACAGACATGATGAAGGGTGATGCAGCCTCAACAAGTGTACTGAATCAGTAAGTAATAATTGGTGCTCAATTTAGGACCCATGAATATCATACCTAAATACTTGTAGATGCAAGCAATGAAAATAAAGTGTATGCTAAAGAATTCCCATATTTTATTGTGTGTTATGCTATCAACTATTAAAATGCAGAAATTAAACAACCAAAATTTAAATTCAAAATTTGACTAAAGATAAACTTGCAGTAATTTTCTATGGATTAAGCAATTAAGAAATTAATGAAATGAAAATTTATATATTAAGATATTGTTCAGGTTCACTTATCCTCCCCATACCCAAATGTGAATTTAACTAACCTAAAATTATATATATAAAGTTGGGATAACCCTTTTAACCTAAGCATTGTATTTCGAAGCAAGCTATTGTAATCATAAAACTTCCCATTCCGAAGCAAGTTTTATGATTAGCCTAAGCACGGATATAATATTTTAGGTTCGATTTTCTTTCCCATTCTAGAGCCAAACAACCCAAAATCCATCCATATTACCCCAAACTCAAATTTTAAAACCATAATACATGCAACAAAAAGAGTCCCATTCCAGAGCAATCTCAAAGTTACAACAAATATCGTAAAAAAATAGAGTAAGATAACATTCATGGTGTTCAAACATTCATGTACATTACCAAGCAAGATAGCATGATAAAATCAATCATCCATTGAGATAAGTCACTCAAAATATCAAAACCTAATAAATATTAATGAAGTAATAGTAAAATGAACCATTCATACAAATTTATATAAACTCAAAATTATTCAATATTAACATTAGGTATTTCGGGATTCAAAGATCCCCTAAATAACTAGCTACTACTCATTACCCATTATAAAATAAGAATAGAAAAGGATAAAAAAACCCAAAAATTTATGTGAGGAAGAACACTAGCTAAATCCCAAGCTTCATTCTCTAAATCTCCAATGAGATGTGAACTCCAAAAAGAAAAACTAAAATCTAGTCTATGTATTGAGTTTAATCTATGTATTTTTTGTGTAAATCTATGTATTTTCAAGTATAAATCTAAATCTAAGTGTATAAAAATGAAGAAATGAAAGAAAAAAGCAGGAGAAAACCCTATATCTAAAGAAAATTTATCCTTTTGCCAAATAGAAAAATTTGGTTTATATAGGTCCGAAAAGGTTACGGTCAGTAGTAAATTTCAGCTGATCACGACATGCTAAAAAACTACCTTTGGACTGAGATGGGTTATGTTCAACACTCTTTTCCTATTGACTATGATATACTCCTTAATTCACTACTGGACTGAGAATTGCATACCTCATGGTTAACACTATTTTTTTGTTAACCATAACATACAGTTCCCTTGCATTTTGGATTGAAGCTTGCATACCTTATGGTCATTACAAAATTACTGTTAATTGTGAGGTCTTCTTTTCAATTCTGGACTGGAACAATGATATAGTCATGGTAAGCACAAAATTTATACTGACCATGACATATGTGAAACGGTTCATTATAACATGAAGCACTAGGTCACAGTAAACACTTAAAACTTGATGATCGTGAGGTACCTGTAAAAATTGTATTTAAGCACAAAAACCCATCAAAAGTCCTCCAAAGCATACAAAAGATAAGATTTACTGAATTCGGATATAAATTATTAAATTCAAGGAAAACAAATATAAAAAAAAAAGATGAAAAGACACTTAAAACTACATTAAAATTGACTAAAAACTGGACACTAAATTGGAGTTATCAAAGTGCACCATACTGGCCACTCAAATCTATAAATAGTTACAGAGGGTATTATTTGATTCATACCTAAGACACATAAGGAGTCTGGGGAATGTTACCTCAGTAGATGTCACCTAGTTATGGGGTATGTAGGAGGGAAAGCATATAGACATTACGCATGAGAACATCGTGATGCTTGTCAAAGTAGGCATTTTGCCCGGGCCTTAGATTTGCATAAGAGGCATTATTACTAAATTGCTACTATCTCTAGGGGTACATGAAAGTGACTTTGGTAACCTTATGTCAAAGGGAATCTACATCGACTTTTATGCTATGATCATTACGAGCAAGTAGAGCCTATAGAGGGGTGTGAGGGCAAGTACAGATTGTTGACTGTGCCAGAGACTAGATAGAGGTGTGGTCTCCCTTCTATAGTTCTAGGTGCACCTATACAGGGGGATTAGTAAGGCCAACCACCAGAGGAGGCACCAATGGAGCCACATGTAGCTCCAGCACAGCCACCTCAGTAGGAGCATCAAACAGAGAAAACAGATGGCTGTAGGGACCTCAAAGGTCAGGGATAGACTCAAACTATGAGTTTGACATACATACTGATCTGTATTATCATTTAGGTGGCTCACTGTAGCTACCAATACACCTTAGATCTCCCATCAAACATTAGATGCTACCGGCCGTGAGGAGGTTCTCTCCTTATGGATATTCTGGAGCATCTACCTCTTAAGCTCCTCCTTCTGGTGGACATCTGACGACATCTATATCGATAGCTCCTTTGCCATCTGTTCAAACATCACAAATATTGGCACCTTTCATCCATCCATTTAAGGATAGTTGTAAAAGACTGGTAGAACTAGAGGATGCTAGTAGATGCCAAGACTAGACACTGTAGACTATACTCATGGTAGTATAATTCATATTACTAGCTACCATACAGACCCTCCAGGATGAGGTATGGGGTCTTAGAGTGGACATAGGGGTTGCATGCCATAGATATGATGAGTCCTTATAGGTTATTGATGGATCCCTCACCCAGATTAGAGAGTAGGGGGACCGTATTGAGGGTAAGGTTCCCAAAGCCAGATAAGCTATGGTAAAGATGGGTGAGCAGCTGAGGAGGTATATGAGGTTCCTGAGTGGAGATCTAATGAGATACCTAGAGTGCCACTCCAGAGCTATTCTTGAGGTAGGATAGGGATTAGAGAGGTTAGTAAGGGTGATAACACAGGTCTTGCAGCTTTTAACATCAGCACTGCCAGGCTTAAGGTTTGTGTTCAAGTAGGCAGAAGAAAAGCCGCTGGTAGCACCTTAGGCTTGGCACAAGCTAGACCATTAGCTCTTAGACCTCCATCAGAGTCAGCTTACCATAGAGCACCAGGGCTATCTTAGTAGGTTATATTGTATTAAGGGAGTTTTTTTTTTGTTTAAAAATTTTTGATGTATATAAAAATAAAAAAAATTGCATTTATTCAGTTTATGTATTTATTTTACATTTATGATTGTTTTGATTTGTGTTTGGCACTCAGAGTTGAAAAAAAAGATAAAAAAGATGAAAATAAAAGTAATGAATGTATAAGCGAGATAAAATGGTGAACTATAACAAAAAGGGTAACAATATGAAAAAAATATAAGACAAAATGACAAAAGAAAGAGAGGCCCAAGAGGCCAAACCTAACAAGCATAGCACTAATATTTAACCTTTCATCATAGTAGGTACTAGAAACTCTCACCAAGGGTATATATATATTCTTCAAATAGAAGGAAAGTACAAACATTCTTGTTCATCATAAGAAGCTACCTAAATAAGGAATCACAAGGTAGATGTTGACAATAAAGAACTATTGAATAAGAGGCATAAGCCTGATGGTATTATGAATTTTGAAAAGATACAAAATCACTAGAAAAGGGTTTCCAGCATCTTAGTGACTCTTTATAGATGCATATCTACTAGAAGTCTCCTCATTGGAACACTACTTCAAAAGAGGAGCAACCATACTTCTTAAGAAAACATCAAACAATAACAATTTGATTCTGCATGCCCCAAGCATTAATCAGACATTAAAACAACATTAATTCTACACGCTCTAGATGCTAATCAAATGCATCCAAGTAACCTAATTTCGCATGCCCTAGGTGCCAATAAGGGCTAGTTAATTTATCCTGATTTTGTATGCCCTAAGCACTAATTAGACGATCAATCAGGAACAACACATCAACAAGCTGATGTTAGCTATCAAACAAAGGTTAACACATCAAAAAATTGATGTTAAATACCCGAACTAGGGTTAATATATCGATAAGCTGATGATAACTACCTGATCAACCAAGAGATTTGCTGCCTCAGGTATGCATTTTTTTCCTCTTACTCTAAATTTTGGCCCACTTTGGTACTAATGCACCAGCTCCCCAAAATTAGGGGCAGCTATAGACACTGTGACCCCGAGGCAACCTAGATCAGAGTTACCTATGATGAGGAAATAGTATATTACTAATAGTAGGTTCGGATCTCAAAGATCCAATCATGAATTTCTCATATTTTATCATATATTACATTAGATCAGGGGTGCTCATCTATGGGTCTCTCTCTCCTACACAAGCAAGGAAAAGGGGAATTTTAGGAAATTTTAGGATTAGTGCTGAGGGATAGCCACCTCTTATGGAGGAATGTTTGTCCATGGCTCGAAATCTAAAATTCCCACATTTTTTAAATTCAAAATAGTTGTTTTTATTATAAAGGATTTTTTTCCAAATTTGTTAGGGTTTTTCTCTAGATTTAGCGATTTTTAATTTGAATCAAACTCAAACTCTTGCCTAGGTATAAAATCTAAAATCTAGAATTTTGAATAAAGGAGGAATCATTATTTTACAAAGGCTACTTTAGAGAAGGAAGAAAATTGATTTTTTCTCTCTCTATGAGTTTATTACTCTAACATTATTCTTTGATCACAAAAACATAAAAACACACAAATTTCATTATTTTTCTAGGAATTAAAGAACATGAATCAGAGCAATGATCTATACTACAAGAGTTACAGATTTAGAATATCTTCTAAGGGTAATATTTTAAGCCCATTTTCTCTTTCTCTTTCTAAAATGGCAATGCACAAGTCATATGAAATTTATTGGGACATTCATTTTTTTAATGTTGCATTGGATTTATTGGCAAGCTTATATATGATATAAGATGAATCTAAATTAAATTAGCATTTTAATTGTGTGTTTGGAATGGGATTCCTCCATTGCTGTATATTAAGCTTTTACTTTTTTTATTCTATAAATTCATATTTTAACATGTTTTAACTAAATTTTGGGTATGTTTAGATGTTTAAACACTATTTTAGCATAGTTTAATGCTTAATGACTGCATGTGTAAGGTTAAAAACATTTTGCATGACTTTTTCTGCATGTTCACCATGAAAATTATCTATTATGCTTCAACCAGCATTAGAAGACAAAAAGAAAACCAAATGGATGCTCGTCTATCATGCAATAGATGGGACATCTCATCCCATCCTTTGCTCTAGGTAAGGGCATCCCTCGCTTATTTTGGCCAACTATGAAGGGTTTTTTTGGCATATTTTTGTATATTTTCATGTAATCTATGTGTTTATGTGAGGCCCTAATCATGACCCTAATCGAATTATTGTTAATTGACCGGTGTCTAGCAAGTGTACTTGATCAGCTAGTAATATAGGGAAATATAGATTAAGACCCGAAATATCGTACCCAAGGGAACACGGATTGCTAAGAAGAATATCTATGTATTAATTGAATTAATCTGAGATTGTTTCCCAAATATTTTTGATTTAAAAGCAAAAATTAAACAAAATAAACAAATAAACAAAACAAAAGCTAAAATTAAATTAACATGAATTAAAAATAAAACAATAACTGAAATTCTCTTGCTAAAGGAACTATCCACCTTAACTTTCATTGTAATGACTTAAATTCAATATAAACACCAGTGATTATGGAAAAACTAGTAATAGAGCAAGATATCTTTATTCAAGTATATCATTCGTAGTAATAAACTCATAGACAAATCTAATACTTAGCATGAAAAGCTAGTTTTAACTTCCTAAATATTCATTGAAGCCTTTCTGAAGTAATTCAACTCCAATTTATTCTAAGTTCTTCCTCTCTTAGTATTAATCAATAAAATAAACACATAATTCTCTCATATTTTGGATAATAATCATGCATAAATATTAAAGAATTAACCCAAAAACATGCAAATCATTAACTATGTCAAAACCAATTTTTAGTTATTTACTCAATAAACCAATAATTAATCTTAACACAATCGAAGATAAGAATATGCTTAAAACCAAGAAATAATTAACCGATATTGAAAGTAAGCTCAAAATAAAGTAATAACAATGAAAATATAAGTTTTCAAGAATCTATTAGCAAAATAAGAAAAAAATATTTACTAAACATATTTAAAAACTAAAACAAAGTTGAAAAAAGCTTAAAAAAAATCGAAAGGAAAAATAAAAATAGAAAAACTAGAAAAACAAAGTAAAACTAAAACTAAAGATTTCTTCTAATTGATTCTAATTGATTCCTACTAATTGATCTATACTAATTCAATTCTTTCTTTGGTGTTTCAGACTCCTATTTATAGGCCAAAGACGTAGTAGAACCCTTCTTGAACTCCAGAAATTGAATAGGAAGCAAACTCTACTAAAATAGAAAGCTCGGAGAAAATCCTTCATTAAATAGGAGACTCATCACGTGGCCATGCCTCTTCCTGTGTAAATTTACATGTGGTCATGTGTGTACCCTTTTGTTCTTCACACGTGGGCACGTGAAATTCCTCCTTTCCTTACACGTGGTCACGTGTCTTCTTTGCAAGCTTATTCACGTGGCCATGCATAGAATTCTTCATCATTTCACGTGGCCATGGCTTTCCAAATACAACCCTTCACGTGGCCATAGTTGTTTCTCTTCATTTATTTCACGTGGTCACATGAAAGCCTTCTGGACTGGATGCTCACTTTCTTGCATCAATTTCTCATTTTTGCAGTTTTGGCCCCAATCTTTGCCTTTTTTGCAATTTAACCCTTTTTTTATGCAAATTAACCCTGAGACACCAAAAATTACAATTAACTCCAAAAAACATAAAATTAACCAATTAAACTCAATTAAATACCTAAAAATATACTAAAAATATCATATAAATCACCATTATCAAATACCCCACATTTAAACTTTGCTCGCCCTCGAGCAAATTAGAACAAACCAACTTCTCAAAATAGTCAAACTCAAATAAAGAATCATGTATTTCAAAACCAAGCTTAGCAATTAACAAGAGCACTTAATAAAATTTCAACTAGAATAAATTCAACCAAGATAATATGAGTTAGTTTCCTTGTGTGTGTGCAAGACCAAAACATTTTAAGCATTTTCAAAATCCAAAACACCAATGCAAATTCATAGTCAAGTTTAGAATGATTGTACACCTAAGTATACACATGGTTTCGCGCTTGAAACTCTAGAAACACCATAGGCCTCTCCTTTAGCACCGAAACCCAAAGGTCATCTCTGCTAAACAACTCAAAAACAAAACTTAGAATCACTTAGATCTTTTTAAAGGTTGTAATGGGGCTAAGGTATTGGTTATCAAAGAATGGATAAACAATTAACAAAAAGAATAGCCACTCTAAGATAAAATAGACTAATAATTCACAAATTTTATCCCATTAATTTAAACAATAGAGAACTCATCCAAACAATTCATACCTTTTTAAGAAGTCATAACTGCTTTTCCTTGCAACTACCCCACACTTAAGATTTTTTCCATCCATGCTAGCTTTATTTCATCTTCTTTCTCTTTCTTTTTCTTTTCTTTTCTTTTCTTTCTTTTCTTTTCACTTTTTTTTTCATACTAGCTTTAATTTTGACAATACAATAATAACATGGGTAATCATAAAGTCACAATTCACTATTCACTTGACTTCAATAACAGCCATTAACATTGACCCATATATTTCATACTTCTCTTAAATCAACCTCTCAAATCATTCTCTTATTCACATTTGACCCTTAAGATGCATCACATACATGAGTGGAATTTTAAAATTTTTTAACCATTAGATCTGATCTTGCCATGAATATACAATATAACTAGATGAGAATAAGAAAAATAACCTTTGATTTTTGTTGAACAGTTGATTTTACTTCGCACCGGGTTGTCGCAAACCACAGTGTCTAAAATCGAACACCTCCAATGAGTAATCCACACTAGAGAGGGATAAATTAAACCAACAAATTGGTGTTTAACTAGGGCTAGCCGAAATTCCAAGAAGCTAGCTTAGAGTTGGCACAAAAAGGAGAGAGAGATTAGAGAAAAAGACTTTCTTTTTGTTTTAATCACTTAACCCTAATTTCTCATTAGTTGGCCTTTTACAGTTAGGTTAAAATTCCAACTCCTTAATGAGATTGGCCTCTTTAAAATTGCTGGAGAATCATTAATTGGGCCTCTGGAATTAATTATAATCATTTGGGCTTAATTAAATCCAATTTAAACCTTTTCATAAAAGACTATGCACAAAACCCACAAACTAGGCTATTTGTGCAACTAATTGGATTTAAATACCCAAATGGATTCCAAATCCAACCAAATTAAATATGTGAGTTCTATAACACTTATGTAACATATATAAATTAATTTAGTGCATGAAATAGGCCATTAAGTCCTTATGTTCTGGACTTGGCGTGTGACCCTTACAGAAGGGCTTTCGCCAACTGCTTCATTCCTCTGGCCCTTAATAATTCTTCCAATGGACTTATTAATTATTATACCAGTCCTATAACACTTATAGTAGTCCTATAATACTTATAAGGCAATAATAATTAATCATGAAATACATTATTTCAATTAGGTCCAATTTACAAAACATTTCTCAAAATTTTCGCGGATAATTTTATTTGATCATAATTAATCAAACTCTTTTATTAATTATTATCATATTCACTTCTCTACCTTCATAATAATATCAAATATTATTATCCTTGTCATTTTACCATTTTACCCTTTTCTCTATATGTGTGTGACCTATTGGGTTCCTGTTCATGTTGGAAGTATAATATGTAATTATGAGTTCTATTCAAAACTCACATGATTTAAACTCCTTTAAATCATTTTATCAATCTCTATTGATATTTTGATACATCATTATACAAGTCATGATTGCCCTCTTGCTAGGCATCATGACTACCCAAATGTCAGAAAAGTCATGTGATTTGACTGTACCCTTCCATAGAAACAATTACCGTGCAATTACTCCTTTTACCACTCTTATCTCAATTAGATTCTGAGTATAGATTTCTGTCAACTCATATAAATATAATTATGTATGTTCTATTAATTTAACCATTGTTCCCAAAATGCCCTCCATGGATCTCTATCCATCTTGGCATTTTACTCTGGCCAGAGATTCTCTGAACAAGGTAATTATAGAATCATGCGAGATAACTTCCCTTATTAAATATGGGATGGTGAATCCTTTGTCAATCACTCAACTATCTTCAAGTAGGTCATGATATACCCAATCTCCTAACTATGTTCACTCCCAGTTGGAAGTAATCAGTTATGGAGCCAAAGTATACCACTTGCTACTTAAGATAACTTTGGAGATCTCAAGTCTAAGGATACTTGCACAACCGCTATGAAGAGATTCCTCACTCACATAGATTTAATATCCATGTGAAGATTCTCTTTACAGGTCTCCAATGAACTTGTTCTTCTAACAAGCATCCATATGTTAGGTTTGATTATCTTTCATAATCATAGTTATGAGAACCACTGCTTGAACCATTCAAAAAGCATAACTGTGCTAGTCTGTCCGTATTAACAATGTCCTATCTTGTTAATTCTCTGACTAGGGATATTTAGATATTAACAAATTTGCATGCAATAGACATCTCACATCATGAACACCTTCATGATTGCCTTTGCACTGTGTTTATAATATCTAGGACTTTATTTATTAATTTAAAATTTACAAACTCATGTATTTAAACATAGCATTAATAAATGAATGATGCCTTTTATTAAGAATATAAATTTTATACATATGAAAAATATCCTTATTGCATGGGCTCTAGGGCATACTCTCTAACACCCCAAACATTATCTTAACTATATTTTTGCTCCAATTATACACACTATACACTATAATATCAATTGACTATTATATACTCTATCACATAAGACCATGAATTCATTAGATCATAACTACTAAAAATTCTTCCAATAATGCTTAATTAGACTTTAATAATGTATAATTGCCCTTAAATTCTACTAGGGCCTATTTAGGGTCCTTACGATTATATTCTTAACAATAATTATATTTTACCGTATTATAATTATAATATTCAAATATTTTACATTATTATAATTTAGTAGGATGGAAACAATCATGTTGTGCAGTATAACAGACTCATTTATATTGTTATATTCTTAACCTAAGGACGTGAAAATGTTAGATAGCTACTAAGAATAAGTGGTTTCTTTCTTAGCCATTTGTGCTACATCTGTAAGGACCCAATCATAACCTTAAGTGGATTATTGTTAATTAATGAGGGTTATCATTAATTAAGGCAAAATTGGATTATTTTGTAATTATCGAGATTAAGTCCCAAGAAGGATATTTTGGTAATTTCATCATGTAAGTATATGAGTTAAGTTAAATTAAAATTAAAGAAAAGGATACCATTGAAGTGAATTAGAAAGTCTTGGGGTTAAGTTGGAAGGAATTGAAATAATAGGGGTTTAATAGTGTATAAGGGTAATTATGGAAATTCACCTAAGGAGATATTTACCCTACTAACTCTTTTATTTAGCTTTTTGGAGAAGGAACTCATGGGGATTTGAGAAGTTGGATTGCCATTTGGAAGGAGATAGATCTCTCTCTCTCTCTCTTCCTTTTTCTCTGTTGGTTACGGCATCAAAGAAGAAAAACCTAGGGTTTTGGGTGTCTCAATCTAATGAAGGAGAGGAAGGGAATTAAGAGTAAAGGAGGATGGATCAAGCAAAGTGAGGGAGGTTTGAAGCTTTAAAAGCCAGGTATGGGAATTACTGTGATTTTGTTATTTATGGATAGATTTATAAAGATTAGGGTTTTGATGTTTGGATTTTTAAACGAGAAATGTTAAGATTATTTGTTTTAAGATGAGTAAGGAAGGATTATTTGTTTTAAAATGTGTTTTGAAGATCATTTGGTTTATGGGATTATTTTTGTTTACGATTGAACGAAGAGCAGATCAATCTATTTCTGTTCCAGGCAGCATTCTTTCTTAGGGTGTTGAGTCGTGACATTCTTCACGAGTCGTGAAATTTTTCATGAGTCATGAAGTCTATAACGAGTCATACACCTCTTGCCTTCATTCGTGAACTTCTTCACGAGTCATGAACCTTACCCATTTTTCTTCACTCGTGAATGACTTCACAAGTCGTGAACTTATCCTTTTATCTCTTCACTCATGAACTTCTTCATCAGTCGTGAATCTCATTCCTTTTCTTCACTCGTGAATGCCTTCACAAGTCAAGCATTCCTTCACAACTCGTGAACCGAGTTTTGGCCTTCTATTGACTCGTGAATGACTTCACGAGTTGTGAAATCTGGTTTGACTCGTGAATGACTTCACAAGTCGTGAGATTATATCCGACTCATGAATGCCTTCACGAGTCATGCACTACCACTTGGCTATTTCCCTCATGTAAAGCCTAACCATTTATATGTCCTCTTTTCAAATAGTTCTTCTTCACCCAAGCTGCAAAACATTTATTAACTTATGAACCAATAATGTGGGGTGTATAATTGAGATAAACACGTTAACCATAAGTAATGTTGAGGGAGTTTGAACATTAAAGTGATGTATAGTATGTTATTGGGTATTACCTGAATTTGAAGGATATGAATGAACTTATAAGAGTGAATTTATTGAACTAACTTGTAAGTCATCTAAGCCATCAATTTGCTGTGCAGGGCAAGATCATTTAATTAAAGAAATTCTAAGTATGTATATAGAAAACTGAAAAGATTCATAAGAATAAACCTATGAAGTCACGATATAAAGACCACTTGAACTTTTAATTAAAGGGCCTTGTACATGGGAATGCTAATATGAGATACGTTGTTAAGAATTTATTTTAAGGCCTAATGAGCATAAACCTGAAGAGAGAGCAGGAGGCAATACAATAACTTAAATGATATGCTAATTAAGGTGTCTTGCAAAGTTGCTATGAGATATGTACTAGGTCAAGGGATGATGCTATCTAAATATTGCAATTTAACCTAGTTGTAATAAGATAATAGTTATAAAGTTGTAAATCTAAGATAAAAAGAATAGGCCAACATGACTTATGTTTAATTATGAAATTGTGGAAGCTTGAATGCCCTCGAGGGCATAAGAAGAAGTATGATTAACATTGGGTATAAGAAACTGTTTGCCTATTTGTTCATGCCTATATTATATTATGATTAACTCATGCCCGTCAATAGTGTGCTAATGACTAAGATAACATGATCACACATACCCCAAATAAGTATAAATTGTCACAAAATGAAAATACAAGTAAGAGGATTGTATATATATATATATATATATATATATATCGGAAAATGTTAAGGTGTATAACTTATCGTCTATAATATGATAGACCCTAAAAGAGAATTAAGTGATTGAATATGAACATGTGTTAACTTTAAGCTATAAGAGAACTCATTTATTTTAGTATATGGACCATAAATGCTTAAGTGTTGCTATATATGTTTATGTCGTAATTGGAATAATTATGAGAATAGGGAGCTATTCATAACAAGCCGTAACAAGGTATGTCATCGAGAACTATCCACAAGGTATGTAAGTACTATATGTTGTATAGTTGATATATATGAGTAATGAAAGCTTGTATTTTCATGATTTAAGCTGCATATATATATATGTATATGTACATGTGGGCACGCGCAATGGTAATTATGAAAGATTGCATATTATTATTTGTTTAAACCTGAAACCATCATGATATGAAATGATGTGCATTCTTTTATGAAAAGTGACTTTAAGCCAAATGATGTGCTAAGTAAAGAAGGATATATTAAATCAAAGATGTTCTTAAGTGGTTATGCCTATGGGTCTTAGTTCAGTTGTGGATTAGATAGGCATGCCTAGAGGGATATAGTCGCAGCTGCCATAGTTGACCCCATTTGAGTCTTATTCCTTAAAGCAACCATGGTTCGGCCCTGTTTGGGCCTATAGTTTATTCCTTGCTGGAACAATTGTTTAACACCGTTTGGGTCCGTTGTTTGATATCTTCGGATATCCATAGTTTGATACCTTTGAGTATCTATTACTCCCGTTATCCACCCTTCGAATTAGTACATAGGCAAGATATTAAAGATGATAAAGATTACAAGGATTAAACTGATATAAATAAATAAATAAATAAATATATATATATATAAATATATGTGTATCGATTTCTTCACGTAGTTAACATAAGCATGATGAGTGTCTTATTTTATTGTGTTGCTTTACCTTAAATTCCTTTTGGCTATGATTGTTTTTATGAAATGAGATGTCATGTTCATTATATCATGATTATGAGATATGTATATCACATCGACCATGAGGAAGGTTCCCGTGTGAGTCCGATGTGAGTAGAACTCTATCGGTGGGTTCTAAGGAGAATATATAGACTCTAAAATGTACAATATTTTGCTAGAACTTACATGGACATTAACATACACACTAAGTTTCATGTGCTCTCTTTATAAAATGCATACATGTGACATCGAGACATTGTTTTAGAATCATGATAGGTAATAATTGTTCTTAGTGATCACATACAACTCTACTAGTTTTTTTAAATATATATATATATATATATATATATATATATATATATATATATATATATATATATGTTTACACATAAGTAGGTTTAATGATAACATTCATTTAATCAAGTGCAATGCATGACATTGAATGAAGGTTGTAAGAGAATTAGGTTACCATGCTAAGATAACATAAAGGATGTAAAGTTTATGAACCTAATATGAGAATTGTACTAAATATATGAAGTAGATAGATTTACAAGGACTACTTGTAGATGCTATATGGCTTAAATACACCCTTATATTATGAATTTGTGAGACCCCTTACATGACCCTAATTAAATTTCATGTTTTGAGAGGAGTTTTAATTGATTAAGATTAAATATTTAATGAGAAATTCGTATAAATTTGGGTTAAAGGATAAATTATGCTTTTATTATTTTAATGGCATGGAAAATAAATTGATTAGTGTGATGTAATTTGAATTGAGGGTTTAATTGGAGTATAATTATTGATTCGGGATAAATTGGTAATTATGACATTTTATAGGGTCAATTGAGAATTTAAGAATTGAGGAGAGGCTAATGTAAGGAAGAGGTTAAATGGTGGGATTGAATTATGAATAGACTAGCTTGTGGGAATGATTTGTGACATGCAAGATTTGGTGGGAAATCTTGGTAACATGCAAAAACTTGAAAGGATCACTTGGGGAATTTTCCTTATCATTATATAGGCTGTAAGTTAGTGGATAGAAAGAGAAATTCCGATGGAGGTGAGTGTGGTCGGCTAAGCTTGTGGAATGAGAGAGATTTCCTATTTCTTTTGCTTGCTTAATCTATATCTCTAAGGAAATCTTAAAGAAAACTTCATGCATGTTAATTATTCAAGAAGAAATTGGTAAAGATTATAAAGGTAAGGTTTAATTTTGGATATCTTCATCCCCTTCTTCTTCTTCTTCTTCTTCTTCTTCTTCTTCTTCATTTCCTTATGTGAATTTTGGATGGGCTTGGTTGCTAAAAATGATGGATTGGGGATGATTTGTGTTGTAGTTAAAGAAGGAGGAGATAGAAAGGATAAAGGGAAGGATATTGCAAGGGATTGAAAGCTAGGGTGAAATAGGGGTCGGCCAAGGTATGGGATAGTACTCACATTGCATGCATGTGATTGTTGATTGTATCATCAAGGTGCATGTGTGTGATAGATGAAATAATAGGGATGAGATATGAATTTAGAATATGTTACAATATGTGTTACATGAAGATTTGCTGAAATTATTGAATGTAATTAAGCTATAAAATGAGCTAGGGATCTTAATTTAAAGCTTTGGTAATTTTGATAGTTCCATATGAGATATATGTATAAAAGTGTATTTGAAAAATATCACTAAATTGGCCTCTAAATTAATCCCTACATTGATGGAATATTAGATGCATCTTTGATGCTAATATTGAACATCTTGGGTAAAATCTTAATAAATGATTGTACAATGATCAGAATGGAATAAGGTCAATTCCTACTTAAAATAGACTTCAAGACCTACAATTTATATGGAGAAAGCAAAGTCAAATAATGACTATAAGATTGCTTAATGTTCACATGAAAATCGGAGATTCTGTGTTGCTTATTATGATGAACAGCCATTAGTAAATTGTACATATCTCGAGTTCTAGACGTGATATTGCAGCGATTTTTGATGTTTTAGAAACTAGAAATGTAGGGAAACAATGTTGTAGAAGACCACTTTTGCTGAAAATATCGTTTGGAATGTAAAAAATGTTGTGTAATTTGAATTTGTAAATCTGTCTCGTAGAAAATTTTTAAGGCCTTAAGGGTAGTCGTGGCTGAGACCATTTGTCTCAGCCATGGCAACCTTCTGTGGCCAAATTACAGTATTTGGTCACGGCCGAGACCATTTGTCTCAGCCGTGGCCCTTTCCTTTTGAACTTAAATGCACTTTTTAATCAAATAAACTACCAATGCTTACTCTAACATTTGAAATACATCTAAAATATGTAGTTTATATTAAATTATGGCATGAATATGTGAAAGTGTGAGACTATAAAATGACCATTGAATTATATGTATGATATTATGATTGAAATATGATATGATGCTTAAAGAATAACATGCTCGAGTATAAGTTCATTGAGAGGTATGTTCAATCACTGACACTTGAACTTTTACATGTGAGTATAAATACATGTTTATATAGTGGAAAATGTTATACTATAATATGAACATATAAGTGTACAGGGTGTATGAGACAAGCACAAGAAGGATATATATATATAATATATAAACATGAAAAAACTATATTGCCTGCTACTAGAGTTTAATTATGGATAGATAGGCGCCTATAGGGAATTGCAGCTGCCACAGTTGACCTTTTTAGGTCCACAGTATAGTTGATCCTGCTGGATCTTGCACAACTCATTTGGGTTGTTGCTTAGCCCTTTTGGGTCCTTGACCGGTCCACCGTATAGTTGGCCCTGATTGGGTCCATAGTTTTGATACCCTCGGGTATCCACCGATCCCGTTATCCACTCTTAGAACTTAAGCAGGCTAAAGTAAAGTAATAATGTTTCACAGTTAATCACAGTATGAACTATGCATTTGTTATATGATTTATCATGTGTAACAGTGGTTTCTTAAGCATGTATTGGTATCTATTTATATTATATACATATCTCATTATGAATTTTATTAATTCAAGTATTCTGAATTAATTGTGAAGGGTTATCTTGTTATGTAAGTTATTATTATTATTCATTTGTTTTGTATATTCTATATTTTTAATGACCACTGTGAGTGGTTGTCCTTCCTGTTTAGAATCCCTACTAAGCTGTATAGCTTAGCATGGGTTATTTTGATCCGTGTAGGTTTTTGGTAGTCAAGGCTTTTGCACAGGAACTATTTCTGCATCAGGACAGGCCAACACCAGTCTATAGAAGTGGATGTAGGAAACTTTTGATAAATCTTGTTTAGTTCCTTACATGTTTAACAATGAAAAGAGGGATGTTGCATGGTATAAGCACTTTCTTAAGCATGTCATATCGGCTAATTGAAGCAAGTCGAGCTTGTATGATAAATAATCATGATTTCTTGAGTTGTAATAAGAAAGAATTATGAAATGTATGAATGATAATAGTTTAAAATGAATGGTAAGCTATGATGATGTTAGTGGATAAACCAGTCTAAGCAGGATCGAGCTAAGTCAAGTAAATACTCTAGATGAATGTAACAGGGTATTCGTTGTTGAGGTTGAAGTCTTTCTCAAATGATCAGTATAACAAACTCATATGTTATTTGGTGTTTGATAAAAAGGTTGTGTATATTTATGCATGCTTATATGACTCAGGAAAAGAGGTTATCTATAGAATTTTGTTCCCCACCAAGCTTTAAAGCTTAACACAGGTTTGTTTATCCATGTAGGTTTCGAGATAAGCTCTAATGGATTGATAGCTAGTGCCTAGATGACCAATGATGAGGAGATCAAGCAATCCACCATTGCCCTTGAGGATTTCATTATGTATTGTTGGCCAATTATGTTAGGCCCTTTTATTTATAAGTTAATTTATTTGTTATGGCATATAATCATGGCCTGTGTTATTTTTATTATTACTATTAGTATTTTTGCTTGATTTTTATTAGGTATGATGATGATTGATGATGATTGACGATTATCCATGGTTAAAGGATTAGGGTATTACAACATGAATTATCTTTAATTTTATTTTTTAAAAAAGGAGTGCCAAGGCATAGTTTATAAAAGACCACCAACCTTTAGGAGTTCGGTTAAAGTTGAATTTTTTTGATAGGATATTCCTATATTTTTTTTAAGTCTGCTATTTATTTTTCATTTTTAATCACATAATTCAATGTTTATAATTATTAGATAATTTATGGCTTTTGGTCATATATAAGAATCTATAGTATACTTTTGTACTTAAACAAATTATAATACTATAGAATAGTCTTATATTTTTAGGTATGTTATTCATTTTCATTTATAATCACATAATTGAATGTTTATATTTATATGGAACTTCTAAAATAGAAAAATATAGCATTGGAATTATAATATCCCTTTCTATTTTATGATAATGATAATTATCTTTTATTTGAGATCATTTTCATTACCTTGTCTAAATTCAAACAATTTCCTAGGAGTTCCAATACTTGAGTTCATTTTTTTTATCTTGAATTGTCATTTTTTTCATTTATCCACTTACTTTTAAAATGTATTGCTTGCTAGAAATTTTCTCTGATGGGTGATTATTGGTGTTTTTTATTATTAGTATGAGAAATATCCTCAACATCCACTATTGCCTGCTTATCTTAAAAAAAAACCATCAATTATTAGGTTATTTTTTTGTACTCAAATTTCAAATTTTATTATTTGCTGAAAATTATGACCTATTTTATTAAGTTCTTTATCTTTAAAAAATGCTATACTTCTTGCATTACTTAGTTTCTTATAAATGTTTTCCTAATTATGGCTTATTCTTTCTGGTCAACATCAATTGAAAGTCAAAAAATGCTAAAATGAAACTCATTTTTCACTTCCATGGAAATAGTAAAGCAGTAGCCTAAACATATCTATCTAATTAATGGTACTTAATTAGAAACATTAATTCCTATTTTTTCTGTTGTTTTGAATTCATATGTTGTAATAATTAATTCCCTTTAAGCTATTTTTTTTTCTAAGACCTTGGGATTTTTGTTGTTAGTTCTCCAGTAATATAGTTAGTTCTCAATACCCCTAACCTTTGGAAAGATATAAAATGGGTATGGAACACATTATTTAATAATCACCTAAGTTATATTAAACATCACGTCTTGCATGATCTCAAGAGCTTATTCTTTAATGTTACAACAAAGAAATTGTTTGTTTCTTTTCATAACTTCTGATGGCTTAAAACCTTAGCAATTCAGATAAAATTAACATTGAAACTCTTTTTTTAGCTTTACAATACTTATATGACTTTTATATACTTAAATATGTTTTTAATAAATTTGCTTAATTAATATTTAATTAGTGCAAAAAATTTATA
The DNA here is from genome assembly GCA_037975025.1 of Excoecaria agallocha. Taxonomy (NCBI): domain Eukaryota; kingdom Viridiplantae; phylum Streptophyta; class Magnoliopsida; order Malpighiales; family Euphorbiaceae; genus Excoecaria; species Excoecaria agallocha. The sequence goes on from CM075807.1 coordinate 79,769,383, forward strand.
GGAATATTAAGACTGAATTATTTCTTTTATAGGAATCATGATACAATGACATAATTATTTAATTTATTCCTATATTCTTTTCAAAAAAGAAGAAAAATAAAAATCAAGTTAAAATATCTTAAAATGTACTTTAATATTAGACTTATTTAATGTATTACACACGAAGATATATGGCTTTGCATATGAATATTGTAACATGAATGGCTATAAATATCTTTTTATTTAAAAATATATAATTAAGTTAAATTATAATTTGATTGATTGTTAAATGAAATAGCTTTTTTTACATGTCATATGAAATTACAATCTTGATTTGCTTTGTAATACTAGTTACTTATGTTATTGTAAAACTAAAAATAGGTTGTTTATTCTATAAATGAATATTTTTTTGGCTCTATTAGTTTTTATGCTAATATATTGTTATTACAAAGATCATGGCACCTAGTAAGCAATGGATGCAACTTGTTTATAATCGACTTGATGATGCTTATATATCTGATGTGCAAATTTTTTTGGATTATGCTTCCACAAAAATAGGAGAAATTATGAAATATTATGTTTGTGTGTCAAATGTGGCAACACATCTTTGGGGCCCCATGATATGGTCAATTCACATTTGATAGTATATGGAATAATTCAAAATTACACCTTTTGGTATAACTATGAGGAGCAATTAGGTGAGCCATAGTCAGATTTTTTAGATTTAGATGATAATGACATAGAAGAGGTTGAAGACAAGGATGAAATACAAGGGATTTTAAGAGATTTATATCCCAATTTTGAGAGGGATGCTATTAACAGTGGTGATGATGAAGTTCCTAAGGAAGAACCCAATCTTGAAGCAAAAAATGTCTATAGGCTCTTAACTGATTTTGAGCAACCCTTATACCAAAGTTCAAAAAGCTCTAACCTTTCTACTTTGGTAAAATTACTTTATATTAAAAGTGTTGGCCATTGGAGTAATTAGTCATTTACAATGTTGTTGAAATTGTTAAAAGAAGAGTTATTACCTAATTCATATTATGAGGCAAAGAAGATAATTTGGGACCTTGGACTTTCTTACAGTAAGATTGATGCATTTAGGAATGATTGCATGCTATATTAGAAGGTAGATAAGTTCTTAACTCTTGCAAATTTTACGCTACATCTAGATGGAAGCAAAATAAACATACCAAGGAAAGTAAGAGTAAAAATGGGAAAAGAATACCATTCAAGCTTCTACATTACTTTTCCCTAAAGCCACAACTTCAAAGGATGTTTATATCCATGAAAACATCTTCTTTAATGAGATGGCATCATGACAAAAGAGTCGATGATGGAGTAATACGACACTCGACTGATTTAATGTCATGAAAATCATTTGATGAACTTTAAAAGAAAAGGAAAATTGTTGATCAAGGTTGTATTTTTTCTTCTTATAATTATGATTATATGTATGTTGCAACTAATTGAACTTTATATGGTTGTGTGTTAAATTTGATGAGATGTTCACACTTTATTTTTTTTTTTTGGTTTTTATTATGTTTGACATGAATCCATCAAAGTTTCAAAAGATTAAAATGGGAACCAAATAAAAAATGGGTAAGCAAACATTCATTCCATCGAGTGCTTTATGTAAGGAATGCTGACAAAGCTTAAGATCTTTCACCTCTTTAAGAGCCACTAGATAATAAATTTTAGCTATAACAACTAAAAATTTTCAAACAATAGCTGCTAATAAAGATGAGCCACTGCTTATAACTCCTGGATTTTGATCGATTGAAGATGACAATCTTTCTCATCAAATGGATGAATAGATGCAAGACATTGTAATAAGTATTTTATTTAATCAAATTTAAACTAGTTTTATCAGTAATTGATCACAAGTTTGTACATTTGACTTCATTGAATTTAAATATCAATTAAAGGGATGGATAAGAAAAAGGTTCGAGGAAGGAGTAGGTATAAAAGAGTTGCAAGACTCAAAGCTGAAGAAAAATTGAAAGTAAATTTTTTCATAATCGTGTTGTTAAGGAGAATCATGAAGATTTTTCAAGAAACTTTGGTATAATAGTTCGTGATCGTAATATATGCCCTTGGAAAGTACACTTATGGAGAGAAATTCCAAAATAAAAGATAAAACACATATATGTTCTTTAAATTTTTATTTCAAGTTTTTCTTATGCCAAATTTATTATAGGTCCAATTAATGTTTGTTATTTTTGATAATAATGAATTTAAGATAAATTTGAGAGTGATGACTTAATTGAATATCATGAGAATGTTATGAAAAATATTAAAGGATTATGGAATAATTAGAAAGGATAGATGAATTTCAAATATGTGAAGTCTAGGCCACTCCACGAGGCTATGAAAAAATGTGTCAGAAGGGGTGGATAAGAATGATTGGGAATGGTTGGTCAAAGAACAATTTTTAGTGAAATATTCCAGGAATGAAATAAGTTTGTATATTTTATACATATTCTTATTTTGCTTTTCAATTCATAAATTTATATGTCAAGTTGTTAATATAGGAAAAAGGCAAAAGAAACTCCATTAATAAGTCAAAGTTGGATATGCCTCATAGTATAAGCAGTAAGTCATTTAGAGGGATTATATATCAACAGGTGATTTATCCTCATTAAACATCATTGGATAATTTATTATTAATTAATTAAACAAATTTTCATTTGATATGTTTATACTTATTTTGATGGAAGGTAAAGATGGTAATCCACAAAATTTGGCTACCATGTTCTTTGAGACTCGCAAAAAGGATAATAAACTTGTTGAAACTACCACTCATGATAGATATGTGTGTATAATTGATTTAATTTCATTATGCTACCTTTTAATTAATATGTTGATACATTTTAAAATATAGTCATATTATAAACTCAAATTCGAGAATTGGTGGAATCAGAACCTTTTCTTTCTAACATAGAGGTAGCGAAAAAATTCTTTGGACCTCAACGAAAAGGTTATGTTTCTTGATTTTACGGTGGTGTAAGTGCCAAACAATTAAAAAGGCCTAGTTCATTGAAAGAGGCATTTTCATATAAGCTAAAGAAAGTTAAAGAAGAAAATCTAGAATTGAAAAGAAAAATCGATACTTATGATTGTAAATTCTCACAACTTGAAGCTATAATTTTTGGTTAGCAATCTAATATGCATCTTGCACCACAATCTTCAAGTAAATCCCAAATAGCATTAAGCATTTAATAGGTAAGTAAATATGTTCTAGAGTATAAAAATATAAATTCTATAATATTTTTTAACTACATGGTAGCATATGGTTTTTTGAAATCTTAATAATTTCTTGTTTCATGATTGTGATTGCATTTTACATGTATTTTATTTAGTCTTTCTACATAAATTCTCATCCTTTTTTATTTGTAATATGATCATATGTTGCTATTATATTACTATAAGTATCAAGCACCTAGCTCACTGACCACCTAGACCAACTCATAAAAGAATTAGGAACATGGCTAACTGATTGGCGTAAAAGATCGTGCCTTGAGCTAACACTTGCCTCTCTTCCAATCAAGTCACCATCACATCGATTGACATACTAGTCTGACTTATACCAATATCTCTTTGATGGCTAACTGATCATCGTTGTCGACTTTGACCTATATTTTGTATTTTATCTCTAATAAACTGATAAAAATTTGATTGAGAGAAAATTTCAATATCTGGCTGACTGATAGAATTCCTGCCTTGACTAAAACAAACATCATTTAGAAAGAATTATTGAGTTACCTTGATGTTTTCTATGTGCAATGCATCATTTTTATCTTGACCACCAGATTTATACATAGGTATATTAGCTCCTACACCCCTTCAGCCACTACAATAATTAATTCCACCAAGTTATATTCATCATATTCTCTTAATTTTTCATAAAAAAATCTCCATGCCATTGTCATTTACCAAATCCATTGATGTCCAATATAACGATCTTTGATTATATATTGGACTCTTATATATAACTTTGAAAACTAAGTCATTAATGCCTAAACCTAATTTAATATGAATTTTATGGATCAATTTAGGAAGAGTTGGCTTATTTCTAATTTTTAGTCTTTTTGTAGTGGCATTTGGACCTAATATGTCATATTGGAAACTTGCAACTCCATAACATATTTACCCACCCATACGCGAATAAAAATTGTTATATGTTGACATTTTAAAACTATTTATAGATGAACATATAACAAAAATATATATTTTTTTTGTTATTGTTTGACAAGTATATGTTTTATCCATGAAATAAAGCAACCAAAACTGATATCTAAATCATAATTTATCTCATCAATATTATAAAACAACAACAACAATAATAGTAAAATCTCAAAATTATAAGCATATGAGATATTAATAATAAATAATAATAAATTTTTCACTACATTCAAATATTATTAATATCCCATTCATACAACTAAATTGTCACTCATTACACAAATCATCAATATGAGGACAATAATTACTTTTGCTAATTATATTAAAAAAGTATATTGAATAAACTAATATGATTACATAATATAATTATGGTACATGCTTAAATTATATAATATTATTTTGCATGTTTGAACTACATAGTATTATTACGATATTGATGCATAATATATTTACATAACTCTAATTTTTTTATGTTCTATTGAGCATAATGTTTAGGTCATTTATTATAATTATACCACTTACTAGAAAAATTTAGCTCAATTGGTATTTTATCTCTAATTTTTTTTTTAAATTCTTCACTAATTTTTTTTTAAATCTTTTACAAATATCATAACTAATTGCTCATATTTTGTTATATGCTCACAATTCCAAATTTTCATTATAAATTTCAAATAAAATATTGGAAGTTTCATGCAAAGACTTTCCAGTATCTTTGCTGCCATCATGAGATAGCCTCTTGTTATATTTTCTTATAATTTTTTATTTATTATAATAATATGATAAAAAATTGTTATGTTATTTTCAATTCAACATTTGTACAGATCATCTCATTTTTGGCTGATGATTTTCTTTAAAATATCACTCATCATTGCTCTTGGAGTTAAGCATGTGTACATTATCTATAATATGAAATTAATAAACATAAGTGATATATTAAAATTTGAACTTGTACTTTTTTTTATTTATCATGTTATTTTATGAAATTAAAAAATTTATTATATCATTTTATGAAAATTTCAAAATATTTTAGTATAACAATATAACAAATCTATTTTAATTTTTAGTAATTTTTCAATATAAAATCACAAATAAATAAATAAACTGTAGGTGAAATAATACTTTACTTATAAAATTTTATGTTACTTTTTTTCTTTAGCTGACTTTATACTTCAATTGATGTCTTTAATTTACCAAATCAAATAAAAAAATTAAAATGATGCTAATACACAACAAATTAAAATTAAATGCATCAAATAACAAATATCCAAATAAAAAATATGACCAAATATTTATAATAAGATAGTTTAAATATAGATAACAATCCTTAGCATAACAACACACTAATCCTTTTAATGGAAATTTTTATTTCTTTTGATTAAAAAACACTGCACATGCTATTTTTTATGCAAGCAATTCATGAGCTTCTATTATATATATAGTTGATTTAAGTTGAAAATTTTTTCAATGCATTCCATTATTTTAAGGAAGACAGTTAAAACAAGTGCTTGAAACCACAACACTAAGTTGTGGGATTCGAATGACTTCCAGGCCCAATTTTGTAGCCAGCAGTAGTGAAATCAAGTGTCGAATTATTTCCCCTCCTAATTTTCGAATTGTTCAGTGGGCTTCACATATTCCAATTTTGTAACTGCATCCTATTGCTCTTGAGCCCAATTTCGTGGCTGCTCCTTACAACTTTTGATCACCTATAATTCTACCTTATGGGTGCCATCATAAGATGTTGCAACCTTGTTTTGTAGGATCTAAAAAAGACTCCAATTTCCTCAATAATTTTCAACAAACCTTATTTTCCTAAATAAAAACCAAAAAATATTATTATTAAAAAAAGCCCAAAAAATATAAACCTTGAACAAATCTTAAAAAGATAATCCAATGTGGCGTAATTTCCTCAAATTTGATTACAAGTCAAATACATTTGAAACTATAGATGCAACTTGAGAAATATCATACAGAGGAATATATTGGTAGCACTAAGATCTGAGATTTCAAGATAATACTGTGGCATGATGCATTATTATTCAGTTCTAATAACATACTACTCTTTTTATTCTAAATTATATGTGCATTTTGAATATTTCACTAGGATTAGAGAAATAATTTAAAAAAATTAATGTAGTTAGTATTTCACTAAAATGCCTTTGAAAAAAAAAAGGAAAGACACTCAATTTATATTTTAATTACTTAATTTATTTTTTTTACTCAATATGATAACATATTAACTGATAAATTTTGAGATTTTATAAGGGATGAGTTTGTTATGGTGGTCGAAACGTTGTTGTGTATGTATAAAGAGAGTGAGATCTGATCGGGTTGGGTAGAGTTTAAAACCTGCAATAAAGGGTTGCTCGATTTGACCTCATGTGAGCACTCTAATGCCTAAATTAGTTATTGGACTTAGAGAGAAAAAGTAGTGATTTAATATGTGTATGAAATGTAAAATAACTTGGTATTTATAAAAATGGTAAGCATCAATCGAGTAGTCTATCTGAATGTTAGATTAGGTCTATGATAATGTGATGTAGAGTAGTCAATGGATGGGATGGAAGTATGTGTCAGTGGACTGCTACAACCCTGACTTTTTCGATCAGATAACCTTATCTCTTTATTTATAGTACGTGTCTACTCAGTTATTCACTAGACCTTAGGGGCACTGGGCTTTCATGTTTGGCTATCTCTTGGAACGAGCATGGTATTGGACTAAATAAGAGATAACGTTGGACATTATCATTTATCTCCGCTTTAATATTTTGATCTATCTAAATGAATTGAAAGATAGTCTCAGGCGATTGATGTCCAGATTTATGATCAATTCTTTAGGCCAAGACTCTATAGATTAGGGTTTTTGATTATTTTTTGTCTATTTCCTAATGGTGTAAGCTTTATTAAAGACATTATTCATGCGAGATACTCTATATTGTAGTCGGCCATAACGTACATTGGCTGAATTATATCATTATACATGCTCGGCTGGCCAAGGGAGGTAACTTGTAAGAATATAAAATTATTTTAAAAATATTTTTCTAACTTTTTAAAGGCTTGCTCTTTTTCTCTTTGAGCTTTGAATTCTCTTCTCTCAAATTTCTCAAGTTATCTTCAAAATTTTCTTTACTTTCTCCAAAATTTTTGTAAGTTTAATTGAACAAATTAATGCATCAGCACCTCTTTATTTCTTTACTTTCTTTATCTACCTTTTGATAGCTCCTTTTCGAATGTTTTAAGGTATATTCCCATTAGTGACCTAGGGGTTTTCGTTTGTTTGCTCCTTTTTAAGGACTTCATGGATGACAAGCCGAATGTGTCTAGTGTTATCAGATTTTTAATCTCAATTCTTAAAATCGCATGTAAACAGAGATCCTATAAAATGGCATGAGTGATTAAACATTTATATGAGAGAGATATACAAATTTCCTGAGGATGTAGTTAGTTTATAAAATCATGTATTAATCAACTATTACTTAATAAGTTTTGTTATGTTTGATTGGATAGCTTTATCTCCTTATTTATAGTGCACGTCAGCTTAACTATGCATTGTACCTCAGGGGTACTCGGCTTTCCTATTTGGTTGTCTCTTGGATCGAGTATGGTATTAGCCCAAATAAGAGATAATGTTAGGCCTTATCATTTATCCTCGTTTTAACATTCTGATCAATCCCAATAAATCTAAGGATAGTCTTAGGCAATCGCTGTCCAAATTCACGATCAATTCTTTCGGTTAAAACCCTATCGAATAAGCTTTTTGATTATTTTAGGTGTCTTTTCTATTGGTCTATGCTTTATTCAAGACATTATTCGAGCGAGTGGCTTTATACTTAGCAGTTAGATCGTATTTGCTAAATTATATCGCCATTCATGCTCAACGCCAAGGGAGGTAATCCTACAAGAATAGATAATTATTTTAAAATATTTTTCTAACCTTTTAGAGGCCTATTCTTTTTCTCCTTAATCTTTGATATCTCTTCTTTTGAATTTCTCAAGTTCTGTTTTCAAAATTTTCTTTACTTTTTCCATAATTTTTGCAATTTTTAATTGAAAAAATGCATTAGCATCTCTTGTTTCTTCACTTTCTTTGTCTACATTTTGTTGGGTCCTTTTTGAATGGTTTAAGGTTTATTCCTAGTAGTGCACTAGGGTTTTCTTTTGTTTGCTCCTTTTTAAAGGACTTTATGTATGACAAGATGAATGTGTCCGATGTCGATCTAATTTTGAATCTTAATTCTTAAAATCATAAGTGAATGAAGATTCTAAAAAATGCTTGAGTGATTAAATGTGTATAAAAGTAAAAAGTCAGAGAGAGACACCAATTTTCTGAGGATGTAGTTGCTTTATTTTGTCCTATCCCTATATTGGTGAGATGTGGACCACTGAGGACTCTTTTAGAATAGTTCATCTAGTTCGAGGGCTATTTGGATTATGGCTTATGTTTTTCACTACACCCATTCGATCAAGGTAGCCTTTAAAGTAGCGGGGTCTATTTTAGTTAACTTTGGCCCGATAGTCATCTATTTAAAAGTTTTACGCGACCACTTTGTTTGGGCCACTTTTCCCTTTTTCTCTCTTTTTCTTTTTCCTTTCTAATCAGAAGAACATAGTAAAATGTCATATCATGATAAAGGATGAGGAGGAAATTTCTTAGCTCACCATTGTGTAAGACTTTCTAAGGAGAAGTCTTCTTCAATTAATCAAAAACTAGGTTTTAATGTAAGCCTTCATCATTTGTATAAGCTTGTTTGGTCCTTGGACCATGCTAGTTTTTGTCATAAGTTCTTGGATTTTTCATCTTTCTGCATGCACGAGCATTTTTTATTTATACTTATGTGTCCCAATCTTGAACCAGTTTTTGGTGGATCATTTAAAGAGCCATGTGTGTTTATGACGAAAATCCAATTTAGTGAGATGTTGGCTGTAATTATCCAATCGGGTCAGAATGTGGAGAAGGATTTAAAGGCATCCAATTTTATTCATGCCTCGCACTTTGGTTTGCCTAATCAAAGTTATTTCTCTAATCTACTCAGCTTCCTACTTTGAATTAACTTGAAGGGTCGAGGCTAAAAACTAGTAGCTCCTTTTATCCTTTGCTGAATGGATTTTTTTTATAGGAGATTTCTATTTACCTCCTAATCTTTCACCATAAAATATGTAAAGAGGAGGAAAAATGTCAAGGGCTGATTGAGGATGTTAGGAGCATGGGGCTCGATTTACTTTGTTATTTCTTTAAAATTTTAATGAGATCTCCTTTTTTTATTAACCCATTTACGTATTCCATATGCAATATTTTCCCATGAACCATCGATCAATGTGTGAAGGCAATTTAGTCTTGGTTGATTGGGTCATGAGATTATTTTTCTATCCATCATATGGAATCGGACTACAGAGGGAGTTTTCCTTACTCTTTCTTATACTTTTTCCAATTTTCATCAATCGAGATCAAATTGCTAGTACTTATCAAAGTCATGTGACACTTTAGCTCAATCCATTATTGGGGTATAGCTATGAGTGACATTAATTGCATGATTAAGTTTAAGTTTGCCGATCAAGTGTGCGTTGGTTGTGAAAGCAAAGACTTCATTGAAATTGTCAGTCATATGATTAGGAATTGGTACATCAATCAAGAAAGCATTTGTTGGCCTTTGAAAATGTTACTTTTCCTTGTAAAAGAAAATTAATTTGTCAAGATACCTATTTATTCAAATTATTTTATTTAATTTAATGGCTTTAGATGTTTGGTTTATTGTGTCTTTTAATGTCATTATTTCGTAAAATGAGGCATTTTTGAGTAACTTTCATATTTAATGATGATCGCTTTGTTCTCCATGCTCTTATTTTGACAGTTTATTACCCTTTTAAATTCCTAACTCTTCAATTTTTGTTTTGCATCAATTGAAGGTTACACATGGCTATTGTTGTTAAAGGTTTTTTTATCTTATAAGGAAGATTTTTCCTATAAATAGAAGCATTTATATATATTTTTGCTGGAATGTCAAGAATTCTTATTTTGTCTTTTCCTTTTTTATGTTTTCTTAATGGAGCTATTTGAGCCTCCTAAAGCTTTTTAGCCTTTTGAAGCATTTCATCTTTCTTTTCCCTCTACCTTTTACTGTTTTAGGAAGATCAATGAATTTTACTCCTCCAATGGGTTATTCTCTGCTGTGGCATCACCTATTAATAATAGGTGAATTGCCCCTTAGCCTATGTGTCCCCTTTTATTTTCTCAATTTCATTTTTTGCCTTCTGTTTTGCACCACTAGGAACTATGGTTTATGGATTAGGAATAATCAAAAGTCTGTATTCTCTTATCCATTTTGCCTTAGCTCCTGGTTGGAACTGAAAAATAAGAGGATTGCATAAGTTGATGAAAGGTGATATTAGGGTGGTAAGTTGTTACTCATTGATGTAGGAATCTTCCTCAATATATCTTTCTATGTATTTTGATAGTCTTAATAAAAACTTTAATTTGTTACTTTTGTTGCTTTCTCTCTCTCTTTTTCTTTTTCAGTCAATTAAACTTTGGCAGCAGATAATCGTGTTTGAATGACTTCTGAAATTTAATTATAATTAGGATTGTGGATTAATAATCCAATTTAATAATCCTATTATAGAGTTATAAAGATAAAGATTCTTGTTTAATCATCCTGTATGATAGTAGGCTTTAGAATATCCTTATCGCTTTTCAATTATGTGACCAATTTCATCAATTGAGAATACGTCAATTGAAAAAATGACAATTCAATCATTAATCATTTTGATATTAAACATTTTTAATATAGTCAAATGAATGTTGACCAAAATTTGCAATAGTTTTATTTAAACTATGATTGCAATAATTCATTCATCAATCTTTCGATTGGAATTACATTCCTCGATCGGGCCATAGCAGTTTATCCATCTTGTGCTTGGAAAAATAACTTGTACATCAATCTTTCAATTGGGATTAAATTCTTTAATTGGGAACACATCGATGAAAATTATAATAAGTTATACATCAATCATTTCGATTAGGATTCATTCTTTGACCGCTAATATATCAATTGAGAGAATGTTGCATCGATCATTTTGGTCATCATTATATAAACATACTAATAAAAGTAAAATATAGTTAATTTCTAAAGAAATTATGATTGTACATTTTTAGTGTCTTTCCATCGAGAGGTCCTAGTAATGCTCTTTCAGGTTTAGAATATCCTTGATCATTTACTGAGGCTATAGACCTTTGTTCGTTTAGCTCCATTGATAGTTGTGAATTATAAGTATATTTTTAGTATGTTTTATGCATTTATTTGAGTTAGTTTAGTGTTGATTTAGTTGATTTAAGTTTAAATAATTGTAATTTGTGTTTTGAGGTTCAAATGTGAGTTTTTTTTTTTATTTTCAGGGCTTATTTGAACGAAAAGAAGTTAATTGAAGACATGACAAAAATTAGAGCAATTATGCAAAAAAAAGGAAGAATTTCGTGTTCAAATGAGAATATCACTTAGCAGAGTGACTGGAGCACTCTCCCAAGGCAAATTTAGCACTTACCTAAATTTATCCCTTTTTCTCCAGTAAATAATCAACTTTAGAGTGCCCTAGGCCACTCTCTTGAGTGAGGAAAGAGATAACATGATTTAAAGCTTCTTAATTGGATAAAATTCTAATTCAACTTGCTTTAGGAAGTTTATTAAGGTCCAAATGTCTTATTTAAAGCCTATAAAAGGAGGTTGAAGACACCAAAGTAAAGGAGATAGTTGATAACCTCTTAAATATGAATTTTACTAGGTTTGCTTTAGTTTTCTCTTAGATTAATAGCTAAGAGTTTGAAGTTTTTCTTTGTTTCGCTCTACAGAGTCGTCAAGAAAGCTTCTTTACTTAATGTTATTTTATTTTCTTTTTAATTTTACTTTAGTTTTCAAGATGAAGTGTGAGTAGTTCTTTTTAATTTTGCTAAAGGATACTTGAATTCACTTTATATTGTAATGAATTAGTTGTGCTTAATGTAATGCAAGTTTGGTTATTTCTTGATTTTATGCAAAATCTTATCTTTAGTTAGCTATTTGATTATTCACTTACTTTAATTAATGGTTGATCATTGATTTATGCATGACTATTGATTTCCATGTTCTTAGGTTGGTTTATTGGTATGAATGTATGATTATATTCTAAGTTATGGTGTAATTATATGTTGGTAATGATAAATTAGGATTAAGAAGAGTTAAAGCCAAGAATAGGTGAAAGTTAAATTTCCTTGCAAAATAGTTTAATAGACATTTAGGAGGTTAAAATCATATTTTTATGTTAAGTGTTGGATTATTCCTAACAAGAAAAGTTGAATGCTGAGAATGATATTTCTATTTAAGATATCATGCCTTTTTCATCTGATTTCTTCATTATCACATATATTCTCTTTTTGATTAAGTCATTGTAATATAAGTTAAGGTGGATAGTCCTTTAGTAAAAGTTATCTTTAATATTGATTTTCACCTATCTTGATTTTGTTGCTTTAATTTAAGCTTTAGTTTAATTTGTTAAGTTTTTAATTGCTTGCCCTAGTTTTATTGTTTTAAGTTATTTAGAATTCTGTCTTTAGTTTTTATCATTGCAAACTTGGGATTTCTCTTCTCTCTTACAAATAAGTTTATTCTGAAATCTAAAATCTTTCACACTTGCACAAGTTTCCCTTAGGTTCGACATTCAGAGTTTTAATCTTATTTTCTTATATTACTAGCCAATCTAGTACACTTACTAGACACTAATCAAGTTTTTGGTGCCATTATTAGGGATACATTACAATTTATTTATTTGTTTTAGACTTTTAAATTGGATTTTGTATGTTTATTTTCTTCTTTTCTCTATTTCTATTTAATTCATTCTTTTATTTTTGTAGGTGTCAATAGTTTATAGTAAGAAATTGGCCGATTTTGCCTATTGACCCTCAAATTGAAAAGATATAACATAGGATTAGATGATTATGAATCAACATGAATCTAGAAGATTAAGGGATATATAAAGACCCACCTCACAATGAAAATGATCCACCTCTTTTAGATTACTCACCACTAAGGATAGAAGGACAATGTATAAATAATTAATTTCAAGGGAACGGGTTTAGACCTAGAACCATTAGAGATTATACTATCCTTAGGTGGAATTAAGAACATAGAACCATTAGGATATCTCATAACCAACCCTTTGAGATAAAAATAACTACCATCACTATGGTACAAAAAATAATTTTTGGGTTCGAAGATAGAGGATCCAACTCAACATTTAGATATGTTCTTAGAAATTACTAACAATGTGCAAATCCCAAATGTATCAACGGATGCCATTATACTTAATTTATTCCCTTTTACCCTCATTGGTAAGGCAGTGGATTGATTTAAAATGCTATTAAACTAATCTATTCAATCATGGTAAGAAATGTAAGAGAAATTCTTATATTGATTCTTCCCACCAACCAAAATAGCCCTTAGGAGGAAAAACATTAATGATTTATTGCACGTTTTATGAGGAACCATTCCATGATGATTGAAAAAGATTTAGAAGACTCTTAAAAATTTATCCACACCATGAATTTACTATTTATCAACTAATGTCTATCTTTTATTTAGGTGTGAATCAAGCTACAAGGTCTCTCACAGATGCATCATCTAATGGAAGTTTTATGAACAAAATACTGGAAGAAGCTTTCTTACTTCTTGATGAGATAGAAACTAATAATGCTCAATAGGTAAGCTCCAGAGCCACTCTAAAAAAGTAAGGAGTGTACAGTATAGATGATGTTGCCATGCTTAATGCTACAATAAAATTATTGAAAAAAGAGGTAAATGGATTAAAAGTTCAAAATGTGTTAGTTTTATCTAATGGATGTGATATTTATGCAAAAACACAAGGAGCATCTGGAATTAAGAATGGAGAAGGATTGGTGGAGGAAGTAAATGCTTTAAACCTTTATAACAATACCTGTAAAGTAGGATGAATAAATCATCCTAATTTTTCATGGAGAGAAAGGAACCAAGCATCCACATCTAACCCTCAACTTAGGGCTCCCTTTAACCAAAATCAAGCTTCCTATGATAATAACCACCCATCATACTAAAATCAAGCCTAACCACACTACCCTTTTACATATCAACCACAACCTTAGCAACCACCAGGATTTCAAAAACTTCAACCCCCATAAGATAAAAAAAAACCCAATTTTGAGGAAATGTTTGCTAGTTTTATAAACTTCCAAAATGCATATATGGCTAGTCAAGATGCTAATTGGAAATCCTAAAATATTTGGATGAGAAACCAAGATGCATCTATTAAGAACCTAGAAAACAAAGTGAGGAAACTTGTTAATTCCTTGTATTAGTGTAAGCCTTAGCCCCAATGCATTGTAATAAAGCACTTTGAATTAAAAAACATGAGGCATTTGTTTTATCCTTTGTATTCCTGTGCATATCAATTGATAAAACTATCCGAGAGTGTTGTTTCGTTTTAAGTTATCATGTGTGAGGCACATGGTTGTAAGACCTTGAAACAAATGAGACATCATTCTAAATATCCCTAGTCAGTCATTGTTATGGGAATAACAATGAATTAAGACTAGTATGCTCTCTCTGATATTATGAGTTCTATCTTACGGATCATTAGGACAAGAGTGTTAATCAGAGATCATAGATACATGTTAAACAACATGGTATCTGGATACGATCCGCTCATGAGAACACTACATGGTACAAGTCATAAGTGTTTCTCATATGCAAGTTTTGTATCGGAGTTCTTAGACCTGAAATCTCTAAGAAACTCTTTATGAATTACTGTGTACTTTGACATACACCTAACGTGCTCGTAACAGAGTAACAAGTACGGGTATGATTGGGTATGCATTAATTCATGTTAGAGAGCATCAGAGAAGTGAAGGGATTACCCTTCTCAATAAGAGAGAAAATATCATCGGCCACTTGATCAGTAAACTGAGAAGTGTATGGCCATCCCAAGATGAAATAATGAGTAATCATTATTTGTCTGAGAGTTCAGTGTCACTGGAATATCAAGAAAGGAATTAATATATATAAGGATGACTAGTTCCATGCCTTATATTAATTTTGATATTTATGGGTAAGGGACTATACAAAATTGCATTAGGTCACTAAATGCCATATGCATTTTCATTTAATTTGGAATGCTATAATATCTTGCTAGAGAATATATATAGCCTTTGAATTAATTTATTAATTCATTGCCAACATTAAATGGACCTATAGGATCGCACATAAAGCATTGGGCTTAAAATATTTAAATTAAGTATTGGACATTAATTTAGGCTTTCAATTAAAGTCAAATTAAAATGTGTAATGGGTTATTAGATTGCTATTGGACCTTGGCCCATGAGAGAGAGAAATTCAGCCCACAAGGTTTAATTTCAATTAATTAAATGTCATGTATTAATTTAATTAATTGAGTATTAAAGCCTAAAGACATATTTATCTAATTAAATCATCTAAATAGAATTTGATGTGGCCGAAATTCCTAAGAGAAATAACAAGAAATTTCGGCACATGCATAGCTTTATTTAAGTGGTTTATTAGATTTCAATGACTTATCTTTTATCCTAAATTAAGTGATTTTATTTGATTAAATGTCTTTTGTTTTTATCTTGGATAAATTAAAAGAGTTTTTATCAATAAATATTACTTATTTTAAATAAGTGATAAATGCAAATATTAATTATCTTTAGCTAATATTAATTATCTTAAGGTGGTATATTTGAGATATATCACTTAAAGGAAAAAAGAGATATATATTTTGTAGTGGGAAAAACGTAAAACCCTAGTCTTTATTCTAGGTTTTGCGTGAACTTCATCTCTCTCTCACAATATTTCTTTTAGCCAATTTTCACAAGGAGAAAGGATAGTTCCTCATTCTCTTGTGATCTTGGGTAGTAATAGCAACCTAAGAGAAGTACAAAATCAAATTTTGTAGCTTCAAACCATTGCCTTTACACAATACCGAGAAGAGAGCTAGCAATCTCGATTTTAAACCGTCGGTGCAATTGTGTGTGTGAGAATAGAGGGAGTGGCGTAAAAGGTTGTTCCTTGGCATTGGTGATCGAGATCTAAGGCAGAAAAAGTCATCTTAGTTGCTGGCCATCACCTAATTCAACATTAAAAGGCATCAAAAGTTGTAAGTTCTACAACCCTAAAATTGCATGTTTCGTTTCTAGCTTTGGATATGTATGGTATGTATGATAAAAATTTTTGTTTTTCCGCTGTGCTATCATGATATTAATACCATGTCATATTCCATCAGTGGTATCAGAGCCTAAACATGCTTATTTTAGTGCTTTAGATGCATGAAAAAATTAATTAAAAATTGTCATTATGAAAACATGCAAATCTGAAATTTTCTGTTTTGAGTTTTTTGCATTGTTTTGGTGTAAAAACTATTTTAATTGATTAGATAGGTATTATAATTAATATGACATGTTAATATACTGTCCTAAGATGTTATTAGGGCTGGTAATGGTCGGATTTAATTATTTACACCTGATGGTACATGTTAATTATGAAACTAGGTGCTTGTTGGCATGTAAATTGCTATTTTAACAACTAGTTTTCAAAATTAAATGTAAAAACGTTTTTGGCATGTTTGTAAGTGATTTTTAAAGATTAAATATCAGGTATGGACATATTTTAAATTTGGTTTTAATTCTGGTCCATGACAATTTAATTGATTAATTTTAAAATCACTTAGAACTATGACTAGTTTGTGTTTGTTACATGTTTAATCAAGGTTGTTTGTTTGTTTTTGCATGAATGCCGTGTACCATATATGTGTTCTTCATGATTTTATATTTTTAATTCATTTTAGCACATATTATATGCATTTTTAATGTTTATAGGCTGTATGACATAAAATTAAAAATGGCAAAATTGGAAATTATACTAAAGTTGATTTATAGCACAAATCTAACTAGTTAGTGTTTTGGGCTTTTAAGAGAACTTATTCAATAAGAGGATTTAGCCCATTGGGCTTTGGCCCAGGCCCGTCATGGGGTCTTCTCTTAAAGGTTCAAGCACACAATTTCCATTAATGGGCTTGGCTAAATTAATTAAAATTGGACTTTGTTTTATCCATAAATGCTATGTATATTTATTTGCTAATTTGGCGTGATGAAAGGATATGCATGGTGCATTCATGGGCCCTGGGTTTTGTAATTAAATATGGCCTGCGAGCCATTATATTTTGTTGTAAAAGTTTTTCATTTATTTCTTAGAATAGAATATACTTGAAGACTTTGTAAATCAAGATGAAGCCCACCGGAGTGGAGAAGCCCAACTTGAAGATTCTTATGTAATAGTATAGAATCTTAGTTGTAGGTTTTTGGGCCCATGTTTATCACGCTTTACTTTATGCAATTATTTATATATGCATGCTATGTATGGATGACAAAGCGTATGCCATGTAAGCCGTAATAAAATGAATCCCTAAAATAGTAAGTCATAAAGTTGCCTTCCTAATTTGAAACATGTCAAGGCATCGATCATCGGTCACGTAGACTAGGAGTCCTAGATGCGCCCGATTATCTTTGTGAGGCATGGGTTGTGAATGTAGGTTGGACTTATCATGGAAAGGAATGCCCGGACCTAGGCAACTAATAAATGGGTTGTGCTATAACATCTTAAGATGTTAGCCCATTTGAACCAAGAGTCATGTACGAGACATGATTGGAGTTTTCCTACCTAAGTAACTTAACTTGTTAGGTGTACAAGCTTAGCTTGACTAATAAGTTGTTATGAAAAGTGGATCTTGGCCCACATTAAATCACTAATGCGAATTATTTAAAAGGATATTAATTCGGTTTGTGGGATCATAAATAAGAACTCATTTAATCTTGCTAAATTTTATTGTAGATTGAAAATGGCATCTTCAAACAACAATTTTTAATTGCGATCGGTCCTTGAAAAGGAGAAATTGAATGGCACCAATTTCATAGACTGGTCTCGAAACTTAAGAATAGTTCTTAAGCAAGAGAAAAAGTCGTATGTTTTGGATGCACCCTTACCTGAAGAACCTGGAAGGAACGCCTCTACGGTTCAAAAGGAAACTTTTGAGACCAAGAAGAGCGACTCCAACGATGTGACCTGTCTGATGCTGGCCACTATGGTGCCTGACTTGCAAAAGCAATTTATGGACCAAGAGACTTATGCGATCATGGTGCACCTTAAGGAGATGTTCCAAGAGCAAGTTCGTCATGAGAGGTTCATGACAACAAAGGCCTTAATTTCTTGCAAGATGGCTGAGGGTACTCCTGTTAGTACCCATGTACTCAAGATGAAAGGGTATCTTGATACTCTTGAGAAGCTTGAGGTACTAGTGCCAAAGGAATTGGCCACTGACTTGATCTTAAGATCATTGCCTGCCGCTTATGATCCATTTGTGATGAATTATAACATGCATGCAATGAACAAGTCAGTCACTGAGCTTCATAGGATGCTTAAGAATGCTGAAGAGAACATTCGAAAGACCAATCCCGTACTAATGGTTCAAAAAGGAATTAAGAAGGGAGCTGCTAAGGGAAAGGGAAAGGGAAAAGGAAAACCCAAGTCAGTTGGGAGTGCACCTCAGGCCCAATCCAAGCCCAAGGCTCCAAAACTCAAGGAGAGTGAGAGCACTTGCTCCCATTGCAACAAGATAGGGCATTGGAGGAAGAATTGCGCTCTCTTCAAAGAAGAACAAAAGAAGAATGGAGCCAAGGCGTCCAGTTCTGGTATTTTTGTTGTTGAAATTAACCTTTCTATTTCCACCACTTGGGTATTGGATACCGGTTGTTGTTCTCACATTTGTTCAAATGTGCAGGGGCTAAGAAATAGGCGGTTACTTGGGAAGAATGAAGTGGACCTCTATATGGGGAATGGAGCACGAGTTGCTGCCATGGAGATAGGCGACTATCACCTCACTTTACCTTTCAGACTTTGTATTGTTTTGAATAATTGTTATTATGTGCCTGCTATGAGCATAAACATTATTTTAGTTTCATGTTTGGATAATGATGAATTTGATTTTGTTATTAAAAATGGCAATGCTCATATTCGTTGCCAAGGCATTTCTTATGGCAATGCCATGTTGCAAATGGCCTTTATATCCTTGATTTACAAAACAAAGAGTCAATATACAACATTAATACAAAGAGGGTTAAATCAAATGAATTGAACCCTACTTACTTTTGGCATTGTCGTTTAGGACATGCAAACGAAAAATGCATTTCAAGACTCCATAGAACTGGAGTGCTTGGGTCATTCGACTTAGAGTCTTATGACACATGCGAGCCATGTTTGCATGGAAAAATGACAAAGAGTCCTTTTAATAAAAAAGGTGAGGTGACTAATGGCTTATTGGAACTAATACATACCGATGTATGTGGACCTTTAAGTACACATGCCAGAGGTGGTTTTAGCTACTTCGTGACATTCACAGATGACTTCAGTAGATATGGCTATGTCTATCTAATGAAGTACAAGTCTGAAACTTTTGAGAAATTCAAAGTGTTTAAGAACGAAGTAAAAAATCAACTTGGCAGAAGTATAAAAACCATTTGATCATATCGAGGTGGCGAATACTTAAGCCAAGAGTTTGACAGTCATCTAAAAGAGTGTGGTATTATTTCACAGCTCACTCCTCCTAGAACACCTCAATGGAATGGTGTGTCCGAAAGGAGAAATCGAACTTTGTTGGACATGGTTCGATCTATGATGAGTCAAGCTAATCTTTCTATCTCTTTTTGGGGTTATGCATTAGAAATTGCTGCGTTTCTATTGAACCGTACTCCAACTAAAGCAGTTGAGAAGACACCATACGAGGTATGGACTGGGAAAGAACCCAATATGTCTTTTCTCAGGATTTGGGGCTGTGAAGCACATGTTAAGAAATTAACATCTGACAAACTAGAGTCTAAATCCAGTGTCTGCTTGTTTGTGGGGTATCCTAAAGAAACAAAGGGATACCACTATTACTCACAAGCTGAGAACAAAATATTTGTTGCTCGCAAGGCTGTTTTCTTGGAAAAGGAGTTCCTTCTCAAGAAAGACAGTGGGAGTAAAGTAGAACTTGGAGAAATTCAAGCACCACAAACTCCTATAGAGGATGGTTTGGAAATGGGATCAAGTTCACAAGCAGTTATGGAACAAGAACCCATTACACAAGAACCTAGAAGGTCCGATAGGGTACGTCAGGAGATTGAGAGATATGGATTTCTAATCACTGACGGTGACACTATTGAGTTAGTAGATCGTGAGCATCCTACTACCTACCGAGAAGCTATTGAGAGCCCAGACTCGGAAAATTAGCTTGAAGCCATGAAATCCGAGATGCAATCAATGTACGATAACCAGGTTTGGACCTTGGTTGATCCACCAGAAGGTGCTAAGGTAATTGAATGCAAGTGGCTATTCAAACTCAAAGTTGATAAGACCTACAAAGGTAGACTAGTAGCAAAAGGTTTTCGACAAACTCATGGTGTAGACTATGACGAGACCTTTTCGCCTGTAGTCATGCTCAAATCCATTAGGATCTTGCTTGCCATAGCTGCATATCATGATTATGAGATATGGCAAATGGATGTCAAAACTGCTTTCCTCAACGAAAATTTACTTGAGGATGTTTATATGACACAGCCTGAAGGTTTTGTCAATCCCAAGCATCCTAAGAAGGTTTGCAAGCTTCAAAAATCCATTTATGGATTAAAGCAAGCATCTCGAAGTTGGAATCTTCATTTTGATGAGGCAGTCAAAGAATTTGACTTCATCAAGAACGAAGATGAGCCTTGTGTGTACAAGAAGGTTAGTGGGAGCATAGTAGTATTTCTGGTCCTATATGTGGATGACATCCTTCTCATTGGGAATGACATTCCAACATTGCAAAAGGTTAAGCAATGGTTGGGAAAATGTTTCTCAATGAAAGACTTAGGTGAAGCCGAGACAATACTTGGTATTCGAATCTATAGAGATAGATCGAATCGGCTTTTGGGACTAAGTCAAGAGAAGTACATAGAAAAAGTACTAAAGCATTTTAGTATGGGAGACTCAAAGAAATGGTACATACCTTTGGCTTTGGGAGTTCCTTTGACTAAAGAATAGTGCCTAAAACCAAAGAGGAAAGGGACAATATGAGTAGAATCCCATATGCATCTGCTATTGGATCTATCATGTATGCTATGTTATATACTAGATTGGATGTTGCTCATGCACTGAGTATAACCAGTAGGTTTCAGTAAGACCCTGGTGATAAGCACTGGTCTGCTGTAAAAGGGATCCTGAAGTACCTGCGAAGGACTAAGGATCACTTCTTGGTGTATGGTGGTCAAGAAGAGCTCGTCATACCAGGTTATGCCGATGCTGCTTTTCAGACCAGCACTCAAGATTCTAGATTGCAATCTGGGTTTGTTTTTATTTTGAACGGTGGTGCTGTCAGCTGGAGAAGCTCGAAGCAAGAAACTGTTGCCGACTCAACTACAGAATCTGAGTATATTGCAGCAAGTGAGGCTGCAAAAGAGTCAGTTTGGATAAAAAATTTCATTTCTGGATTAGGAGTGGTCCCAAGCATCCTAGATCCATTAGAAATTTTTTGTGACAACAACGGGGCCATAGCACAGGCCAAGAAGCCCCGGTCATACCAGAAATCCAAACACATACTCAGGAGGTACCACTTGATCAGAGAAATCATTGATCGTGGGGACGTCAAGGTTAGCAAGATAGCAAGTGAAGACAATGTAGCAGATCCTTTGACGAAACAATTGCGTCCAAATCTGCATGAAGCTCATTTGAGAGCGTTCGGTCTTAGGGCTATGCCCAATTGGGACTAGTGCTAGTGGGAGATTGTTAGTGTAAGCCCTAGCCCCAATGCATTGTAATAAAGCACTTTGAATTAATAAAAATGAGGCATTTGTTTTATCCTTTGTATTCCTGTGCATATCAATTGATAAAACTATCCGAGAGTGTTGTTTCGTTTTAAGTTATCATGTGTGAGGCACATGGTTGTAAGACCTTGAAACAAATGAGACATCATTCTAAATATCCCTAGTCAGTTATTGTTATGGGAATAACAATGAATTAAGACTAGTATTCTCTCTCTGATATTATGATTTCTGTCTTACGGATCATTAGGACAAGAGTGTCAATCAGAGATCATAGATACATGTTAAAGAACATGGTATCTGGATACGATCCGCTCATGAGAACACTACATGGTACAAGTCATAAGTGTTTCTCATATGCAAGTTTTGTATCGGAGTTCTTAGACCTGAAATCTCTATGAAACTCTTTATGAATTACTGTGTACTTTGACATACACCTAACGTGCTCGTAACAAAGTGACAAGTACGGGTATGATTGGGTATGCATTAATTCATGTTAGAGAGCATGAGAGAAGTGAAGGGATTACCCCTCTCAATAAGAGAGAAAATATCATCGGCCACTTGATCAGTGAACTGAGAAGTGTATGGCCATACCGAGATGAAATAATGAGTAATCATTATTTATCTGAGAGTTCAGTGTCACTGGAATATCAAGAAAGGAATTAATATATATAAGGATGACTAATTCCATGCCTTATATTAATTCTGATATTTATGGGTAAGGGACTATACAAAATTGCATTAGGTCACTAAATGCCATATGCATTTTCATTTAATTTGGAATGCTATAATATCTTGCTAGAGAATATATATAGCCTTTGAATTAATTTATTAATTCATTACAAACATTAAATGGACCTATAGGATCGCACACAAAGCATTGGGCTTAAAATATTTAAATTAAGTATTGGACATTAATTTGGGCTTTTAATTAAAGTCAAATTAATGTGTGTAATGGGTTATTAGATTGCTATTGGACCTTGGCCCATGAGAGAGAGAAATTCAGCCCACAAGGTTTAATTTCAATTAATTAAATGTCAAGTATTAATTTAATTAATTGAGTATTAAAGCCTAAAGACATATTTATCTAATTAAATCATCTAAATAGAATTTGATGTGGCCGAAATTCTTAAGAGAAATAACAAGGAATTTCGGCACATGCATAGCTTTATTTAAGTGGTTTATTAGATTTAAATGACTTATCTTTTATCCTAAATTAAGTGATTTTATTTGATTAAATGTCTTTTGTTTTTATCTTGGATAAATTAAAAGAGTTTTTATCAATAAATATTACTTATTTTAATTAAGTGATAAATGCAAATATTAATTATCTTTAGCTAATATTAATTATCTTAAGGTAGTATATTTGAGATATATCACTTAAAGGAAAAAAGAGATATATATTTTGTAGTGGGAAAAACGTAAAACCCTAGTCTTTATTCTAGGTTTTGCGTGAACTTTATCTCTCTCTCACAATATTTCTTTTAGCCAATTTTCACAAGGAGAAAGGATAGTTCCTCATTCTCTTGTGATCTTGGGTAGTAATAGCAACCTAAGAGAAGTACAAAATCAAATTTTGTAGCTTCAAACCATTGCCTTTACAAAATACCGAGAAGAGAGCTAGCAATCTCGATTTTAAGCCGTCGGTGCAATTGTGTGTGTGAGAATAGAGGGAGTGGGGTAAAAGGCTGTTCCTTGGCATTGGTGATCGAGATCTAAGGCGGGCAAAGTCATCTTAATTACTGGCCATCACCTAATTCAACATTAAAAGGCATCAAAAGTTGTAAGTTCTACAACCCTAAAATTGCATGTTTCGTTTCTAGCTTTGGATATGTGTGGTATGTATGATAAAAATTTTTGTTTTTCCGCTGTGCTATCATGATATTCATACCATGTCATATTCCATCACCTTGTCCAATAGAGCTCAAGATATTTTTCCATTTAATGTAGAACAAAATCCAAAGGAGGAAGCCAAGGCAATCACTTTGAGAAGTAGGAAAGAGGTATAAGAAGCTAAAAATGGTAAGACCTCTTCTAAAGTTGTGGAACCAACAACAGAGTTAAGTATTTCCAATCCTAAAATTACTTATAAGGTATCTCTTAATATTGAGAAATGAAAAGAAAAGGAAAAACTTATTTCTACTATGCTTGATGAATATCAATTACCTTATCCATCTTTAATTAGGAGAGAAGAGTATAATGAGCAATTATCTAGATATTTATACATATTTAAAAAGTTACATGTTAATTTACCATTTGCTAAGTTACATGTTAATTTACCATTTGCTAAAGCTTTATTGCGCATGCCTAAACATGCTAAATTTATGAAAGAGATTAAGAAAAAGCTAGAGGGAGTAGGAACAGTCAATTACCTAAAAATTATAGTGCAATTTTAATGAATAAAATTCTAGCAAAATTAGAGGATCCTAAAAGTTTTACTCCACTATGTGAATTATGAGGGAATTTTGTTTGTCTGTATTATGTGATTTGGGTGCTAGAATAAATTTAATGCCTTATTTAATTTGAAGGAAATTGAATATAAGAGATATAAAAGAGACCCAAATGCTGCTATAATTGAAGGATAGATCTGTAAAGAGGCCCAAGGGAATTATAGAGAAATTATTAGTGAAGGTGGAAAATTTTATATTTCTAGTTAATTTTGTAGTAATGGATATGGAGAAGGATCATAAGGTGCCTTTAATAGTGGGAAGGCAATTTTTGAACATGGTGAAGGCTTTGATTGATGTTTATAGGCAAATGGTCACTTTAAGGTTCAATATAGAGGAGATAGTATTTAATGTGAACAAAGTGATGAAGCACCCCTTTTATGACTTTGAAAAGTCAATTTTCTTTATAGACGATGTTCAAGAATGTGTAGAAGAAATTCAAAAGAAAATTCTTTTAGATGATGAGCTTTAAGATTGTTTAATGCATCCAAAGAATAAAAAGAAAGTGGAAGAAAGAGAATAGGAGCTAATAAATGAGATAGAAAAGGAGCACAATGAGGAAGGAAATATGGAGGATGAACCATCCCATTCTAAGGGAGATAAAAATTCTGAACTTAAGATTCTTCCTTATTTAAAATATGTGATTTTAGAAGATAATGCAAAATTAGTAATTATTTCTTCACTTTTGATAGGTTTGGAAGAAAATATGCTTATAAAAGTACTAAAGAAGAATAAAGGAGCAATTGTGTGTGAGACATCTGATTTGAAGGGAATTAGCCCCAATTATTATACACACTAGATACTAATGGAAAATAATTTCAAGCTGGTCGTACTACCCTAAAAGAGATTAAATCCAGCTATGCAAAAAGTGGTGAAAAAAAAGGTACTTAAACTCCTTGATGTAGGTATTATCTATCCTATTTCTAATAGTAGTTAGGTTAGGCCAGTTCAATGTGTACCTAAAAAGGGGCAAATGATTGTCATAACAAATGAAAAGGATGAACTCATCCCAACACGTATAGTGAGGGGATGGAGAGTGTGTACAAATTATAGGAGATTGAATAAGGCTACTAGAAAGAATATTTTTTCTTTACATTTCATTTACCAAATGTTAGAGAGATTGGTGAAGAATTGATTTTATTATTTCCTAGATGGTTATTCGAGGTATATGCAAATACCTACAGCCTCAAAATACTAGGAAAAGATCACATTGACATGCCCTTATGGCACATTTGTATATAGAAGGATGCCTTTCGATCTTTGTAATGCCCTGGCCATATTTCAAAGATGAATGATGGCTATATAACATAATTTTATTAAAAAATTCATGGATGACTTTACCTTATATGGTTGTGATTTTGAGTCTTATTTGAATAATCTTGCATTGGTCTTAGAAAGTTCAAAAAAATTAATCTTATTCTTAATTGGGAAAATTACCATTTTATGGTAAATGAGGGAATAGTTTTAGGATATAAAATCTCTAAAAAATTAATTGAAGTGGATAGAGAAAAAGTATATGTAATTAACAAATTACCTCCTGAACAGTGTCTAGCAAGTGTACTAGATCGGCTAGTAATATAGGAAAATATATATTAAACCCAAGCAAACATAGATTGCTAAGAAGAATATCTATGTATGAATTAAATTAATTCGAAATTATTTCCCAAATATTTTCGATTTAAAGGCAAAAAATTAAACTAATTAAATAATTACACAAAATAAAAACTAAAATTAAAATAACATGAATTAAAAACCAAAAAAATGACTGAAATTCTTTTGCTAAAGGAACTAGCCACCTTAACTTTTATTATAATGATTTAAATTCAAAAGGAACACCAGTGATTATGGAACAAACTAGATGAAATAAACCCTGATACCTTGTGTAAGGACCCAATCATGGCCTTAACCGGATTACAGTAAAGTGACGAGAATTATGGTTAATTAAAGCAAATATTGAATTATTTTGCATTGTTAAGGTTAAGTCCCATTAGGGGTATTTTGGTAATTTCAACATGAATGTAAATTTGTTTATGGTTAAAATTAAGATAAAGAGGGATATAGTTGAAGTAAATTAGAAGTATGGGTGTTAAATATTAATAAAGATATGTTGATGGGGTTGTGTTGTATAAGGGCAATTTTGGAAATTCACAATGAGATATTTACCCCACTTTCTCACTCAATAGCTTCTTGGAAAAGGAAAACAAAGGGGATTTGGGATTGAGGGGATCGGCATTTTGAGAGAGATAACTCTTTCTCTCTCTCTGCTAGTTACGGGTTGGAGAATGGAGCTAAGGTTTGTCAATGAAGATTAAAGGTAATGTCTTCAATTAAAGATCTCTTCTTCCTTTTCTCTTTTTCATTTATAATTTTTGGTTATAAGGGATTACAAGATCCTATTGTTATCCCCATGTGTGAGGAGAAAGGAGAGAAGCTGATAGATAAAGGATAGGAGAAGGAAGAAAGAGCTAAATCAATGGACTTCCTAAGGAAATGAAGCTGGTATTTGTGGTACAGGAACTTTATGTAGATAGTTACTTGATGATTTCCTTTCTATGTTCTTGTATTTGTTCCCTTAGTAGAAGTTAAGGGTTAAATTGTAGATATTTAGATGAATTTACAATGAATTAAAAACTAAGTGCTTAAGATGAGACCTAGGATTTGTGTTTCAAGCTGAAAAATTAAGGTTTTATCGATGGCTGCCAAAGTTCCTTGCATGGCCGCGTGACTTGTTCCTCATCCCCTTGTGTGGCCATGCATACCCATGCTTTCTTGTTTCTTCAATGCGTGGTCATGCCTCTTTGTTATTTCTTCCTTATATGGCCATGTGCCTTCTTTTGGTTGTCTATGTGTGGCCACGTGATTTTATATGGAATCCCAGCGTGGCCGCGTGTTCCCTTTGTTTCTCCTTGCGTGGCTGAAATGCCCTAATTTAATGCCTTAATCATGTATCATGTTATACCTTTCAAACACATAATGGTAGGTTATTAACCCAAAGCTGTATACATTTATCATATCAAATAGTCTATTTATATAAGTATCCTATGCATCAATTAGGTATTTCCCATAACTTCAGTCTTTTAACTATGTATGCATAATGGCTTATTCTATCACATACTCATCAACTTCCATGTTAGTTATAACTATCTTAACTTCATATCTTATCATGTATAACATTTATCAATTGATCTATCATATTTATGACTAAGCATTTTAGCTACTACATGCATGCATGCTTTAACATTCTTTTACTAAACTTATTACATCACTTATTTCATATTACAAATTTATATATTTTATAGCCCTTGTTATACATATTAAACGTGCAAAAGAACTTGCACCAGAATATAACAAAAAGGAATCCTGCATCAACTTCTACAACATAGGTTTTGGCCTATACTGATTGCATAGATCGTTCCTGAGCAAAAGCTTTTACAACAGTACCTACACGATTAGATAACCCGTGCTAAGCTATAAAGCTTAGTGGGGATGCCAATTTTGAAAGACAACCACTCACAGTGATTGTCGGAAACATAAAACATACAATAGTTGATAATAGCAAGAATAACATATTTAAAATAAATAAATGACAGAATAGAATATCATCATTAACAATCAAATCTCACATTTATATTAACATGTTTAAAATTAAAGCATAACATAGGAGGATTAGTATCAAAAGTATCCAACTATCACATATGCAATGGGAAATATAGTTAAACATATTATCTCATGTATCATGCTTTGTTTATCTAATAGTTAACTGTAACGTAATATCACAACAGTTTAGCCTGCTTAAGTTCTAAAGGTGGATAACGGGATCGATGGATACCGAGGTATCAAAATGGTGGATATCCAAAGATATTAAAACTATAAACCCAATCAGGGCCAACTGTATCGTGGACCGGTCAAGGACCCAAATGAGTTCAAGGAACAACCCAAATGGACTGTGCAAGATCCAACAGGATCAACTATACTGTGGACCTAAAAAGGTCGACTGTGGCAGCTGCAATATCCCTATAGGTGCCTATCTATCCAACAATTGAACTCTAGTAGCAGACAAAAATAGTTTCTGAGTTTATTTAGTATATATATATCATGCTCACACCAATCTCATATATTTTGCTCCTGTAAGAACATATCATCATACTTATTCCTCTAGTGTACGATATGTATTCATGCACACTTATAGTAATACAAATATTGTGTTTGAACATACATATCATCATGAACAAATACTTGAACATTTTATCTTTAGGTACATCAAGTGTTCGTACCCTTGCTAAAACATCATTTATTTTAATAACATCTAACATATTTCCGATCATTTTCTTTAAGCTTATGATCGATAACTATCATATGTACGCATCACATGCCATCTTTCATTTATTACACATCAAATAGAAGAATGTACCTGTTGGTCACTAATAATAACACATCACGCCATTTAGTTTCTTTTATCATATAATATCTTGAGAATTCATTGAACATCCTTTAACTAAATATATGTATAATTCAATATTCTACACATGTGAATGTTTGGCAAGTTATGATTTTATACATGATATGTAGCGATGTCAAAAGAAATAGTATAAAGTGTTCACTATACCAACAAGTCATGAGCGCGATAGAAGCAAAAGTAACATATCACTTCAGTACATTATCGTGATCGCGATCAATGTCACGAGTGCAACATACCCTAATTAAATAATTTATAACAATTCTTCACTTCAGCAATTCTTGTATAGATTCCATTTTATGCCTAATTAACATGCTTAAGTTAACTTTATTGAAGCTTGATAAGTGTGAATTATATATAGTTTTCAATATGTTTGTAGTTGTGTTATTTAGTTGTTTTGGTTTTATTTAGGTTAATTTAGAGGTAATTTGTTAACATTGATGATTTTGAGCTTAATTTCATGTTTTGTTTGATTTTCAGGTTAAAATTGATATAAAAAGGCTTAAAATGCAAAAAAGGGCAAAGTTTAGGGCTAAAAATGCAAATATGAAGAATTGATGCAAGACAATTTAGTGTTCAGTCTAGAGCCTTTACACGTGACCACGTGAAATTACTGAAGAAATCCACCCGTGGCCATGTGATGGTTTGATGCTTAGAAGACATGGCCACGTGAATTGCTTTGTATTTTCATCCATGGCCACGTGAAAGACTAAAAGGAGGAAGCATTGAAGACACGTGACCACGTGGATTCCAAGAGAAGGACCACACGTGGCCACGTGTGAAGGAATTCTTAGGGAACCTGTGGTCACGTGTAGAAATACACAATAAAGGGCGTGGCCACATATTTGCTACTCCAACTTCGCGAAGGATTTTCTCGAATTTCCTATTTTGGGCAGAAATTACTTCCTATTTGATTCTAAGAGTTTGAGAAGGAATTCACGTCTTCTTTTTCCTATAAATAGATAGCTGAAACACAGAAAAAAAGAAAGGAACAAGAGGAACCTGAGAATTAAGCATTATTTTCTTTAGTTTGTTTTTGCGTTACTTTGCTTTCACTGTTTTCTTCAAACTTTGTTTTTATTTTTAAAAATTTCTTGTGAGTAATTTTCTTTATCTTTTGCTAAAGGATACTTGAATCCTTAACTTGTATTGGAATGACTTGAGTTTGTTCTTCAATTCAATGTAAGTTGGTTATTTCTTAGTTCTTAAACATAGTCTTGTCTTTACTTAATTTTAAGTTGATTTTTAACTTGATTAAGCATTGGTTAATTAATTGATTTGAATTGATTATTGGCTTTCATGCTCTTAGGTTAATTTATTTGGATTAATACATGATTATAACCTGAATAAGCTATAATTGTGTGTTGATTTGAGTAAGTTAAGATTGAGAAAAGGGTAACTAGGAATAGGTGGAAGTTAAATCTCTTAAAAAAGGCTTTAATAGACATCTAGGAGACTTAATTCAGTTCTTTATGCTAAGTGTTAAGTTTATATGAATAAGAAAATTTGATGCTTGGAATGATAATCTTGAATAAAGTTATCTGGTTTTATTAAACTGAATTCTCCATAATCAATTGTATGTTTTCTTTTATTTAAGTCATAGAAATACTTGTTAAGGTGGATAGTCCTTTAGTGAAAGTTGTTTTTAATATTGATTTTTACCTCATTCAATTTACTTGCTTTCAATAGATCTCTTCTTTACTTTAACTCTTTCAATTGTTTTATTTTTGTTTTAAATTATTGTTTTTAGTTTTAATTCTTCAATCATCACAAATTTGGGATTTCTCTTCTTTCTTTTACACACGAAAATTGGTTTTGAAATTGAAATAGCACATACAAGCACAAGTTTCCCTTGGGTTCGATATTTTTGGTCATAATCTTATTTTCCTATATTGCTAGCCGATCTAGTACACTTGCTAGAATCTGGTCATGTTTTTGGCGCCGTTGCCGGGGATACATTGGCATTTGTTTATTTATTTTGATTTTAAAGTTATTTTTGTGTGTTTTTCTTTTCTTCTTCATCTATTTTCTTATTTTCTTTTTGGGAGACTAGTGGTTTATGGTGAGAGACAACCCTATCCTACTATTAGACCCTGAAACTGAAAGGACATTCCATAGGATTAGAAGGTTAAGAGGTAACATGAATGACCCAGAAATAGAACAACCTATGAATGATCCACCACCTAGGATCGAAGAGCAACACATACCCCACCAAGCTCTCGGGAATGGGTATAGACCAAGAACCATTAGGGATTATGCTATCACTAGGTGAAATGAAGAACATAGAACTATTAGGATTCCTCACCAGCAACCCTTTAAGATTAAACCCGCTACCATCACTATGGTACAAAGAAACCAATTTTCAGGTTCGGACATAGAGGATCCTGCATAACATTTGGATATGTTCTTAGAAGTGAGTGACACTGTGCAAATTCCTAATGTGTCGACTGATGCAATTAGGTTGAAACTCTTCCCATTTACCCTCATAGGAAAAGCTAGGGATTGGCTACAAATGCTACCAAATCAATCCATCCATTCTTGGCAACAAATGCAAGAAAAATTTCTTTGCAAGTTCTTCCCACCTACTAAGACTGCCCTCATTAGGAAACAAATTAGTGACTTCCAGCAATTTTATGAGAAGCCATTTCATGAAGCATGGGAAAGATTTAGGAGACTTTTAAAAAGTTGTCCACATCATAAAGTTCCTGTTTTTCAACTAATGCATATCTTCTATGCAGGTGCCCATCCATCGACAAGATCTTTGCTAGATGCAGCCTCAAATGGAAGTTTCATGAACCAAATTCCCGAAGATGCATTTTTGCTTCTTGATGAGATGGCCACCAATGATGCTCAATGGGCAACCTCTAGAGCAACTCAAAAGAAATAGGGAGTTCATAATATTGATGATGTAGCCATGTTAAAAGCTCAATTAGAATTAATGGAAAAAAGACATTTAAAAGAAATAAATGAGCTTAAAGCTAAAAATGTTTCTATGCTATCTAATGAAGTTGATTCTTATGCAAGAATTTCAGGACCTTTGGGAATGAAGAACAATGAAGGAATGGTGGAAGAAGTAAATGCCTTAAACCTATATAGCAACACTTACAATGCGGGATGGAGAAGCCATCCAAATTTTTCATGGAGGGAAGGCAATCAAGGTTCTTCTTCTAACCCTAATCCTAGATCCCAATTTAATCATAATCAACCTCCCAATAATCAACTTCCATACCAAAACCAAGCTCCACCACATTATCCAAACCAATACCCATCACAATCATACCACCAACCACCCGGTTTTCAAAAATCTCAACCTCTCCCTCCTTAAGAAAAGAAATCCAACATTAAAGAAATGATTGCAAATTTCATGGCCTCCCAAAATTCAATTTTAGCTAACCAAGATGCTAGATGGAAATCACAAGATATTTGGATGAGGAACCAAGAGGCATTAATTAGGAACTTAGAGAACCAAATGGGATAACTTGCTAGTTCCTTATCAAACCATACTCAAGGGACATTTTCATCCAATATAGACCGAAATCAAAAGGAGGAAGCCAAAGCAATCACCTTAAGGAGTGGGAAAGAGTTAGAGAAAACTAAAATTGGTAAGAATTCTTCCCCAATGGTGGAACCAACAATGGAGGTAAGTAATTCTAACTCTAAAAATAATGAAAAAGTTCCTCCTACGGTTGAGAAGGGTAAAGTTAAAGAAAAACTTGTTTCTACTGTTCTTGATGAATCTCAATTACCATTTCCTGTTCTAGCTAGAAAAGAGAAACAAAATGAACAATTGATTAGATTTTTAGACATGTTTAAGAAGCTACATATAAATTTATCATTTGATGAAGCTTTGTTACACATGCCTAAATATGATAAATTTATGAAAGAATTGTGCACTAATAAGAAAAAGCTAGAAAGCATAGGAACGGTTCAATTATCTGGTAATTATAGTGCCATATTAACCAATAAAATTCCTGAAAAATTAGAAGATCCTGGTAGTTTTACAGTGCCTTGTGAACTAGGAGAAAATTTTGTTGGGCATGCTTTATGTGATTTGGGTGCTAGTATTAACTTGATGCCTTATTCAATTTACAGGAAATTGAATCTAGGTGATTTGAAGGAAACCCGAATGACGCTCCAATTGACGGATAGATCGATGAAAAGGCTAAAAGGAATCATTAAGGACTTATTGGTAAAAGTCGGAATTTTATCTTTTCGGTTGATTTTGTGGTTATGGGCATGGAAGAAGATAGGAAGGTGCCATTAATTGTAGGGAAGCCATTCTTAAACACAGCAAGAGCATTAATTGATGTTCATAGACAAATGGTCACTTTAAGATTCAACAAGGAGGAAATGGTTTTTAATGTTAATAAAATTTTAAAACACCCCTCGTATGATTTTGAAGAATCCATTTACTTTGTTGATGAAGTGCAAGAATGTTTCAACACAAAACAAGAGGATCTCATTCTCAATGATGAACTTCAAAGTTGCTTAATGCATCCTAAGACAATGAAAGAGTTGGATATTAAGGAGAAAGAGTTGATAAAAAATCTGGAACAAGAGCATAATGAAGATAAGGAAATGTAGGATGAATCATCCCCTCCTAAGGGAGATTCTGAACTTAAAACACTTCCATCTCATTTGAAATATGTATTTTTAAGTGATAATGTTGATCCGGTAATTATCTCATCTTTATTAATAGATTTGGAAGAAGAAATGCTCATCGGAGTCCTCAAAAAGCGCAAAGGAGCAATTGGTTGGGCAACATCCGACTTAAAAGGAATTAACCCCAGCTATTATACACATCATATACCCATGGAGGACAATTTTAAACTGGTGGTGTAACCTCAATGAAGGCTCAAACCAACTATGCAAGAGATAGTGAAAAAGGAGGTATTGAAACTATTTGATGCAGGTATTATCTATCCTATCTTTGACAGTAATTAGGTAAGTCCTGTTCAATGTGTGCCTACAAAGGGGGGAATGACTGTAGTGATTAATGAAAATAATGAATTAATTCCTACACGCACGGTAACGGGATGGAGGGTATGCATTGACTATAGGAGGCTTAATAATGCCATTAGAAAATACCATTTTCCATTGCCCTTTATTGACCAAATGTTAGAAAGATTGGTACGAAATAAATTTTATCGTTTCTTATATGGATATTCGGGTTACATGCAAATACCTATAGCCTCGGAAGACCAAGAAAAGACCACATTCACATGTCCATATGGAACATTTGCATATAGGAGAATGCCTTTTGGTCTTTGTAATGCACCTGCTACATTTCAACATTGCATGATGGCCATATTTCATGACTTTATTGAAAAATTTATGGAAGTTTTCATGGATGATTTCACTATTTATGGTCATGATTTTGAATCTTGTTTGCATAATCTAGCATTGGTTTTAAAAAGGTGTCAAGAAACTAATCTTGTGCTAAATTGGGAAAAAAGTCATTTCATGATTAGAGAAGGCATTGTTTAGGGCATAAAATTTCTAAAAAGGGCATTGAGGTTGATAAAGCAAAAGTTGATGTGATAGAAAAATTACCTCTACCAACTAGTGTAAAGGGCATTAGAAGTTTCCTTGGCTATGCCGGGTTTTATCATCGGTTTATCAAGGACTTTTCTAAAATTGCCAAACCACTTTCTAATTTATTGCTTAAAGATGTTGCATTTAACTTTAATGCTGAGTGTTTGCAGGCTTTTAACTTATTGAAGCAAAAATTAGTTAGTGCACTGGTCATTACAACACTTGATTAGAGCTTACCATTTGAAATAATGTGTGATGCAAGTGATTATGCAGTTGGAGCAGTCTTAGGACAACGAAAGTAGAAGATTTTCTACACCATCTATTATGCAAGCCATACACTCATCGAAGCCCAAGTAAATTACAGTACTACGAAGAAGGAGCTCTTGCCAATAGTCTTTTCATTTGAAAAATTCAGGTCCTACCTCTTAGGATCCAAAATTATGGTGTGGTCAGACCATGCTGCATTGAGACATCTTTTTGCCAAGAAGGATTCCAAACCAAGACTTATCCGATGGGTATTACTACTCCAAGAGTTTGAAGTTGAGATCAAAGATAAGAAAGGAGCAGAAAATTTTGTAGGTGACCATCTATCTAGATTGGATCATGCTAGCATCGAAAAGGGAGAAATTTCTGACTTATTTCCCAATGAACATATTTGTGCTTGTTATTCTTATGAAAAATCAGTTCTATGGTATGCTAATATAGCCAACTTTCTTGTAGGTGGTTATCTTCCTAAGGAGTTTACTTGGCAACAAAAGAAAAACTCATAGCGGATGCCAAGCATTACCTTTGGGACGATCCATATCTTATCAAGATGTGCCCGGATCAAGTACTAAGAAGGTGTGTACCAGAATTGGAATAGCAATCTATCATGCAACAATGCCATGGAGGTGAAGTTGGGGGACATCTCGGACCAAATAAAACAGTTCAAAAGATACTCCAATCAGGTTTTTTCTAGCCTACTTTGTTTGAAGATGTGAGATCTTTTATAACAACTTGTGATAGATGCCAATGAGTAGGAAATATATCCAAAAGAGATTAGATGCCTATGAACAATGTGCTGGAAATAGAAATCTTTGATGTATGGGGCATTGATTTTATGGGACCTTTTTCAAATTCATTTGGGTTTGAGTATATCTTGGTAGCAGTGGATTATGTGAGTAAATGGGTAAAGGCAATAGCTACTAGAACATGTGATGCAAAAATTGTGCTTTAATTCATTAGGAAGAATATTTTCACTAGATTCGAAGAACCTAGAGCTATTATAATTGATGGAGGAAAACATTTTGTCAACCATCGATTTAAGACCTTGCTTAAGAAATTTGGTGTTAAGCACAAAATCACAACCCCATACCACCCTCAAGCCAATGGACAAGTGGAAGTATCTAATAGGGAGTTAAAGTCAATCTTAGAGAAAATAGTAAATAACTCTAGAAAAGATTGGTCTCTTAGGTTAGATGAGGCTTTATGGGCTTATCGAACTGCATTTAAAACTCCTATAGGTATATCTCCCTTTAGAATTATTTTTGGAAAAGCATGTCACCTTCCAGTCGAATTAGAACATAAAGCTTATTGGGTTACAAAATTTCTTAACTTTGATTTGAGAAATGCAGGAGAAAGAAGAAAATTACAACTTGATGAACTCGATGAAATTTGACAATGGTCATATAACAATGCTGTGCTTTATAAAAAAAGACCAAACAGTGGCATGACAAGCATTTAAGGGTAAAAGATTTTGTTCCGGGAATGTTATTGCTTCTTTATAATAGTCGTCTTCATTTGTTTCCAGGAAAACTTAAATCGAAGTGGCTTGGACCATATCAAGTGATGTCTAGCAGTAATTTTGGGGTAGTGACGATCAAAAGCTTAAAGGGTGGATGTGAATTTACAGTCAATGGTCATCGACTCAAACCATACCAAATCGGACAACAAGAAGTTGCTGAGGCAACCATGGTTTTGCAAGATACTTAAAAAACGGTTTGGAGAGTCTAGCTAGAGACTCTAAAAACTCAGAACTTTAAATTTCTATCTCTTTATGTTTCCAGTCAAATTTTGTGTTTTTTTTTTTGCATTTTTGTGTGTTTGTGTGCTTTGATTCATGAAAAAAGTACATTAACAAGGTTTTAAAATGAAGACATGTTTTTTTGGAAAAGATTTTGCGTTTTAAAAGATTGAAATGGCAAAATTACATTAAGGAAGCTTAATTATTCATATGTGTTTTTTCAATGTGCATGCCCACGTGACCACGTGTGGCTTTTCTTTATCCATCACGTGGCCACAGTTGATTTACTCCCTCTTTCACTATAAACACGTGACCACATGTGTTTTAAAGAAAAAACATCACATGGCCGTGCCTATGTGTTTTGCCCCATGCCATACAATTCACGTGACCACGTGAAGTTCAAAGGAGAACCATCACGTGGCCACGCATGTTCCTTGCACAAGAGCACACGTGACCACGTGTGGTTCTTCCCTTGAACCTCACGTGGCCACGCCCCATCCCACTGCTTATATACACACTTTCATGACTCTTTCCTTTCTTCTTCTTTACCTTATACTTGCTCTCACCCGTGCTCACGCCTCACCAACACAAAGATCAACCCATGACCACGGATTTTTCACGTACCACCGATCACCACCATCTCTGACCACCATTTTCTCTCTTTTTGTCATTCTTTCTCTCTCTCCTACCTATCATCTCTTCCTTTTCCCCATTTTCTCCATTAAACTAGGGTTTTTCACAACTCACACACACTACTTCAATTTGGTGCTGTATTTTGGTTCAGTTCTCATCTTCAAGTAAGTATCTACTCTCTTTGCTTCTTATTTGTCATTTCCTTATCATTCATTTCATTATTTTGTGCCTTATTGCTTATACATGGCTGGTTTTGAGGTTACTTTTGCACTCAACATTTTATTGTCATGTTAATTCCTTTTATCTCTTTGGATGTTTATGAGTCTTATATGCATGTCATAGATTCTTGGTATGTAATTGGATAATGAACAATCTTTGTTATGATCTTTAAATTGATACTCAAACTTGTGCTTATAACATGCTTGATAAAATGCCTCAATGAGTTTTTCTTTAAAAACATTTAACTTTCACTCTTTAGATAGCATGTTTATGATTTGCAGGGATGCTTTAAGACCTAATTAACTTATTAAAAGATTGGTTCATCAGTCTATTCATGCATGATAGACATTCTTGCGACATGTTCTTTGTACCGAATTTATTGAATGCATTTAATGCCTATCATTTTGATCTTCACTTATATACGGTGCATTTATGCTATCACTTATTCATTTCATCCAAGTGTGCTTCAGTTCATTCAATTCATGATTCATGTGCTTACACCTTAGTAAATTTTGGGTTATGACTTGACACTTACACTATGATTTTCTTTCTTTTTAGTGGCACCTCGAAGAACCAAATATCCTGATGTAGCAAGTTCATCCGGTGTATGCATTCCGTCATATATGGACAAGGCTAAGATCAATAAATTTGACTACTTCAGCAAGTGTACCTATGTCCAGCCCATTTATCTAAGTCAATTGTTTCTCAATGTTCCGGATGGAAATTTGTCGGATCATGATAAAGAACCATTGATCCAAAATATTGGCTGGGAGAAGTTCATTGCAAAGAAACCGAAAGTATATCCAGATATGGCATGGGATTTTCTATATTCTTTTGAATGCTACTTTAAGAGAGATGCAGAGGATGGTACAGTTGGTTTTAAGTTTGGTAAGAAAGGATATTCCTTGACTTTCAGTCAGTTTTCTGAAATTTTAGGATTTGTGCCAAATGCCCCAACTTAATTGGAAGATGCATCCCCTGTGGAGAATTGGGAACGAATCAAAGATCTTGAATTAGATAAGCCTTGGGTAGGGGGACAATGCAAGGTCCATGCTTTATGGAATCATGCATTAAGAATCATTCATCGATTTTTGGCAAAGAGTATGTACAATAATTTGAAGAATGTAAGCACTATTAGTGTGTCTCAAGCAATGGTTTTCCGATGCATAATGGATGGCATAGCAATCAATGGAGCGGGCATTATAGCAGCTCGGATTAAAGAATTGCAAAAAATGCTAGGACATATGGATACTATTTCCATTGGATTGATAGCTACAATGATGGTAATTGCAGTTGAACATCCAGGTTATGGAGATTCACTTCCAGGAGAATTACCTTGCATTGATAACAAGATGCTCAAGCGGATGAAAATTTTGATTCTTAAACCTCGAGCTCATTGGGCAACCCGGGAGGAATAACTAAGAGAGAACAATATTCAAATTGAGGAGCAACAGGAGGAACCAAATGAGGAGTATATTGCCATAGTTGTGCCTTCCCCCATCAATGAACCGACAACACCTGAATGGGAAGGTCCATTTAATTAATTAAGTAGCCATTTGGATGCTCAACAAATTAGGCTAGATCAAATGCAAGGAAGATTAGACATGCTACGAGATATGGTGATGGAAGGAAATAGGAAGGTTGAGCACTTTATCCACCATTTTTGGCAGCTGTTTCCTCCACCTCCGCCTCCACCGGAATAGATCATCATTTGCTGTGGACAGCAAAATTTTAAGGAGGGGGTAGCCTCCTTTCAGGGAGTTTGTCTTTAACTTTTCTTTTTCTCTTTCATGAATCGGGTTTTGTTTTGTTTTCTTTTATTTTGTTTTCTTTGTAAGTTTGTTTGTGTCTTAAGTATGTAAAACTTATTGAAGACTTATGTAGTTCACCTTTTCACTTAGTTTGCATGATAACTTAGTTTGCCTTAGTTGACTTCAAATTTTTGAACAAATTAAGCTTGGATAAGGAATATGCATATTTTTGAGCCTTTGCTTAGCAAGAGAACATTTATGTTGTTTAATATGCCTTTGGATAGGTTAATCTTCAACTTGATAAATATTTGTTAGTTTTCAAATTCTTGAAAGCACTTAGACCAATTTTTGACTTAAAGAAAAATCAATACAATGAGTAGTGAAGTAAGGAAATTTAGAGCACTAGAACCTTCCTCGTCACCCTTCAAAGCATATGAACAACTCAAGCAACTTAGAAAACGATCTAGGCAACAATTTTCTTGATAAACTTTCTTAAAGACTTATGTCCTACCTTGATGAAATTATCCTTTATTAAGCCATTTTGAGCCTATAAGGTATGCTTAATGAGTACCATTAATATTTTCTTGTTATACCTAATATTTTAACCATATAACCTAAGAAGCCTTTATCTCACCCTATGGAATTGGCCACTTTAGGATTAAATGGATGTATGAAAAGATTAAAGTTTTATTGGCTTTAGCAAGAAAATATTATGAAAAGTCATTGATAAAGTTAAAGTGAGAAATTTATCTTGTATTACCTTGAGGTTAGCTTGTGAATGCTAGTTTCATAAAGAAACAAAAAAAAAAACGTTTGAAGTTTGAGAAAAGGAAAAAGAAAGAAAAAGAGAGCTAGCAAATATGAAAAAATATAAGTGTCGGGTAGTACAAGGAAAAATGAGAAAAAATAATGACTTCTTGGTAAAAGGGCATAAAGAAAGTTTGAAAGTGAGGCAAAAACGAGCAAAATATGTTGTTGAAGTTATTGGGGTTTAGTAATCTATTTTATTTTAGAGTGGCTATCCATTTTGATTATCTTTTATCCATTCTTTGTTAACCAATACCTTAGCCCCATTACAACCCTTGAAAGACCTAAGTGATTTTAAGTTTGTTTTGAGTTATTTAGCGGAGATGACCTACGGGTTCCGGTGCTAAAGGAGAGGCCTATTGTGTTTCTAGAGTTTCAAGTGCGAAACCGATTGTATGCTTATGCATTCATATATTCTATACTTCATTACCTAGTTGTGTTGATGTTTTGATTTTTAAAATTGCTTAAAATGATTTGGTCTTGCACACACTCAAGGAAACTAGCTTATATTCTCTTGTTCGAAGTTGATCTATTTAGAGGTTATATTAAGTGCTTTTGTTAAAAAGGCTAAGTTTGGTTTTGAACTTGCATATCTTTGTTCAAGTTTTATGATTTTGAAGGTGGAATTGTTCTAATTGCTTGAGGGCAAGCAAAGTTTAAGTGTGGGGTATTTGATAAGTGTGAATTATATAGTTTTTAATATGTTTTTAGTTGTGTTATTTTGTTGTTTTGGTTTTATTTAGGTTAATTTAGAGGTAATTTGTTAACATTGATGATTTTGAGGTTAATTTCATGTTTTGTTTGATTTTCAGGTTAAAATTGATATAAAAGGGCTTAAAATGCAAAAAGGGCAAAGTTTAGGGCTAAAAATGCAAATATGAAGAATTGATGTGAGACAATTTAGCGTTAGTCCAGAGCCTTTACATGTGACCACGTGAAATTACTGAAGAAATCCACCCGTGGCCATGTGAAGGTTTGATGCTTAGAAGACATGGCCACATGAATTGCTTTGTATTTTCATCCATGGCCACATGAAAGACTAAAAGGAGGAAGCATTGAAGACACGTGACCACGTGGATTCCAAAAGAAGGACCACATGTGGCCACGTGTGAAGGAATGCTTAAGGAACCCGTGGTCACGTGTAGAAATACACAATGAAGGGCATGGCCACGTATTTGCTACTCCAACTTTGCGAAGGATTTTATCGAACTTCCTATTTTGGGCAGAAATTACTTCCTATTTGATTATAAGAGTTTGAGAAGGAATTCACGTCTTCTTTTTCCTATAAATAGCTAGCTGAAACACAGAAAAAAAGGAACAAGAGGAACCTAAGAATTAAGCATTATTTTCTTTAGTTTGTTTTTGCGTTACTTAGCTTTCACTGTTTTCTTCCAACTTTGTTTTTATTTTTAAGAATGTCTTATGAGTAGTTTTCTTTAACTTTTGCTAAAGGATATTTGAATCCTTAACTTGTATTGGTATGACTTGAGTTTGTTCTTCAATTCAATGCAAGTTGGTTATTTCTTAGTTCTTAAACATAGTCTTGTCTTTACTCAATTTTAAGTTGATTTTTAACTTGATTAAGCATTGGTTAATTAATTGATT
Organism: Excoecaria agallocha; assembly: GCA_037975025.1. NCBI lineage: Eukaryota > Viridiplantae > Streptophyta > Magnoliopsida > Malpighiales > Euphorbiaceae > Excoecaria > Excoecaria agallocha. Next base: position 79,810,898 of record CM075807.1, read on the forward strand.
TGAATTGATTATTGGCTTGCATGCTCTTAGGTTAATTTATTTGGATTAATACATGATTATAACCTAAATAAGCTATAATTGTGTGTTGATTTGATTAAGTTAAGATTGAGAAAAGGGTAACTAAGAATAGGTGGAAGTTAAATTTCTTGAGAAAGGCTTTAATAGACATCTAGGAGACTTAATTCAGTTCTTTATGCTAAGTGTTAAGTTTATCTAAATAAGAAAATTTGATGCTTGGAATGATAATCTTGAATAAAGTTATCTGGTTTTATTAAATTGAATTCTCCATAATCACTTGTATGTTTTCTTTTATTTAAGTCATAGCAATACTTGTTCAGGTGGATAGTCCTTTGGTTAAAGTTGTTTTTATTATTGATTTTTACCTCATTCAATTTACTTGTTTTCAATAGATCTCTTCTTTACTTTAGCTCTTTCAATTGTTTTATTTTGGTTTTAAATTATTGTTTTTAGTTTTAATTCTTCAATCATCACAAATTTGGGATTTCTCTTCTTTCTTTTACACACGAAAATTGGTTTTGAAATTGAAATAGCACATACAAGCACAAGTTTCCCTTGGGTTCGATATTTTGGGTCATAATCTTATTTACCTATATTACTAGCCAATCTAGTACACTTGCTAGAATCTGGTCAAAGCTCCTATTTCATATCTTAAAATTTGTAATACTTCCAATTAATACTTTCAAATGAAATTCCATAACATTATTATCCACACTTAAAATGAAGAAGTCTTATAACTCATCTAATTCACGTTATTTTCATGCTAAGTTCCCTTGTAACAAGGAAATTATATGACCATAAGAAACTATTAGGGACACATAAATTCCTTCTTCACTTTTCACATGCATTAACACTTCAATGGTTGTAACTAAAGATTTCTAATTTCATTTGCTAGTTTAAGTGGTTTCACAACTTCCACAACAACACTTCACAAACTAGTTGTCTTTTCCTTTATTCCAAAATTTCAATCAAACACAAGAAGCTAAATATGCTCTAGTCCCATACCTTGGCCTAAATTCCCTTTAGCCAATTAATCTTTAGCAAGACCTTTTCCTTTATCTCTTCTACCTTCTCTTTCTTTATCTACAATATAAATTATTCTCTAATCCATCATTTCCAGCAGCTATTCCCAACCGAAATCCAAATAGAGATTGAAGAAGAAGATGATGTTGATGATGAAGATAACCAAAATTAAAACCATACCTCAATAATCTACATCAATATTTTCTTGAACAACCCACATGCATGAAATTGTCTTCATGAATTTATAGGTAAATTGAGAGATGAACATAAAATTGTAAGAGATGAAAATGAATTCTTTCCTTTGGTGCCATCCCACTCTCACCTTTCTATTTCTTTCCACTAAAACTAACATATATATAGTGCCATGGTAAATATCCTTCTTTGTCCTTCAAGATTTTGCATGTCACACCATAAACACACATTTCTTTGCATGCTATAATTTATCCCCAACATTTAATCTATTCCTTAAATTGGCCTCTCAATTATTCTTCAATTCACAATTGACCCTTAAAATGTCATAATTACAAATTTACCCCTAATCAATACTTTATACTCCAATTATACCCCCGATTAATATTAAACCACACTATTAAATTTTATTTTCATGCAATTAAAATAATAAAAAAACATAATTTATCCCTTGTCCCATACTTATATGAAAATCTCATTTAATTTTAATCTTAATCAAATAAAAATCCATCTAAAATAATGAAATTTCAATTAGGGTCATGTAAGGGGTGTCACAATTCTCTCCCCCTTAAGGAATTTTGTCCTCGAAATTCATACCTGATTTAAAAAATTGAGGATATTGCTTTCTCATGACTGCCTCTAGCTCCCATGTTACTTCTTATAAACCATGATGTTGCTAGAGTACTTTAACCAGTGAAATCTATTGTGCTAGTAAGGCACCATCCAAAGCAAATTTCCATATACACTGTTTTAACATCAATACTACCATTGTCTTATGAATCAAGGCATCAGCAACCACATTCGCTTTTCCTGGGTGGTAGTCAACTATACAATCATAATCTTTGAATAGTTCCAACCATCTTCTCTACCTCAAATTAAGTTCTTTCTGAGTAAGCAAGTACTTGAGGCTTTTATGATCTGTATAAATCTTGCATGTTTCCCCTTACAAGTAATGTCGCTAAATCTTTAAAGCAAATATTACAGCTGCCAGCTCTAGATCATAAGTCAGGTAGTTCTGTTCATGGGTTTTCAACTGTCTGGATGCATAAGCTACAACTTTACCATCTTGCATTAATACACAACCCAAAACAACCTTAGAAACATCACTGTACATTGCATACTCTTTTCCTGACAAAGGTTGAGTCAACACTGGAGCTTCTATCAACATCTTCTTTAACCTTACAAAGCTTGATTGACAACAATCAGACCATTCAAACTTGCTTGACAACACTAGAGAGCGATAGAAGCGAAAGTAACATTTCACTTTAGTACATTGTCGCGATCACGATTTATAACAATTCTTTACTTCAGCAATTCTTGTATAGATTCCATTTTATGCCTAATTAACATGCTTAAGTTAACTTTATTGAAACCCCTATTTCATATCTTAAAATTTGTAATACTTCCAATTAATACTTTCAAATGAAATTCCATAACTTTACCATCCACACTTAAAATGAAGAAGTCTTAAACCAAGACTAGCAACTAATCATATCATCACTGAGTTGGTCACAGCACCAAGTTGCTCCTAACATTACTATTACACACCAAAAGGTAAACTAGAAATAAAAACAAAACAATATAAAACAACAAAACATAAGTGTTTTCATGATATAAAGAAAAAGGAAAAGTAGACTTCCTGGATTTTAGCAACATTCCAGAGCTCAGATAAGTGCTACCCCCTCACAAAAGGTGTTGCTGTCCTCAGCAACTTAAACTGGATTCACTCGGATGGCGGAGGCGGTGGAAAGCACCTCCAAAACTCAACATTGAATCGTTCAAAGTCTTTGCGCAGGTCACCAATATCGTCTCGCATATTATCTAGCCTTCCTATGACCTAATTCATGAAAGTCACAAGTATTGGAGGAACTTCTGGCTGTGCAGGAGTTGGGGCAGCGACAAGAGCAGGAGGCTGTTGTGCTGGACCTACTGGGTCGGGTGCAATATCTTCTGGTTCCTCTTTGCAATTCCGGCCAATGGTGATTAACTGCAAATACTCATCTCGGGTAGACCAGTGCCTCCTGGGTTTCAACACTAAAATTTTCATTCGAGTTAGCATATCATAATCAAGGAATTTGGTCTCACCGAGGGATTGTCGCCGGTCCATGTGGCCCATATGGTCAGCCATTATTGTTGCTACCCATCCCAAAGATGTCTTTCTGATTTTGGAATTCTTCTTTTGTAACTCCTTGATTTTGCAGGATAAAAGCACAGCACCATAGATCTTAATTCCTTCCACCATACACTGTAGAAGCATACATTCTTCAGCATTAATTGCACCCGTACTGCCAAGACAACTAAAGAATGTGATAGATAAAAATCTATGTAAAATTCGCAATGCATGGCTGCCTAAAGCACGTGCTTTCATCTTGCTTGTCCTGTATTCAATTGGATTGAGGGGATCCCGAATAAATTCCCAGTTCTCTTGATGTGTAGCATTTGGTAACTCTCCTATGCCAATGGTTGGGAATCCCAATTTCTTAGCAAAATCAGGAAAAAGCAAGGAATAGCGACGCCTACCAAGCTTAAAGCTTATAGTGCCCAAATCCTGTTCATCTTCAAATGTTAGCTTAAAAGAAGTAAAAAATTGTATGGCGATATAAGGGTGAACCTCAGGTCTCTTGGAAATGAATTGTTCCCAGCCAATGTTCTGGATAAGAGGGTATATTTCATCCCAAAGGTTGCCATCTGCAATATCCAAGAAAAACTCATGGAGGTATATCGGCTTCTCAAATGTCATGTTCTTGAAGTGCTCATATAATTCTGCATTTTCTTCATCAATGTAGGCAGAAATAGGCTTTGTTGTAGAGGTGGATGCTTCCTCAGTTCTTGCTTTTTTTGGAGCCACTACATAAATATAACCATGTCAAATTAAATGATCGAGTAAAGGCAATCACAAATGGCATGGTTTTAAAATGTCAATTGTTGTGCAACAAATGAAGTGAATAGATAAATGGTAATGGAATGCAAATGGAATGAGAAAGACAAATGGCATAATGATGAAAGGATGACTTAAAATTTATTCAAATTGTTAAGCTTTTTCTTGTTGAAACATTTGATCGAGCATGTTGTGTGCATAATTTTATAAAGCTCTAACCATTGTAATTTAAACTATCTCAAACCCAAATTGATAGCACAACACTCTATTACACGCACTTAAAACAATGACAAGTAGAACCATCAAAAACCATAGCAAGAAGAATGCCAAACCTCACTTCAAAATAGGTACGAAGACACAACTTTGAAGAATAAATTGAGAATCCAACAAAGAAAAAAACAAGGTAAGGCACAAAGAAACTTACTTGAGTGATGATGGGCCGAAGGAAGAAGATCTAAGAAGCAAAAGGGATGCTCGGTGGAGTAGAAATGAGAGAACCCGAGTAATACACATCAACTGGAAAACTTAAGCAAATAAAAGTGGGTGTGTGTGAAAAAGTGAAGAGAGGGGCCTTTAAATTTTGGTCGGGTTTGGTGGGATGAGGGACACTCGGTGGAGTGTCCTCACACTCTACCGAGTATGACCCCATGGGAAAGCCAAGTAAAAATTGTTTAATTAATTTTTTTTTATGAAATTTGCCACACTCCGTAGAGTAAGAACACACTCTACCGAGTATGATTCCACTTGGTAGAGTGCCGATTCTTACTCCACAGAGTGGTCACACTCTAGACAAATCAACACGATTTTGATTACTTCTCAATTTTTTTTTAAACTATACTATTTCACCTAACCCTTACTAAAGATCATTCCCTTAGAAACACTTGAGACACCTAAAAATTTTAGACGAACTCTAAAATGACAAAAACTTTACATGACACAATTAAATCTATTGCTAAAATAAAAACTTATTATGAGCAAAAGAAAGAGAAATAGTTCTGAGTTTTTGTTAGTCCTCAGCTCGACTTTTAGAACTGCCTTACTTGTTAAGAAGTACTAGAGTACTTAGGGTCATTTAAATGCATGCTAATGATACATTGAACAATTTCTCCCTCATGAAAAATCTTCAAGCGATGGCCATTGACTTTGAAAACGTTACCCGTGTCTAGGCTTTGAATTTCCACTGCACCATAAGGAAACACATTAGTAACAACAAATGGACCAATCCAGCGAGAGCGAAACTTACCAGGTATAAGCTTTATATGAGAATTGTATAACAACACCTTTTGACCAGTTGTGAATTGTTTCCTAATAAGCATGTTATCATGAAACATTTTAGATTTCTCCTTATAAATTCTCGAATTCTCGTAAGCATCCAACCGCAGCTCTTCTAATTCTTGTAACTGCAATAATCTTGATTTACCTGTCTTGTCTAAATCCATGTTACATCGGCGTACAGTCTAATAGGCTTTATGCTTGATTTCCACTGGTAGATGACATGCCTTACCAAAAATCAAACGATAGGGAGACATACCTATAGGAGTCTTGTAGGCAGTGCAGTATGCCCAAAGAGCATCGTCTAAACGAAGACTCCAGTCCTTCCTTCCTAGATTGATTGTCTTTTCCAAAATGGATTTAACTTCCCTATTTGAAACCTCGGCTTGTCCATTGGTTTGGGGGTGATATGCAGTAGCGACTCTATGATTCACTCCATACTTTTTCATCAAATCTTCAACCGATCGATTGCAAAAATGTGTTCCTTGATCACTGATAATTGCTCTTGGAATTCCAAACCTAGCAAAGATGTTAGCCTTGATAAAACCTACAACAGCTTGAGAATCATCAGTTTTGGTGGCTTTAGCTTCCACCGATTTTGAAACATAATCCACAACCAAAAGAATGTAAGAAAAACCACAAGAAGAAGGCAAGGGACCCATAAAATCAATACCCCACACATCAAATATATCACAAATAAGAATGGGAATTTGAGGAATTTCATTCCTATGTGATAATGCACCTACCTTTTGGCACTTTTCACAAGTTTTGCAAAATTGATATGCATCTTTAAACAAAGATTCCCAATACAAACTGCTATCTAAAACCTTCCTAGCAGTTCGTTTTGGTCCAAAATGTCCTCCACATGCATAATCATGGCAAAATGCTAAAATGGATTGAAACTCATTTTCAGGCACACATCTCCTAATTACTTGATCGGAATAAAATTTCCATAAGTAAGGCTCATCCCAGACATAGTACTTAGAATCACTTTTTATTTTTATCTTCCTAGATTTACTAAGATCACTAGGTAGACTTCCTGTAACCAAATAATTAACTATATCAGCATACCAAGGATTCATACCTTTGAGATGGAATAAGTACTCATCTGGAAAGTTATCATGGAGAGGAATTTCTTCTTCTTCCCTTATCAATCGACTTAAATGGTCCACAACTGAATTTTCCACTCCTTTTCTGTCCATTATTTTTATGTCAAACTCCTGGAGAAGCAAAATCCATCGAATCAGCCCTGGTTTTGATTCTTTCTTGGCCAGAAGGTATTTCAAAGCTGCATGGTCAGAATACACAATAACTTTAGAGCCAAGCACATAAGACCGAAATTTTTTCAATGCAAAAACAATTGCCAAAAGTTCTTTTTCCGTAGTAGAATAATTGCACTGAGCAGGATTTAAAGTCCTAGAAGCATAATAGATGACATGACTTTTCTTTTCCATCCTTTGCCCTAGAACCGCTCGCACTGCATAGTTACTTGCATCGCACATGATCTCAAATGGTAAGTCCCATCGATGTGGTTGAATGATAGGCGCACTAGTTAGCAATTCTTTGAGTTTATCAAACCCCTCCTTACATGCCTTTCCAAACTCAAATTGGGCTTCCTTTTGCAACAAATTTTTCAAAGGCAAAGCAACTTTAGAGAAGTCTTTTATGAACCTGTGATAAAATCCTGCATGTCCGAGAAAAGATCGCACTTCCCTAACATTTGTAGGGTAGGGTAAGTTTGCAATTATATCAACTTTTGCCTTATCAACTTCTATACCACTAGAAGAAATCACATGTCCCAAAACTATGCCTTGAGTAGCCATAAAATGACACTTTTCATAATTTAACACCAAATTAGTTTCTATGCATCTTTTCAAAACCTTGGTTAAATTATCTAAGCAATCATCAAATGAATCCCCATATATAGTGAAATCATCCATAAAAACTTCAATGCAATTCTCAATATATTCAGAAAAAATACTCATCATGCATCTTTGAAATGTACCTAGAGCATTACAGAGTCCAAAAGGCATTCGCCTATAAGCATAATTTCCAAAGGGGCAAGTGAATGTTGTCTTTTCATGGTCTTCTTGCACAATGGGAATTTGATAGAAACCTGAAAAACCATCAAGAAAACAAAAGAAAGACTTTCCTGCCAATCTCTCTAACATTTGATCAATAAAGGGTAAAGGAAAGTGATCTTTTCTAGTAACTTGATTAAGCTTCCGAAAATCTATATACATCCTCCAACCATTTTGCACACGCATAGGGACAAGTTCATTATTCAAATTTCGTACCACGATTATCCCGATTTTCTTTGGAACAACATGAATTGGACTTACCCATTCGCTATCCGAGATTGGATATATAATACCTGCATCTAGCAACTTGAGAATCTCTTTCATCACCACCTCTTTCATAGCGGGATTCAACCTCCTTTGTGATTCTCAAAATGGTTTGGCATATTCTTCAAATAGGATTCTGTGCATACAAATGGACGGGCTAATGCCTTTAATATCAGCTAAGGTCCAACCAATTGCAACCTTGTACTCCTTCAAAATGCGAACTAAATTTTCCTCTTGCTCTGTTGTCAGGCCCTTAGAGATGATCACTGGCAAGGTTTCACCTTCACCTAAATACATGTATTTGAGGTGTTCTGGTAGAGCTTTCAACTCTAGTTCTTGTGCGTGCACAATAGAAGGTAGCATTTTATTAGTAGTAGAAGTGATTTCAGCATTAGAATTTATTGCTTCCAATAATGTTGCTGAAAATAGTTTTTCTACATAAAGTTCCCCGATGATTCTTTCTAAATTAGGTTGTGCATCCTGTTCTAGCTCATCACCATCGCTTTCTTGAGCAAATACATCCTGCACAATGAAATCTATTTCATCAATTTGACAAAAAGAATGCACATCAGTAGGGTACTTCATAGCATCAAAAATATTAAACTTAACAATCTCTCCATCAAATTCAATGGACAATGTACCCTCATCTACATCAATTTTTATCTTTGCCGTTTTCATAAAAGGTCTTCCTAATAAAATCGAAGCCGATTTCGAAGAAGGATTACCTTCCATCTCTAAAATGTAAAAGTCTACAGGAAATATAAGCTCATTTACTTGCACCAAAACATCTTCAACAATCCCTAAAGGGTGAATATAAGAATGGTTCGCCAATTGAATAACTACATCAGTCCTTTGCAAGTCATTTAATTTCAATTCTTGGTAAACAGAAAATGGCATTACATTAATCGAAGCTCCTAAGTCTAACATAGCATGCTCAACTTTCTTTTCACCAATCACACATGGTAATGAAAACATACCTGGATCCTTGCATTTTTCTGGCATATTTCTCTGCAAAATTGCAGACACATTCTTACTTACCTCCACCTTCCCTTTTTCTTTCATTTTTCTCTTATTGATACATAATTCCTTTAAGAACTTTGCATATTTTGGAATTTGTTTGACAGTTTCCAACAAAGGAATGTTGATTTGCACTCTTCTAAATGTATCTAGGATCTCCTTCTCTTGCTCATCTTCCTTTGGTTTAGCTAACCTCCTAGGAAATGGCGGAATAGGGGTGTGAGAAGAAAGAGATAAGGAAGGATCGAATGTTACCTTTCGCTTCGTTTTAGAGGGAGCTTCTTCTTCTTCATCTTCATTACCTATGTCAGCTCCTTTTGATAGAGTGGATCCTAAAGGAATTTCTTTTCCACTTCTTAGTGAGATTGCACTGCAATTCTCCTTTGGATTCACTTCCGGTTGTGAAGGAAACTTCCCAAAATTTTGAGCTTCCAATTTACTAACTGAAGTGGCCAATTGAGTAATTTGGTTGCCTAAATTCTGAATGCTTGTCCTTATTTCCTGAATGTTGGCTTTTGTTTCCTGTTGAAATTGAAGAGTATTATTAGCAAGATTTTTAACAATATCTTCCAAAGACATACCTGAAGTTGGAGCTTGAGTTTGTGTAGGGACTGGAGGTGGTCTAGTGAAATTCTGAGGGGGTGGCCTTTGTTGTCCTCCTTGATTTCCATAGCTAAAATTGGGATGATCCCTCCATCCAGGATTGTAATGATTAGAATATGGATCATACTTCCTTTGAGGTAGACCGAGAAATCCTCCTATAGCATTGGCTTCTTGTGTGGAGTCTTGTTGTAATGTAGGGCATATATCAGTTGAATGCCCTTGAAGTGAGCATATTCCACATGCTTTTGCTGTTTGCAATTGCCCTACAGCCATTTGATGAACTAAAGCAGTTAAATCAGAAAGTTGACTTTTAAGTTCACTTACTTCATTGACTTGCTTGGTAGATCCTCCACTTCTTGTACCGAATTGTTGGGAATTCTCAGCCATATTAGAAATCAGTAGTTTGGCTTCTTGAGGTGTCTTGTTCACTATGGCTCCACCACTCGCTGCATCGATCATACTCTTATCCATTGGTAGTAATCCTTCATAAAAATATTGAATCAGGAGTTGGTCGAAAATCTGATGGTAGGGAAAACTAGCCAACAGCCTCTTGAACCTTTCCCAGTATTCATACAAAGTTTCTCCTGTGATCTGTGTGATGCCATAAATCTCCTTTCTAATGTTGGCAGCTCGTGATGCGGGAAAAAATTTCTCCAGGAATAACCTTTTCATTTCACTCCATGTAGTGATTGAACCTGAAGGAAGGTAGTAGATCCAATCTTTAGCTTGATCCTTCGAAGAGAAAGGAAAAGCTCTAAGGTTGATTTGCTCCTCAGTCACACCCTACGATTTCATTCCAGAGCAAACAATGTGGAATTCCTTCAAATGTTTATGGGGGTCTTCACCTGCACAGCCACGAAAAGAAAGAAGTAAATGAATCAAACCATATTTTAATTCAAAATCATTTGCAAGGTTAGGAAAAGTAATGCATAAAGGTTGTTGATTCAAATCTGGTGCAGCTAGCTCCTTGAGAGTTCTATCAGCCATCTTTTCTTCAAATTCTTCAAATATCTTAATTCCACCAATTGTCGATTCTATCTCCAACTCTTCTTTAAGGTGTCTCTTCCTTAATCTAGCTTCTTTTCTCAATCGACGCGCTATTTTCTCAATTTCAGGATTATACTGCAAATCAAAGGTCTAAGAAGAACGAGTCATAAACAAAAACAAACAAATAAATAAAACAATGAGAAACTAAAAATATAGTTCCCCGGCAACGGCGCCAAATTTTGGTTGGGTTGTCGACACCCTCCAAAAATAAATACTGATTCACCTAAACTAACTTGTAGAAATAGTGGAACCAGGTCGAATCCCAAGAGAACTATGATGATTAATTTCTGAATGTTGAAAAAAACAAAAATATAAAGTAAATGGGGGGGTTTGAATCTTTGGATTAAAACTAAAAGTTAATTAACAAGAAATTAATAGAAAGCAAAAAATATTGAATTAAATGAAAATCAATCTTACCAAACATCCAATTCAAAGGCATAAATCTTATCCAATTGTAACTTTGATCATAGACTTAAAAATTAATTTCGCAATCCAAGAACTTAGTCTACTTAATCGGAAAAGCCGTAGAAAGCAATAATTCTCCTAATGTAATTGACTCAAACAAAGCATTTAAGATCAAATCTTACCATTAATTTAACTGGGCACGATAGCGTTCCATATCAATTCAATGATAGCATTAAGAATTTAATAAGAATGACTGAGACAAAGATCAACTAATCAAGATAGCTACAATTCAATTAACTTTGCATCTTTATTTCCTTAGAATTTATTATGCAAGCTATGTAACTCGGAAAGCCGAAATCACACACATATAAGCCAATTCCTTGCTACTAAAATCAATCATTCATGACAATTACGAATCACAAACTCATGGATAGCAATAGAAAAATCAATATTGAATTAAGGCGTCAAGTTAATCAATACAAATAATTCATAGAAATTAAGAACAAGGAAATAAGAATTACTTAGATTGAAGAAATCCTTGTTGAGTTCAAAGCCTCACAAAATTATAATTGGAATCAATTCACCCTTGAATCGGAATTAGAAACTTAGCCACTCATGTTCTCCATCAAAAACATTGTAAAATAGAAGAAAATAGAATTCTGGAAAAATTCAAGCCCAGTCGTCGTCGTCCCCCTTCCTAATAAAAATTGCTCTTTTTATATCTTTTAAAAAGAAGAGTTTTAACCTAACTCTACTTACTTTTCATCCGTCCCCTATAGAAACAAAAAATCTTCCTATTTAAAGAATTTTAGTAATCCTCGTGCCCTTGGAGAATCAACACACTCGGTGGAGTGTGTTGCTTAATTGGTGGAGTAAGGTAGTTCCTTCCTTCATTCACTCGGCAGAGCAAACAACTCCTCTTTCCATCACTCGGCAGAGCAAGCAACTCTTACTTTACCTAGTGCTCCAACACTCCACGGAGTATTGAGCTTCTGCCAAAAACTTGAATTTCTCTTGCTTCCCAAAATCCAAACTTTCCCTCAAGTCCTTCAACTTTCCTTTCTTCTTTCAATTAAGTCCTAAAAACACCAAAAATGCTTAATTAGACAATTAAAACATCAATTGAAGAAACTAACTACTAAAACAACTAAATTAACATAAAACTATCCTAAAAATATAGTAAAAACAAATTAAAAACATAGATAAATTCACATTTATCATTAAGGAAAGATACTAAAAGTGCTAGATTTCTTTTTTATGGGATAGAGCCATATGTATTTTGTGAAATGATGAACAAAAATAATGTAATATGAATAACCATCAAGAGATAGGATAGTTGGTCCTCAAACATAAGTAAAAATAAGCTCTAGAGGTCTAGAACTAGTAAGAGAGTTATCCAAAAAGGGCAACTTATGACTTTTATTGATGGAACAAAAGTTAAAATGAAAATCTAAAGTGGACAAGAAAGTTGTAATTAAACCAGAATTATTAAGAATAGTATAAAAAACTTTATTTGAAGTATGACCAAGTTTGTGATGCCAATCAAAAAATGAGACTTTTGTGGTGACATTAAGTTAAGGATGAGATGGCAAAGTTGCATAATAAACATCATCAATGTTCTCCCCCCACATTAGAGATGCCCTCGTACAAAGATCCTTCACAAGGAAATGAGTTTAAAAAAATTCAACAAAAACGGGATTAGACTTACATAACTTTACTACGAAAATTAAATTATGGAGTAAATGGGGCACATAAAATATTAGAAAGAGAAATTTTATGTTGAAGTGTGTGAATGTGGGAGCAACCAATATGGGAAATAGAAAGATTATTACCAGCACCTAAGAAAATTTCATCTGGACCCCATATTCAGTGTAGGAATGTAAGGCAGATACATTTGAAGTTGCATGATGAGAAGCAGCACTGTCAAATAACCAAGGTTGATGCATACCAGTGGATTACATGGAGGTCGTGGCATTCACTACTGCACTAGAAGAAAGAGGAACGTTGGGCGAGGTGGTGACATAAATGTTGTTATCTTTTAAGAGCCTGCAAGTTTCCTACAGTACTTAGTATTATAATTGGGAATTTCAAAGTAATTATAGAATAAGTTTGATCGGTAGGGTCAATTGTTAGGCTAATTTTGCTAGGAGCGAGAACCGAATCCATTATAGCCTGTACGAGATCTGCAAGAGTATGGTTGATTGGTGGATCCCTAATATGATGAATGAAATTGTTGTCCCTTGGGACTTTGTTTTTGAGTGATGTTAGCTATAACAGGAACACGGGAAGATGTTGATTCACTATCTTTCAGCATTCTCTCATGATCAATTAACTTGTCAAAAAGTTCAGAGTAACTAATTGGAAATTCATGAGCTTTGATGGCAGCAACAATGGTGTTGAACTCATCTCCTAGTTGAGAAATAATATGAACAATGATGTTTTCTTCACTTATTGGATTTTGAGTGAGAGCTAACTCATCAGTAATGGATCGTATTTCATTGAGAAATTAAGCAACTGATTTGGTGCCCTTTGGATTTTTAGCAAGTTTGGTTGTGAGAGAGATGATTCTAGATTAAGAGGAGTTTGCATAGCTATGCACAAGTCATTTTCAAGCTTCTTTGGAAGAGTCAACCAAAGAAATTATTTGTTGAATGGCTTCTGTACAGCTACCAAGAATTACACTTAAAAGAATTTGATCTTACTTGAACCAGGAGGTATAAGTAGGATTAATGACTTTTCCTTCAGTATTAGGAAATCGAGATGGTGTAGGTAGAGTACCATCAACATATTCTAAAAGGTTAAGACCAATAAGAGTTTACTGGATCTGCTTCCTCCAAACAGGGAAATTTATAGGAGTAAGTTTGATGGGGAAATGAGTAGTTGCACGATAGTTGGTGCAGCAGCAGAGGTGTTTGGCATTGTGAAGAATGTGGATCGGGACTCATTGGAGTGCTTTAGTGTTCTGATACCATATAGAGATTGAAATTTTTATATCTTTGTTCCCTGTTACAATTACAATTTATATACAGATTACCAAAGTACAGGAGATAAGAGATAAGATAAGAACTAGTTACAACAGAACTAAAAGATAATAAGAAGTTGTTGCAGATAGTAATCTCGTAACGCATCTTCTAACCAAGAGATGGTTAGTCTTTGGACTTCTCCTTTACAATTATCACCAAGTAAATTCAAAGCAAAATTAAGGAAAACAAAAGCGTAAAAGAATGTGATTGGAAAAAGAAATTTAACAGTTTTGAAACTTGCAAAATCCTTAGAATGACAACATGGGTCATCAAGCTCAAGAAACACGTAAAATCTCAATGCAATTTGCATTTTGACAGTTTTGAAAATTATAAAGTTTGGTTTGTAATATAATTATTAGGAATTGACCTAGATTTATTCATCGGTTCATGGGCATAAATCTTTGAACTATTCCTAGAAATTGGGAGCTACAAGGAATGCACAAGAATGAGCTTGGCGTTTTAGATTCAATAAAGAATTGAAGAATTGCAGTAAGATGAATAAAAGAAGCGTAGGCACCAACATGCTTAGCGTACTTGCCGGTCTTTAAAAGCCTAGCGACACGACCAATGGGGAATTGCAAACTTGCCTTCTTGGAGGTGCCAGATCTAATTATCTTATCCCTATTGCCATTCAAGCTACTAACTCTTAACAGAAGGTAGAAAAAAATCCTAGATATGAGAGAAAAAAAATGTTTTTAGGGATTTTAATGGAGACTATATGGGGGAGAGAGGAGCAGGAGAGTTTTAGGGATTTCTGTAATATTTTTCCATTGGGAGAGAAGAAGATTGAATTTGAAGGAGGTTTGGTGTGATGTTTATTACTTACCTAAAAGATAGGAGCTGAAGATGGGAAGTATTGCAAAGTGCTTGTTGACTGAGGATGTCATTTGCATAATCACGGTCTCACACTACAAAAAAAATTGATTTTACCGACGGAATTTACTGACATTTTTAGCGACCAAAATGGAAAACGGTTGGTAAATTTGGCGGGAAATAGAGGCTCCATTTTTAGCGACGAAAAAACTTCGTCGGTAAGGATACAAATGATTTTTGTTCTGTACCGATGGACAATCCGTCGGTAAATAACGGCAGCATATTTTGGCACATTATTTACCGACGAAATAGCGACGAAATATGTGGAAATGGAAATATGAATTCTTGCGACGGTGTTTTCATCGGTAATCCGTCGTTGTTATTTTATAATATTTTAATAAATGTTTAAAATTTTTCTTTTTAATTTTTTTATAAAATATCATTTTTTCCAAATAAAGCCTAAACTAGATATTTTTTCATTTTAATTATATATAATTTTTTATGTAAAATAATTAATATATTTTAGTAATATTCCTATTTTTTAATTATATATACAAAATATTTTTTGAATATTTAAATAAAAATTTGTTATATTTTGATGTGATAAGTTCGATCCATATGACTTGTATTTTTTGTTATTTAAATTTAAACGGAGCAATATATAAAAAATTGATAATACCATATTAATACACAATTCATGGAGATATTTTTATAGTTAGATAATGTTAGAAATCTGTAAATTTTTTCAATTGAACTTAAGCCAATATTATTAAATTAAAGCTTTTTACTATATTTGAAACTCTTATTTTACATATATATATATATATAATGTCCTTATAATACTTAATTAAATAAATGACAAATTGGACTAGCTCGTTAATGTTATATATTTTATCCTTTATAGTTTCATGCATTAATAGTTCTTTAACTGTATGCTTTTGATTAACAATAATTTCATGAAAATAACAGTATTGCACCCCAATTAAATTTATATCGATAGAAGTTAATGATTTAGGAAAAAATTATTCTTTTAATAATTTTTTATTTAAAATTCATTCACTTAACAATAAGCTGAAATTATTTTTTGTGGGATAATAACTATCAATAAAAATACTTTTCTTTTTAGATATAAGTGTAACACCTCGACTTTGAGTTGATTGAAAATATTTTCTAATTCGTAAATCATATTTTGATTTAGGTAAGTAGGGGTATAAATTATTGAGGATGTTAGCTTTTGAAGTATTTATATCTAATTAAAACATATTTAGTAACTCATAATAAGAAATTAAAATAAAATCAATTAAGCAAATATATGTATGAAGTACTAATAATAATAATAATAATAATAATAATAATAATAATAATAATAATAATAATAATAATAATAATAATAATAATAATATGGACCAAACAAAAAGAAGAATCAAGGCAGGGAATTTCAAAGATTTTAAAATAATAATAATGTTAATAATAAGAGATATTTTCCCCTAGAGCTTTATAAACTTCTAGAAAGAAAAAAGCAAAAAAAAGAAAAGGGAGAACAGGGGAGATCGGGAAAGGGGTAGAGGGGCAATCAATGGCATCACCACCGGCACGTCGACGGAGTCTCCGTCGCCGATCGCTACAGCGCCGCTGTCCCTCCGTCACCAGCAGCGCCCTGTGTTCTTTCTTCTCCTTCTTCCCCGTTTTTTTCCCCTCTTTTGGCTGGACATTTTTCTCCTTTTCCCGCTGAATGATGGCAGCAGCTGATGACACGAGTAGTCCCGGTGAACTCCTAACGGCGAGACGGTCCTTCCGGTACCTCTCGCCTCTCCTCACTCGTCGGCAACACATGGATCGGAGAGGGAGGCAGGCGATGTTTTAATGGCGATTTTTGGTCTAACAGTGAAGAGTTAGGGCATGTGGTCACCGGCAGAGCGGTCCTGAGGCTCTAACCTCCATGGCGGGAGCTGTCGTGTCCCTCCGATGAAGCTCCGGTCAAGCTCCGGCGAGTACAGTAAAGAATGAAAACGAGAAAAATGCAAAAAATTGACTCTAATAGGTATGTGACTACCAAATTTATTTTCGTATATTTTATTGACTAAATTATGAAATTTAGTTACATAAATTACCTATTATTTTATCCTTAAAATGGAATATTTGTCTTTGGTTTATTTTAATTTGCATAATACAATGGATTGTTAAGCTTGTCCCTAAATTTTTATTTGAAAATTTAGTTAAAGATTGTATTTTTGCAACATGTTTTGGATGATCTTTATAGAACATAATATAGGGAATGTTGAAGTAAAGAGATGACGATAATTCTGTTATTTTCTCTTTGATGTTGGATGTGATATATTGGGAAGTATGACAGCATTCTTTTGGGTTTTTGGGAGAACATGGTAGAGAAAACAACAGTTCTTTCCACTTTGATTAACAAGACGAATGCTCAGGAAATGAAGTGGATTATCATGATAGTCCTTAAAGTTTTCTTATAGTAGCATCTAAGATTAATAAAATATTTCTTATGTATTATTGTTGTTGTTGAAGACTTATAGGTTATTTATGACTGTTTTCCAGACTTGAAATTGGGAATTAGTGAAAAAAGCATATGTCATGAATTTCACCCTGATGTAGAAGACCTTTTTAATGTCACATGTGACTTAAAATTGGTTTGTGAAAAGTTGAAGGATTGAAACCAAAGGCATAAGCGCCAGGTGTGTCACATGTATGGAGTTATATTTTCTGTTATGGAATGTCATCATGTTTTCAGAGCTTTTCTCATATGTTTTTAAATTTGTTGTTTGGCTTTGAGTTCTTTTTATACCAATATGGAATTTATTGAATGAAATTCCTATATTGATGCAAGTAACATCCTTATATTTTGGCTTTCTAATTGCTGTCTACAGCATTAGATAGAAGCTCCTTTTTTTCTTTACATAGCTCATAATTTTCAAATTTATGATATCTTGTGCAATTTAATAATAAGAAGTTCCTTGCATAGGCATCTTAGTTAAGAATTTGTATTTCAAGAACAATCAGAATAACTTGAGAATTTTTACCGAATGAGAGTAACCATTTCCGTTGGGGCATTTATCTGGCTTGGTTAGGTTCCTAAAATTGTTTTTTGTGCTTTCTGCCATTTTAGTAACTAAGGCAATAGTTCATCAAATAAGAATTATCATTCCTTATGAGTGGAAAAATACTACTTATGACATGGAAGACTCTTTGATTTTTGAATCACTACCGACTTCTTTGAAGTATGTGGAATTCATGTATTTACTAGTGAGCTTTAAGTTTATTACATTTGCTGGGAATTTTTGGAAAAATCAAAAGCTGAACCAGCTGATGAGCAAGTTGGTTGTCAATTTGTGACCATCTAATTATTCTTTTGTTGTTGATCCACATATGGTTAGTATATAGTAACAGTAAGTTTTAAAGTATCTTCATTATTTTTCAGGATATTGAGGTTGGGAAGGCTGTGCGACCCCAACTAGCTATGAGAGAAAGAGATGCACATTCTGCATGGAAAAAGGTTTTGGTTTGGTTTTTTTCCTTTCATTATCATTGAAAAAGTTGTTTCAGTTTAACTAGTTAGGATTTTAATAAAATCAGTTGCTGTTAAAGTAACTGTAATGTTAGCTGTCATTATTGATTATAACTAGCAGAAAGATATAATTGTTTAATGGAAATATAATGATGTTTGCAAACCTATTTATTGCAAGGATTTTATACTTGCGATGAGTTTTAGCACATGTTCTTTAGTTTGACACTAGTATTAAGCGTTATGTACATTATTGACGCAAATTAAAGCATAGTAATTGTGGTTGAATATGGACAAATTTTTATTTCCTCATTCTCATTGACCATATATGAAACACATCCATTGCTTAGGCAATTGTAAGCCATCATCACAATGGTGTCATTCTATGAAGAAATCACAAAGCAAATGGAATGATTAGTTACCTTAGGACATGCCCACATCACACACATTGCTCATACACACATTTAGACATGTATGTGTTTATGTGAGCATGCATATATAAATGAGAGCTTTATTTTTATTGCATATGTATTTTTTTGAGGTTGCATATAGATTTTAGATGTATGAATACACAAACATGCACACACCCCGTAGCACAAAAATATGTATGCATTGTGAAACTACCTGAGCCTTTATGTGGAGACACATACAAACTTATGTACAGATGGTATCTATATACATCTCTATGCTTTTCCTTTTTCATATGAGTTTGTGCAGTGACAAGCGATCAAAATTGCCCAGTTGGTTTCTCTTACATTTGCGTGATGCACACCTGAACTAGAGCACTAACATGGCTCTGCATATAGCATGTGAGGTTCGTTCCTTGTAACCTTATTTTTTCTCTCTTTTTGGTTTTGGACAGCAAGCAGAGATGTGTTTATGTCAAGACTTTTGTAGTGCTGCTACCAGCTTTGATAAGGTCCACACTAGTTTGCTCTCTCTCTCTTTCTCTCTGAAATAATCTCCTTGGTTTAATTTGAAATATTGTACGGAGCTTTAAAGTGACATCTTAAAATTCATATCATGATCTGATATTGAATAGGAGATCTATTGTTTGGCAAGCTTAAATTTCAGTAATTGAATATGCCAGTCTTTTGATGTCTAAGATATATGTGTTTCTTTTATAGGTTTTGAGACTTTATCTGGATAGAAAGACTCTTCAGAGTGTTATTTATCACTTGGTAGTTCATATTTTGATGGAGAAAGTTTTGGGGCTGCCAATCCTGAAGAACAGTAGAATGATAGGGTTTTATTTTTGGCATTGTAATTAGATTCAATACTTGTGGAAATAAAATTTTAGATAATTTTTTAAACAGTACTACAAAAATATTGTGCACAATATTTATATTTTTTGCACAATAATTATAATGTATAATATTTTTTTTGATATTAAATTTATTAATTAATATATATTTTCAATTTAAATTTAGAATTTTTCGTATTGAATGTATTGTGTTTAAAACAGAAAATATATAGTTTTTGCAAAAATTTTTAGAGAATAATACATAATTTATTTTACCGATAAAATACCGACGGATACATCTGTCGCTGTTTTTACTAAAATAAATTCATATTTGTAGTTATAAAATATACCGACGGAAAACTGTCGGTAAAAAGTCAAACCGACGAAATGTCCGACGGTTTTTTTAATAAAATTACCAACGGAATTTTATTATATATCCGTCGGTAATATTTACTGACGGAATTTTCCACCGGTATTTTGGTACCTACGAGCATTTTACGGACGGATTACTTCCGTCGGTAAAATAATAAAAAACCGTCAGTAAGGCCATTTTCCGTCGGTAAAAGCACAAATCCGTCAGTAAAATGCATTTTTTTTATGGTGTCAATCTCGTGCTTGTTATCTCTTTCCTTTGTTGAGTTAATATTATAATGCACTCAGAACCCTATTCTTGTTTGTTTCATTTCCAAATTAATCTAAAGAAGAAAATGTATTTATTTAATTGCTATTTTTGTGAACAGCTGGTCATATTAAATGCTTGCTTAAAATTTGTTAAAGGATAGTGTGGTTTTGCAATATATTATCTACATATATTTTGCATTGAAAGTAATAATTAAAAATCTATAATAATTTTTAGTGACAAATGGTACCGTCGTGAATTTTTTTTTGATGGATGAATTTTCCTACGAAAAATTAATATCCGTAGGTAAATTTTTTTGGTAGAAAGTGGCTTTCCATAATAAATGAAATCTTTTTCCATTGTTAAAATTAGATTTTTGTTGATAAATTTTACCAATGCTCATATTTACAAGGACTCTTTCCATTGTTCACTTTGATTACAATGGAAAATTAATATTTTTCTTTAGCAATTTCTGCCGGTAAATGATATTTTTATTATAGTATATACTACGCCATTTGAGTATTATTTTTTATTTTATTCTTTAATTTTATTCTTTTATGTTTTGCATCTCACAGTTTAAACAATTAGATATTTCTCTTTTTTTTTTCAATCAAATTTAATTTTTAATATAATATGTGAATGAGAATATTAATAAAATGGTTCAATATATATATATATATATATATATGATGTAAAATAAAATTTAATTATAAAAATTAGGCCATGGTTAATTGGGTAGGGTTCAGGTATTTTCGAATGGAGATTTGATCATAAGTTTTCCAAGTCATTTCATTTTTTTACAGATTTAGAATCAATTTTGGGTTACTATTTTCATGTGAGTTTAAGTTGGGTAAAAAATTTTCAGATCTAGAAATTTTTTGACTTAAAATTTAAAAAATAAAAAATAAAGTTTCATCGCTGGTTGTCTACTATGCAAATTAATTAAGCATGTGAAATTTGCTTAATTTCTAATCATACTTCCATTATTTAGGCTTTGCTTGCAACATTGTTAATTTTTTTTATTTCGTGAAGAAAAAAAAAATAGAATGGCAGGGTTTTGTAAAACTTTTTTTTCCTCCATATTATGATTAATTAAAGAATGATATTTAATAACAAACACAGCAAAGCCACATGGCACTAACGCAAACATAAGGGTTCATTTGGCTCAAGTTAAAAGACTGCTTGCGAGTCTGCTACGCTTATTTATAGTCATTTTTTTTATTGACTTCTAACCGACTAACTCACCAACTGGATGGCTTTGATTGAAAAAACAAAAGACTTTCCTTTATTTTAAAGGCCAAAACTATTCATGGTTTCAAATTTGCAACTTTAAATTGTCAAAATAGCTGACTTTGCTTCCTCTTCTTACTGCGCCAGTTAATGGCAGGTATATAATACGTGCACATGCACTTCCCAACCTACGACGCTTCCTAATGCAGACAAATTTTGTAGAGACCTTAATCAGAAATTCTTTTTCTTTCTTTCTCTAAAACTAGGGGTGTGCATCGGTCGGGTTCGGGTGAACCCGACCCGAACCCGATTAATCCAAAAACCGAAAATTACCTATTTTCCTCATCCGACCCTACCCTAAATAAATTTCGGGCCCCTACCCGAATAACCCGATTTTTTCGGGCCCCGACCCGAATAACCCGAAATTTTATTTTTTTAATTTATATATTTAAATTAAAATCCTAAATTAATACAAATAAATAATATTATATACCATAAAAAATATTTTAAAAATACAACAAACTAATAATTTCAAAATTACATTAAATATATATTATATATTAATTAATATTTTAGAGAAATTAATTTTTTTATTTATTTTTTTTAAATTCGGGTTGTTCGGTTGGGTTCGGGTTTCACCCGACCCGAACCCGAACCCGAAATACCCCTAATATCCAAAACCGAACCGACCCTACTAACCCGATTAACCCCACCCGATTTGATCGATTCGGTTCGGGTTGGTCGGGTTGATCGGGTCGGTTCGGTTTTTGCACACCCCTATCTAAAACCGATTGAATTTATTTTACAATTCTTGCTTGTTGGAAATGCAGTCCCTTGCTAAGTTCTCAATGGGAGCGAAATCCAACAATCCCTCTCGTTCTGTACATTTCATTTTTGCCTCATTTTCTATTTGTATTATCTATCTTCTTGCATCATTATTCCTGGTGGGCACATCCAAACTTGCATATACACGTTTTTATACAGAAAATGAGCCTGAACCAACAAACATCGGACACATAGTTTTTGGAATTGCTTCAAACGAGAAGGCATGGCCAAAGAGGAAAGACTATGT
Organism: Excoecaria agallocha; assembly: GCA_037975025.1. Lineage (NCBI taxonomy): Eukaryota > Viridiplantae > Streptophyta > Magnoliopsida > Malpighiales > Euphorbiaceae > Excoecaria > Excoecaria agallocha. The sequence continues at coordinate 79,833,218 of CM075807.1, forward strand.
TAAGCTCTGGTGGAAGCCACAACAAATGCAGGGATGTGTTTTCCTAGATAATGTGCCACCCGATGTGAATTCTTACAATGACACTACTAGTCTTCCTCCTCTATGCATATCCGAGGACACTTCCCGATTTCGTTACACTTTTCGGAATGGCCACCGGTCAGCAATTCGGGTTGCCCGTGTGGTTTCTGAGACGGTGAAGCTTAATCATTCGAGTGTCCGCTGGTACGTTTTTGGGAATGATGATACAGTTTTCTTTCCTGAGAATTTGGTGAAAACTCTTTCCAAGTATGACCATACGCTGTGGTACTATATAGGGTCTAATTCGGAGATTTATGAACAGAACAGAATATTTGGGTTTGATATTGCTTTTGGTGGGGGAGGATTTGCAATAAGTTATCCGCTTGCAAAAGTTTTGGCTAAAGTTTTTGATTCTTGTATTCAAAGATATTCTCATCTCTATGGAAGTGATTCTAGGATTTCTTCTTGCTTGGCTGAGCTCGGGATTGGGTTGACTCATGAGCCCGGTTTTCATCAGGTACATATATCCTCACGCGCTTGCACATGCCCTGTACTAGAGTTTCTTTACCATTAGAACTAATGAGAGTTACTGTTTTAGCTTCACAATCAATCACTGCATGATGTCTAGACAGCCAATCCATACCAAGTATCATATCAAACTCCCGGAATGGCAACTCAATAAGATCAGCAAGGAATTCCTTCCCCTGAATTACTATAGGACACTGTTTATGCACTCTATTAACAACAACACTGTGACCCAAAGGGTTAGTTACACATATATCATATTCCATTTCATGCACAGTAGACTCATTTCTACCCAAATCCCCAGTGCAAACATAAGAATGAGTGGAGCCAGGATCAATAAGTGCATGCATGTCAGAATCAAAGAGAGAGAAAATACCAGCTATGACTTCTGGAGCACACTGATCCTCTCTAGCTTTCAATGCATAAGCCCGAATAGGAACAACTGGAGCTGCGGGCCTGTCAACGAATTCAAAAATGTTCCTGGACTGGGATCCCTGGGGCCTCGATCCCCCAAGTCCTCTTCCTCTGCCTCTACCAGAAGATGGTGCATTAAAAGTTCCTCTACTGCCTTGTTGTTCAACATCCTGGTCCCTTTTCGAAGGACAGCTTGCCATGTAGTGACCAGTACCACCACACTTGTAACATGCTCCAGACAATTTCCTGCAACTACCCCAATGTTTCCTAGTACAATGGAAACACTCTGGAGGTTGCCCCCCACTCTGATTCCCTGAAGCTCCCTTTCCCTGTTTAGACATTATAGAAGACTCCTGTCTCCTGTCCCTCTTTGCAGAACTATAGCCAGATTCAGCTGGCTGATTTCCTTGTGCTCCTCTAGCTCTCTTTCCTGTAAAAGATCCACCCTTGGACCCACTTCTTCTCTGTTCTCTTTCTCTTTTTGCCATTTCATTCTTTTCAACTCGCAAGGCTGCTATAACCAATTGAGTGAAGTTAACCACTTGCAAAGATGTAGACCCAATCAACTTTTCTCTGATATGCTCATTCAACCCATCTTCAAACTGTCTACATTTAAAAGCATCAATCAACATCTCATTAGGAACATATTACAAGCGACTGAATTCTTTCTCATATTCAGCTACAGACATAGCTCTCTGTTTCAAGTTGAGAAACTGTTTTAACTTCTCTTGCTTATATGCCTCTGTAACATACTTTTTCTTGAATTCAGCTGTGAAGAATTCCCATGTAAGGGGATCTGGTAGCTGGGGTTGTCTCAACACCAACTTCCACCAATCATAAGCTGCTCCTTGCAATAGAGACACAGCACAAGATGCCTTATAACCCACTGGACAGCGGATTTCATAAAAAATTCTCTCTAGTCTTTCCAGCCAAAATTCAGCTTCCTCAGACTGTTCCAAATTAGTGCCTAGAAACTCTTCAGCACCATGCTTCCTAATTTCAGAGATTGGAGCTTTAGGTGCTGTCATTCTTTGAAGAATTTGAGCCATATCCTGTGATATCTTTAACAATGCTTCTGCAGGGATGGCTGCTGGGACCTCATTTGGGTTGGAGAATGAAGGTCCAGTATTGGAAGGATTAGTTCTAACCGGCCTATTGCTTTCAGCCGATTCCTCCAAAGCATCTCTAGAGCTTTCCATCTTTGATCTATAAGAAAACAGGGACTTCTGCATCAGGCCAGCAATCACTATATCATACTAAAGAATCCTAGGTTCATCTTTACCCAGAAAAGACTAAACCTAGGCTCTGATACCAAAATTTGTAGCACCCCTTATGCAAATACCCTATTATCACATGTATCATGAATACTATTAATCATGCTCATACTACATGTTCAATTAACCATCACTTAGCCATTAATCATGCCATACGATTTCATATACTATTATTTATGCCACCTGTCTGTTCCTGTTTTTCATTTCATGCTTAGTATCATGCATACTAACTATATGGGTATTTCTTCATGCATATCACATGCACACATGTTCTTTCGTAGCTTTACTACTAGTGAGTTACATTATCCCACATAGGTTATATACATATCAAAATATGACTGGCCATTATACAAAACATATGATAGCTATATTACAAAAAAAACATCCTACATCAAGGTTATAAGTCGATGGTTGGCCCTTCCTGATGCAGAGAACATCCCTGAGCAAAAGTCTTTCAAGAAGGTACCTACACGGATAAATAACCCGTGCTAAGCTATAAAGCTTAGTGGGGAATATCTACAGATGGATGGCCATACACAAGGCCATCAAAACATACACATATACAATATGTTCATATACTATAATCAACATGTCCAACATAACATGGCAACAATAACATATACTTTAAAGCATAAGCATATTCTCATGTACATAAGCATTGTACCCAAGAGAGAGAAACACATATTTCTTTTTCCATAATTCAAATAGATGGCAATATTCCAAGTGAACATATTCAATTGAAGCATAATTCTTGTGGTAAACCAACAATATAAGCCACATATCAATCTTTAGTCAAATAACTTTAACTGCTTACTTTTGATCATTACTATGAATAACGTTTAGCCTGCCTTAGCTTTATCAGTGGATGCGGGAACTATGGATACACAATGGTATCAAAAGAGGGATATCCGAAGATATCGAATCTATAGACCCAAACGGGGCCAACTGTACTATGGACCGGTCAAGCATACCCAAACGGGGTAGCCTATCAACCCAAACGGGGCTGATCATGATCCAAACGTGATCATAAACTATGGACCCAAATGGGCCAACTATGGCAGCTGCAATTTCCCTATAGGCGCCTATCTATCCACATCTAAAACTCTATCGCAGGCGGAACTATATTCGTGTTCAATTCACATTTTAATACTGTATTCATAGTATACTGTTTGCACATATGCATAGTCTTATCAACCTGTGAATTCTCTGGTGCATAATCAGATACATGCACATTTCATATGCCAAGATATATATATCTGGCTCATCTATATCTGTATGACTGTATCATTTGCATCATATCATATAAGCATGACATATAATCATCATATCATAGACTTGATCATGCCCTCATTAAGCATTTCACATGTTCATAGTCATGCTAATTCATCTTCTATCTCATAGGCAAATACATGCTCATATACTCATATACATAATCATAAATGTACATACCTGTGGGTACATTCGCATATAGTCGATTTATTCTTATGAGCATGTTTCCAACACATATATATATATACCTTTATCATCATCCAAGTCAAGTGCTATACAAAATATCAACATGTTTTCATATGGCATATACACATGCCAAGGTCATGCTATTATTCTCTTTTTCATATCACAAGTGCATATAAAAAGGTGCACTTACATGTCATAAGATTTACATGTATGGGTTCAATAATTCCTTTCTAGTCTTTATTCATATTCGCAAATGAACGCATGTGTATGCATACAATTCCTTCATTGACAGTCATATTACATGCCTTATTCATTTAACTTTCTATCACATAAGCAATTTGCTGTCTCAATCAATTTAAGAATCATATTATCAAGTGTAGCAACAATCTGTTCATACTAGCAATTTCTGTTACATAGAGTAGTCTAGAAAACTAGTCCGCATTCAACTATAGATTACATGTACATAGAGATAGATTTAAGCTTAGGTTTCTTCATGTGAAATATAGGTATGGAAGTCTATTTTTCAATGCAAAAAGAATCACTCAATTTGTTGTTCTATAGCTCAACTTACGAGCAAAACATTCAAGACAGGTCATTCAGTCGTGAAGAGGAGTTCGACTCGTGAAGGGATTCACGAGTGAAGCAATTAAGGTGATTCTCACGACTCGTGAAGGGGTTCACGAGCGGAGAAGGAACTATACTTCACGACTCGTGAAGTGGCTCACGAGTGAGGAAGAAAAGCTGAACTTCATGACTCGTGAAGAAGCTCACGAGTGAAGAAGAAAGACTCGACTTCACGACTCGTGAAGAGCTTCACGAGTCGGACTGATGTTCACGACTCGTGAAGTCATTCACGACTCGGCAAGTCTGTCTTCTTCAACCTTTCAACGATAAACTTCCAGAAAAACGTAAATTCAATTCTGTAAATTCTATTCACTTCCAGTAATCCATTTTTACATGCAATATGAATGGCCTAAATTCCCATACCTTGGCTGATAAACCCAATGTCTTCAACCTCTATCAATTCCCTTTCCTTTGATCCTTCTTCCTTCCTCTTCTCCTTCATAAATACCATCACCATGAACATACATTTCCAGCAAACGACATATTCTCAGTCAACAGAAAATGAAGAAGAAGATGGTGATGATGAAGTGTTAAAATGAGAGTTTAATTACCTTAGCTTAGAGCCTTAAACTCTAGATTAACCAACATGCACCATTAACATCTTAATGCTTGAGATAAATCTATGGAAATCAAAGAGGAAGAAGAAGATGAATTTCTGGTTTTGCTCTCAACAAATGCCGATTCTCACAATCAAATTCTCTAACCCAAGCCTTTTATACCCACATGACAATCTCCTCTTTAGTCCTTCCTCATTTTGCATGTCACACAAATGCCTCAAGCCTTTATACATGTTAGACTTTAACCCCTCCACTAATTCTTTTTCAAACATTAACCTATCCATTTAAGCATTCTTTCAATTTAACCTTGAATTAAATGCTTCTCTACACAATTGGCCACCAAAATGCCAAAAATACCAATTAACCCCAAATTAATACCTTTATCCTCAATTGCATCCTTAATTAACATTAAACCATACTCTTTTATTATATTTTCATGCAATTAACATAATAACATGTTAATTTACCCCCTTACTTAATTACAATAATATGCAAATTAAATTAGGGTCATGTTAGGGGCCTTACAATTCTCTCCCCCTTAAGAATTTCGTCCCCGAAATTCATACCTGTGTTGAATAAGTGAGGATGTTGTTCTTTCATAGCTGTCTCTGGCTCCCAAGTAACTTCTTGTATATCGTGATGTTGCCAGAGCACTTTAACAAGTGGAATTTGCTTATTTCTAAGCTGTCTAACTTCTCTAGCCAGAATTGCTATAGGCTCTTCATCATAAGTGAAATCTGACTGTACTTGCACATCTTGAACTGGTATCACATGAGATTCATCTGAACGATACTTTCGTAGCATAGAAACATGAAACACATCATGAAGTTTGGCTAGTTCCATAGGGAGAGCCAATCTATATGCCACTGGCCCAACTCTTTGAAGAATTTCATATGGGCCTATAAACCTCGGACTTAGCTTACCCTTTTTCCCAAATCTCAATACTTTTCTCCAAGGGGACACTTTCAGAAACACTTTGTCACCCACATGATATTCAATATCCTTTCTTTTCAAATCAGCATAAGACTTCTGTCTATCACTAGCTTCCCTCAATCTCTACTTGATAACTAGTACCTTTTCCTCTGTATCTTTGACAATATCAGGACCAATAACTTTGCGCTCAGACAATTCAGTCAAGTAAACAGGAGTTCTACATTTCCGACCATACAAGGCCTCATAAGGTGCCATCTCGATGCTCCTTTGATAACTATTATTGTAGGCGAACTCCATTAAGGGTAGATATCTTTCCCAACTTCCTGTAAAATTCAAAACACATCCTCTCATCATATCCTCTAGAATTTGAATAACCCGCTCAGATTGCCCATCAGTCTGAGGGTGGAATGCTGTACTGTAACGAAGCTGAGTTCCCAAAGCTTGTTGCAAACTTTGCCAAAATCTCGATGTGAATCTCGGATCTCGATCGGAGATTATTGACACCGGAATGCCATGCAATCTGATGATCTCATTTACATAAAGCTCTGCTAACTTATCCATGGAGTAATCCCTCCGAACTGGTATGAAATGAGCTGATTTAGTCAGCTTGTCAACTATAACCCAAACTGCATCATGCTTTTTCTGTGTAAGGGGTAATCCTGTTACAAAATCCATGGTAATATCCTCCCATTTCCATTGTGGAATTGGAATGGGGTTCAACAAACCAGAGGGTAATTGGTGCTCTGCTTTTACCTGTTGACAAGTCAAACATATGGAGACATAGGCTACCACATCTCTCTTCATGCCAGGCCACCAATAACTTTGTTTCAAATCCTGGTACATCTTATTCCCACCAGGGTGCATAGTAAACACTGTATTGTGAGCCTCATTCAATACTGTTCTCTTTAACTCTTTATCATCAGGAACATATAATCTATTCTGATAATACACACCCCCATCTTCTTTCACTGAGTACTCAGACTGGGTCCCTTCATGTGAAGACTTTAAAATCTGTTGCAACTTTTCATCATGTTTCTGTGCATCAATCACTGTTTGCCTCAAACAAGGGCTAGCCTTCAACTGTGCTATTAAAGCACCATCATAAGCAAGTCTCCATCGACCGCGATGTGAAATCATAGCAGCCATCATCTTACGGCTCAAGGCATCAGCTACAACATTAGCTTTGCCTGGATGGTAATCCACTATACAATCATAATCTTTAAACAGTTCTAACCATCATCGCTGTCTCAAGTTAAGTTCCTTTTGAGTGAGCAAATATTTGAGACTCTTGTGATCTGTGTAGATTTTGCACTTTTCCCCATACAAATAATGTCGCCAAATTTTCAAAGCAAACACTACTGCTGCTAACTCTAGGTCATGGGTTGGATAGTTTTGTTCATGTGGCTTCAACTGTCTAGATGCATAGGCAATTACTTTGCCATCTTGCATTAGCACACAACCCAAGCCAACTCTAGAAGCATCACTATACATAGCATACTCCTTTCCTGTAACTGGCTGTGCCAAAACTGGAGCCTCAGTCAGAAATTTCTTCAATTGATCAAAACTTGCTTGACATCGATCAGTCCACTCAAACTTGATACCCTTTCTCAACAGTTTAGTGAGTGGTGCGGCTATAACTGAAAATCCTTCCACAAATCGACGGTAATAACCTGCTAAACCCAGAAAACTTCTCACTTCCGTCACATTTCGAGGCGGCTTCCAATTCACTATAGCCTCGATTTTTGCTGGATCCACTCTAATGCCTTCAAAAGACACAACATGACCAAGGAAAGAAATTTCCTTAAGCCAAAAATCACATTTGCTCAGCTTAGCATATAACTTATTCTCCCTCAGAGTCTGTAGAACAATTCTCAAGTGCTCAGCATGTTCCGCTTCATTTCTCGAATACACCAAAATGTCATCTATGAACACAACAACAAATTGATCCAAGTAGGGTCTAAATACCCTATTCATAAGGTCCATAAACGCAGCCGGTGCATTTGTTAACCCAAATGGCATCACCAAAAACTCGTAATGCCCATATCGGGTTCTAAAAGCCGTTTTGGAAACACCCACATCCTTAACCCGGAGTTGATAATAACCCGTTCGCAAATCAATCTTGGAAAACACTCCAGCACCCTTCAACTAATCAAATAAATCTTCAATTCTGGGTAAAGGGTACTTATTTTTCACTGTTACCCTATTTAACTGTCTGTAGTCTATGCACATCCTCATAGACCCATCCTTTTTCTTCACAAACAAAACCGGTGCACCCCAAGGCGACACACTAGGCCTAATGAAGCCTTTGTCAAGCAACTCCTGTAGCTGTACTTTAAGTTCCTTCAATTCCAAAGGAGCCATCCTGTATGGTGCCTTCGAAACAGGAGCTGTACCCGGTAGAATGTCTATAGACAATTCAACTTCCCTTTCAGGTGGAAGACTAGGCAAGTCTTCTGGGAACACATCAGGAAACTCTTTCACCACTGGAATCTCTTGAAGATTTGCATACTCTATTCTTGAATCAAGCACAAGTGCTAAGAAAGCTTCACACCCTTTTCTCAAAAATCGCTTAGCTTGCATAGCTGATATTACATTAGCTATAGGCTCAGATCGAATGCCCTGTACTAGAGTTTCTTTACCATTAGAACTAATGAGAGTTAATGTTTTAGCTTCACAATCAATCACTGCATGATGTCTAGACAGCCAATCCATACCAAGTATCATATCAAACTCCCGAAATGGCAACTCAATAAGATCAGCAAGGAATTCCTTCCCTTGAATTACTATAGGACACTGTTTATGCACTCTATTAACAACAACACTGTGACCCAAAGGGTTAGTTACACATATATCATATTCCATTTCATGCACAGTAGACTCATTTCTACCCAAATCCCCAGTGCAAACATAAGAATGAGTGGAGCCAGGATCAATAAGTGCATGCATGTCAGAATCAAAGAGAGAGAAAATACCAGCTATGACTTCTGGAGCACACTGATCCTCTCTAGCTTTCAATGCATAAGCCCGAATAGGAACAACTGGAGCTGCGGGCCTGTCAACGAATTCAAAAATGTTCCTGGACTGGGATCCCTGGGGCCTCGATCCCCCAAGTCCTCTTCCTCTGCCTCTACCAGAAGATGGTGCATTAAAAGTTCCTCTACTGCCTTGTTGTTCAACATCCTGGTCCCTTTTCGAAGGACAGCTTGCCATGTAGTGACCAGTACCACCACACTTGTAACATGCTCCAGACAATTTCCTGCAACTACCCCAATGTTTCCTAGTACAATGGAAACACTCTGGAGGTTGCCCCCCACTCTGATTCCCTGAAGCTCCCTTTCCCTGTTTAGACATTATAGAAGACTCCTGTCTCCTGTCCCTCTTTGCAGAACTATAGCCAGATTCAGCTGGCTGATTTCCTTGTGCTCCTCTAGCTCTCTTTCCTGTAAAAGATCCACCCTTGGACCCACTTCTTCTCTGTTCTCTTTCTCTTTTTGCCATTTCATTCTTTTCAACTCGCAAGGCTGCTATAACCAATTGAGTGAAGTTAAACACTTGCAAAGATGTAGACCCAATCAACTTTTCTCTGATATGCTCATTCAACCCATCTTCAAACTGTCTACATTTAAAAGCATCAATCAACATCTCATTAGGAACATATTACAAGCGACTGAATTCTTTCTCATATTCAGCTACAGACATAGCTCTCTGTTTCAAGTTGAGAAACTGTTTTAACTTCTCTTGCTTATATGCCTCTGTAACATACTTTTTCTTGAATTCAGCTGTGAAGAATTCCCATGTAAGGGGATCTGGTAGCTGGGGTTGTCTCAACACCAACTTCCACCAATCATAAGCTGCTCCTTGCAATAGAGACACAGCACAAGATGCCTTATAACCCACTGGACAGCGGATTTCATAAAAAATTCTCTCTAGTCTTTCCAGCCAAAATTCAGCTTCCTCAGACTGTTCCAAATTAGTGCCTAGAAACTCTTCAGCACCATGCTTCCTAATTTCAGAGATTGGAGCTTTAGGTGCTGTCATTCTTTGAAGAATTTGAGCCATATCCTGTGATATCTTTAACAATGCTTCTGCAGGGATGGCTGCTGGGACCTCATTTAGGTTGGAGAATGAAGGTCCAGTATTGGAAGGATTAGTTCTAACCGGCCTATTGCTTTCAGCCGATTCCTCCAAAGCATCTCTAGAGCTTTCCATCTTTGATCTATAAGAAAACAGGGACTTCTGCATCAGGCCAGCAATCACTATATCATACTAAAGAATCCTAGGTTCATCTTTACCCAGAAAAGACTAAACCTAGGCTCTGATACCAAAATTTGTAGCACCCCTTATGCAAATACCCTATTATCACATGTATCATGAATACTATTAATCATGCTCATACTACATGTTCAATTAACCATCACTTAGCCATTAATCATGCCATACGATTTCATATACTATTATTTATGCCACCTGTCTGTTCCTGTTTTTCATTTCATGCTTAGTATCATGCATACTAACTATATGGGTATTTCTTCATGCATATCACATGCACACATGTTCTTTCGTAGCTTTACTACTAGTGAGTTACATTATCCCACATAGGTTATATACATATCAAAATATGACTGGCCATTATACAAAACATATGATAGCTATATTACAAAAAAAACATCCTACATCAAGGTTATAAGTCGATGGTTGGCCCTTCCTGATGCAGAGAACATCCCTGAGCAAAAGTCTTTCAAGAAGGTACCTACACGGATAAATAACCCGTGCTAAGCTATAAAGCTTAGTGGGGAATATCTACAGATGGATGGCCATACACAAGGCCATCAAAACATACACATATACAATATGTTCATATACTATAATCAACATGTCCAACATAACATGGCAACAATAACATATACTTTAAAGCATAAGCATATTCTCATGTACATAAGCATTGTACCCAAGAGAGAGAAACACATATTTCTTTTTCCATAATTCAAATAGATGGCAATATTCCAAGTGAACATATTCAATTGAAGCATAATTCTTGTGGTAAACCAACAATATAAGCCACATATCAATCTTTAGTCAAATAACTTTAACTGCTTACTTTTGATCATTACTATGAATAACGTTTAGCCTGCCTTAGCTTTATCAGTGGATGCGGGAACTATGGATACACAATGGTATCAAAAGAGGGATATCCGAAGATATCGAATCTATAGACCCAAACGGGGCCAACTGTACTATGGATCGGTCAAGCATACCCAAACGGGGTAGCCTATCAACCCAAACGGGGCTGATCATGATCCAAACGGGATCATAAACTATGGACCCAAATGGGCCAACTATGGCAGCTGCAATTTCCCTATAGGCGCCTATCTATCCACATCTAAAACTCTATCGCAGGCGGAACTATATTCGTGTTCAATTCACATTTTAATACTGTATTCATAGTATACTGTTTGCACATATGCATAGTCTTATCAACCTGTGAATTCTCTGGTGCATAATCAGATACATGCACATTTCATATGCCAAGATATATATATCTGGCTCATCTATATCTGTATGACTGTATCATTTGCATCATATCATATAAGCATGACATATAATCATCATATCATAGACTTGATCATGCCCTCATTAAGCATTTCACATGTTCATAGTCATGCTAATTCATCTTCTATCTCATAGGCAAATACATGCTCATATACTCATATACATAATCATAAATGTACATACCTGTGGGTACATTCGCATATAGTCGATTTATTCTTATGAGCATGTTTCCAACACATATATATATATACCTTTATCATCATCCAAGTCAAGTGCTATACAAAATATCAACATGTTTTCATATGGCATATACACATGCCAAGGTCATGCTATTATTCTCTTTTTCATATCACAAGTGCATATAAAAAGGTGCACTTACATGTCATAAGATTTACATGTATGGGTTCAATAATTCCTTTCTAGTCTTTATTCATATTCGCAAATGAACGCATGTGTATGCATACAATTCCTTCATTGACAGTCATATTACATGCCTTATTCATTTAACTTTCTATCACATAAGCAATTTGCTGTCTCAATCAATTTAAGAATCATATTATCAAGTGTAGCAACAATCTGTTCATACTAGCAATTTCTGTTACATAGAGTAGTCTAGAAAACTAGTCCGCATTCAACTATAGATTACATGTACATAGAGATAGATTTAAGCTTAGGTTTCTTCATGTGAAATATAGGTATGGAAGTCTATTTTTCAATGCAAAAAGAATCACTCAATTTGTTGTTCTATAGCTCAACTTACGAGCAAAACATTCAAGACAGGTCATTCAGTCGTGAAGAGGAGTTCGACTCGTGAAGGGATTCACGAGTGAAGCAATTAAGGTGATTCTCACGACTCGTGAAGGGGTTCACGAGCGGAGAAGGAACTATACTTCACGACTCGTGAAGTGGCTCACGAGTGAGGAAGAAAAGCTGAACTTCATGACTCGTGAAGAAGCTCACGAGTGAAGAAGAAAGACTCGACTTCACGACTCGTGAAGAGCTTCACGAGTCGGACTGATGTTCACGACTCGTGAAGTCATTCACGACTCGGCAAGTCTGTCTTCTTCAACCTTTCAACGATAAACTTCCAGAAAAACGTAAATTCAATTCTGTAAATTCTATTCACTTCCAGTAATCCATTTTTACATGCAATATGAATGGCCTAAATTCCCATACCTTGGCTGATAAACCCAATGTCTTCAACCTCTATCAATTCCCTTTCCTTTGATCCTTCTTCCTTCCTCTTCTCCTTCATAAATACCATCACCATGAACATACATTTCCAGCAAACGACATATTCTCAGTCAACAGAAAATGAAGAAGAAGATGGTGATGATGAAGTGTTAAAATGAGAGTTTAATTACCTTAGCTTAGAGCCTTAAACTCTAGATTAACCAACATGCACCATTAACATCTTAATGCTTGAGATAAATCTATGGAAATCAAAGAGGAAGAAGAAGATGAATTTCTGGTTTTGCTCTCAACAAATGCCGATTCTCACAATCAAATTCTCTAACCCAAGCCTTTTATACCCACATGACAATCTCCTCTTTAGTCCTTCCTCATTTTGCATGTCACACAAATGCCTCAAGCCTTTATACATGTTAGACTTTAACCCCTCCACTAATTCTTTTTCAAACATTAACCTATCCATTTAAGCATTCTTTCAATTTAACCTTGAATTAAATGCTTCTCTACACAATTGGCCACCAAAATGCCAAAAATACCAATTAACCCCAAATTAATACCTTTATCCTCAATTGCATCCTTAATTAACATTAAACCATACTCTTTTATTATATTTTCATGCAATTAACATAATAACATGTTAATTTACCCCCTTACTTAATTACAATAATATGCAAATTAAATTAGGGTCATGTTAGGGGCCTTACAATTTCAAACTTATAAATTTACCAATTTGACATATATAGTTGACTATTAATAACAAAATGAATGCTTTGTAGAAGCGTGAGACCTGATTGTTTACAAATTGACAATGGTAAAATCCTTATCCAATTTAAATCTCCATCTTCACTTCTTCTCTCCTAATTCTCTTATCTCCATTCTCATATATTTTCTTTCTTTGCCCTATTCTCATCCATTTCTTTCTTCTCTCTATTTTCAATTTTTTCTTTATTCTCACAAACCTTATTTAGTTTTTGAAATAAAATATTGCGCGAAGAAACTTAAGAAGATTTTTATAAAAAATATACTAGAGTGCCAATGTCATGAACAAACTAATCTACACATATCATAGATGATGTTCAACCTAAGAAAAAGGTTATTTGTTTGCCAATGTCATAAGGTTCTAATTGTAATGTTTCATACTCGATATTGCATGTTACAAACTATTCTATAATCCATAATTATGTGAGCTATAAAGCTTTTTTTTTCCTATTAGGATTAACACAAATTATTATTATTCACTTTAACAAAAATTTTGGCAGAATTTTCCATAAATGTGTCCTAAATCTCTTATAGAAAAGTCACAACAACACTTTTATACTGCAATTCAAACTTTTTACACAATATTTTTCCCATCCTCCTTTATTCAATCTATCAATTAGAGAATCATCACTTGTCATACTTATTATTACAAAAGAAAAATCTTAATCATAACCTTGCTTCAATATTCATTTTACAGACATTTTAGAATTACAGTAAACATTTCATACAATTTACTTCCTACTTGAAACATCCAATAATTAAATTTAATATCCTAGCTAAATACTAATCTTAGTCTAACTTATATATGTGACAAGACAAAGAAAAGACCCAAATGTAGAATATGTACATCCTTTTCTTACATCCACATCTCACATCTTGTTATGACTTTAGCCTAAAATAAATCCTTAAAACCTATTGGTACTATCTCAAAAATGCTATCTTTAACATATGTACGAAAACCACCACGTGCTAAATTAGAAGTTTTGTAAGAGTGCTCTACTAAATTTAATTTATTCTAAAATAATATTGCATATATATACATAAAATAAAAAAGTCGTACAACTAGGTTATATTTATAATATAGCTGTCAAATGTATTTACAAAGTAATTAAAAGACATATAACATGATAGATTAAAAATACACAACCATTGAAAGAATTAAAATTAATAATCAGCTTATAATATCTAATTTTGATAAACTTTCTATGCATAAAACATGAACTTACATCAAATTTTACATTTAAAGAGTGAACTAAACACTTCTAATTATACTTATCACTAGGCCAAATCCAAGTAATGTCACCATCAAGATAAATTTCCTAATTAAAGTATTTATCAAGTATAACTAGTAAAGTATATTTCTAAATTAAATTCCTATTTTGCCTCTGGTAACTTTCAACAGAAACTTTATAACTCCAAAATAAACTGGAGTGATCAAAGACTACAGTATGTGTTGAGGGATCACTTGGAGTGATTAACACCTTAACTAACATTCTAATATACACATCACAAATAGGTTAATTGGTGGTGGTTTATAATCCAAATCCAATTCATCATCCTACCATAGTATATGTGTCCCTATAGCTAGCGAATTATATCCTATACCTCTGGTTTCACTACTACATACTAAGGGAAAAATTATTTTCAGAATTTCAAACGTAATATCCATTATCCTTATATTTTCTCATACTTTCACATCATATCACAAATAAACTTTATATCATATAAATTACATTCATCAAATTATTACTTTTTATCACTTAGTATTAATTATTTCAATACATTCACATCAAATTCCTACCACATACCATATGGCCATCATGTGTTTCTTTCATACATATTATTTTATCAAACTTATTCATCACTTACATGCTCATTTGTTTACCTTATACCATCATTTGGCATTACTCATTAAATATCCATAATCATTTTACATATTAATGGTTCAACACATATTGTAATCTCATTCTGCACATTATTTTCTCATGCATCATCCTCATGTTTATGTTCATTTAAGCATTTCAAGTTTTCATTTGTCATCTTATATTAGATAACTATGGCTTCACTCATCACCATCAGTTAGCCAACTAATATTCATTTGCCATTTATTGTATTTTCATTCCATGTAGTTTCAAATCTTATTTAAATGACCAATTTATACAATTTTTACTAAAGTTTCATCAAATTACTCTTGGTTTTCCTTTTATTCATAATTTGACAATTACTTATCCTTACTCTTTCCATAATTATTTCATTGTATTTTTTTTGTACATAATGGTTAATTTCATCACATTAGTCATAATTTCATCTTAAACATATATTACATTCCTTTTTATTATTGTTCCATTAAAAGTTTTTAAGTATACATGTAATAGCCCAAAATTTTCATTTTTTAAATAGTATATTTCGGATTACAAATAGTGACATTAAAGTAGTATCGGGGTGAATAGTATCACCCATAACCTATAAAAATAATTCTTCACCATTAGAAATTACTAATTAAACTGAGTTCAATGGTGAAATTTGTGGTAAAATTAAGGTTGGGTAGATCCATAAAATAGATAATGAAAAATTTTCCTCAACCATAATTGGGTTTGACCAATTTTTGACCGATCTAAAAATATTTCACAGACATTCAAAAATTATTCCATTTATATGGTTCTACTTGGAATCATCCTAATTAATATTTAGGAGTGAAAAATAATTTTTGTAATAATCTTAAATTTTTTAATTTTGGACTGGTAAATTTTTCCTTTGGGCTTAAAAATAATGTTAGAAATCTTTGAAAAAATATAAAAAAGATATGAATTCACTCAAAATATTATGGATAATTATTTGAAAGTGAACAATCAATTTTATGGTGATTTTAAAAAATGCATTTTTGGACTGGTGAAAATTTATCGAATAAAAAAATATCCAATTAACCAAAAAATATCTTTGTAGCCTAATAAATATTTTTATATTATTATAGACCTATAGTTTGAGAAATTGAGCAAGAAAAATGGTAGAAAAATAATTGAGCCAAATATTTGTTAATTAGGCCAATCGGTTGGATCTGATTTGGTCTAATTAGAATGACTATATATGCTAACAGAATAGAATTCTCTAGCAATTTCTCGCATCTTCTACACTCTTCTTACTATCCCATTCTTCCTCTAAATTTTCCATTTTTCATCTAATTTCATTAACCTAATTCTACCTAATTTTTCACCCTAAATAATTTTTAGACCCTAAATTCATTATAGCCATCTTTAATGCCTATTTTAAGTAGAGAAAGTGGATGAAATTATGAACAAAAGGTTTGGATCAAGAATTCAAAAAATTAAGGAAAATAATCCTAAATGAATTTGGCCAAGGTGAAATTCTAAGGGAAATCAAGTGGAATCAAGGGGAAAATTGAAGGAAAAGTTTAAAAAGGAAGATAAAGCATGGAAAGAGCTTGGAAAGTAGGCAAGTGGATACCTAAATTAACTAATTTCATGTAAACCTAATTTATATGTTTAAATTTAAATTAAGGGCAGATTAGTGAAATTAATTGTCAAATAAAGGAATTGGTATGGAAAATTACATAAAAGAATGATTAAAAACATGCAAATGGTTAAAAAGCCCATTATGCCACTTAAGGAACAATTAGGAAATGTGAAGTTTAATTCAAATTAATGGTAAATTAATGTGATTGGATGATGAATAATGAGATATATAATGTCAAATGCATAAAAATATGGTTAGAAATCATACTTTAGTTATGTAACCTATTATGTAAGTATGTAAAACTAAGGTTAGATAAAAAATTAAATTAATTTGAGGTTAGAATCATATTTAAAATGTATGAAAAACATAATAGAAATGTGTTTGATGAATTAAACAAATTTGTATGCATATAACTTAATGGTCATCGAATGGTAAAGTATAGAATTGTGGAAGTATAAGTGATGAAAATAATGAAATAATGTTAGACACATACTGAATTCAATATAGTCTTGGTGACTTTAAGAAGTTACTTGCGATGAATTTTTCAAGATGAAATGCTGCACTTTACTTAGATGTATTCTTGATAAGCATATAAGAAGAAGTCAAAGCTTTTTTATATGATTAATGGTGCCAATGATCCTAATTTGAAACAAGGATTTCTATCTTCTATTCCTAAAGAGCTATCCAATAGCACAATATTCTTGATAAGAGAACAATGAATCCAACTCAATTCTCTTTCTCTTAGACAAATTTACTAAAACATTCTTATAGATCTTGATTGTCTTTGAACTCAATAGAATTTGGTTGAAGATATGATGAAAAGAGGAAAAGATCCACATCTTGAGGTTGCTTATAGATGCTTAGATTTACAAATCAAATGTTTTCTTAAAATGGATTGTCACTATAAGCCCTACATGCATTCTAAGAAGTCTTTGCATGTATACCCTTATAGAAAAGGCATGAAGATATGATTCTTTTAACGAAATAAGTTCAAACAGACAGGAGATGAATGTTATGTGTGCGATAAGAAAGGTAATTTTGCCAAAAATTATCCCAATAAACCAAAAAAGTTCCATAAGCTGATACAATAGATTTAACAAATATCTCTTATCAATCTTTAAGAGGATGATATTGAATTAATTTTCTCTATTGATGATGATGCAAATCCTTATACCTTTCTAGTACTCTAATTTTGTGTCAAAAGAAGATTTGTCTATAGATGTTGCCATTAATATCCTTCCTAGTTCACATTGTTGTCCTTCCTATTTGAAATTAATAACCACAGAACACATACATTTTCCACCAGCTATACATAACCTTTCTTTTCCTCAACAAGTTTCTCAAACCTTGTATCCAAATCCATTTTTTCAAACCCTTTAACCAAATTAGATCCTTTCATCACATCTTATTCCATTAGCCTATGTTCACATTTTTCCAAATAAATTTGCCAACCTCATGCAAGTTGTTGCCTTCATAGATACTAGTGCCTATAATATTAATCTTAATCCAAAAGTTCTTTGTCCTGAATATTGGAAATCCTATATCCAACATTTTCAAGTGGCTAATCAGGGTATTCTTATAGTAAAACTCAAGATAAAAGAACCCACCAAGATTCAAATATTTTTTGGTTGTTATACACGGGTTCATGCTCTTAGCTCAGATCTTACTTGCAAAGATTTTGTCATTGGATTTGATAATCTTTTCCATTTGCCTAAGGGTGTGCTTGGTAACATTTTTTGTTTTTTTATTTTTTAAAATACATAAACTATTTTTAGTTTTTGTTATTTATTTTTCAAAAATTGTATAAAAACTAATTTGCTCTTTGTTTTTTCAAAAATATTCTAATATCTATTAATACATATTATACATATATATAATCTAATTATTAATAATAAATTATAAATATTTAATAAAATTTAAAATATAAAATATAAAATCTATTACATTAAAAAAAATCTTCATATGGTGGTAGTGGTGGTAGCAATAGTAGAGGTGGTGGTGGCAATAGTAGTAGTAGTATGATGGTGGCAGTAGCAACGATAGTCTGGTGGTGGTGGCGGTGATAGTAGTAGAGATGTTAGTGCGATGCCGATGGTAGTGATGAGGGCAATGGTAGTAGTAGTGGTGGTAATGGTAGTAGCGATAGCGATGGTAGCAATGGTGGCAATGGTGTGGTAGTGGTGGTGGTGCTAGTAGCAGTGTGGTGGCGGTGGTGGTGGCAAAGAGGGCAACCACAATGGTGGTGACAATAGTGGTTGTAATGACAATGACGGTGTGGTGATGGTCGTTGCAGTAGTAGTGTGGTGGCAGCGGTGATAGCAAAGATGGCAGCGACAGTGGTGGCAGTGGTGGTGACGGTAGTAGTGGCGGCGATGGTAGTGTGGTGGCGATGACAGTGTGGTGTAGTGGTGGCGGCACAGTGTGGCGATGTGGTGTGGTGGTGGTGGTAGCAGTGTGGCGATGGCAACAACGTTATGGCGTTGGTGGCAGTGGTGATATGGTAATGGTAGCGGTGGCAGTAGTAGTGGTGATTGTGATGTGATAGTGGCGACAGTGTGGTGGTGATAATAAAGATGAAGTAATTAAATTATCAATAAGATAAAAATAAAACCATAAAAACCACATTTTAAAGATTTTTATTTTTTATTTTTGTTGCCAAAATTACTTCTTAAATTTTTGTAGAAATAAAAACGGAAATAAATTTGCTAATCATGTTTTTGTTTTATTTTTATGAAAAAAAAAACCAAAAACCAAAAACAAAATTATCTTGGAATGCACCCTAACTTTCTATTCAACCTATTGGCCTTCAATTTAAAAATATTTTCTAACCCTACACAACTCAACACACCTTATTTACTATCTAATGCCCATATCGTTTAGTTACATTTTGAGCCTAATTTGAAACCCAATGTTGTGCCTCATCCAATTTAAATTTCCTTACCAAACACTTATCTCCTTTCTGGACTTAACCTAAGTTTTTCATTACTCTTCCTTTCTAGAAATCTGAAGATATAAATCCAACCAAAGCCACCCATCCTGGTATGTGTCTTGATGATTACAATATGGCTAAAGAAGAATGTGCTCAGTTGTTAGCCCAAGGTTTAATTGAGCCCACAAAGTCATATTAGGCTTGTCAAGCCTTTTATGCCAACAAATATTTTGAACAAATTTGTGGATGAAAAAGAATTGTCATTAATTATACCCCTCTAAACCATTTTCTTAAAGATAACAAATACCATTTATGAAGAATCTATTCCCTAACCCTCTTGATCGACCAAAAATAGCCATTTGTATTACTAATTTTTACTACCAATGGACTGTCATGCCATTTGGTCTAAAAGTTGCGCCCTTCATCTTTCAACAATCCATGATCCGTGTTTATGAGCCACTACTTCATCATGCATTGGTTTATATTGATGATATCCTTATCTTATCTCCTGACATCTCATCTTATTAGGAACACCTTCAATAATTAATCAATAATACTACAAACCATAAAATTATGTTATCACCTTCAAAGATGACCATTGCCAAAGATACATTTTCATAATGGCACATATAAACCTCAACCCCATTTACCCTCTGAACTTCTCCACTTTTTAGATGACCACCTATTAGTTAAACAAGTTCAACAGTTCCACGGCACTGCTAATTATATTGATCAGTTCATTCCTTATTACAGTTTTCTAGCTAACCTTTAAATCAAATTTTTAAAAAGAAACCTCCACCCTGGTCTGCCACTCACACCTAATCAATCAAAAAGATCAAAGCTATCACTCAAAATTTGCCACCTCTTTGCATTCCATCTAATGGAAAAACAATAGTTCAAATAGATGCTAGTGATGAACGTTAGGGTGCTATTTTTCTTGGGTCATTCGACTTAGAGTCTTATGATACATGCAAGCCATGTTTGCATGGAAAAATGACAAAGAGTCCTTTTAACAAGAAAGGTGAAAGGACTAATGGCTTATTGGAACTAATACATACCGATGTATGTGGACCTTTAAGTACACAAGCTAGAGGTGGTTTTAGCTACTTCGTGACATTCATAGATGACTTCAGTAGATATGGCTATGTCTATCTAATGAAGTACAAGTCTGAAACTTTTGAGAAATTAAAAGAGTTTAAAAATGAAGTAGAAAAACAACTTGGCAAAAGTATAAAAGCCATTCGATCAGATCGAGGTGGCGAATACTTAAGCCAAGAGTTTGACAATCATCTAAAAGAGTGTGGTATTATTTCACAACTCACTCCTCCTGGAACACCGCAATGGAATGGTGTTTTCGAAAGGAGAAATCGAACTCTGTTGGACATGGTTCGATCTATGATGAGTCAAGCTAATCTTCCTATCTCTTTTTGGGGTTATGCATTAGAAACTGCTGCGTTTCTATTAAATCGTACTCCAACTAAAGCAGTTGAGAAGACACCATACGAGGTATGGACTGGGAAAGAACCCAATATGTCATTTCTCAGGATTTGGGGCTATGAAACACATGTTAAGAAATTAAAATCTGACAAACTAGAGTCCAAATCCACTGTCTGCTTGTTTGTAGGTTATCCCAAAGAAACAAAGGGATACTACTTTTACTCACAAGCCGAGAACAAAGTATTTGTTGCTCGTAAGGCTGTTTTCTTGGAAAAGGAGTTCCTTCTCAAGAAAGACAGTGGGACTAAAGTAGAACTTGGAGAAATTCAAGTGTTACAAGCTCCTATAGAGGATGAGTTGAAACTGGGATCAAGTTCACAACCATTTGTGGAACAAGAACCCATTACACAAGTACCTAGAAGGTCCGGTAGGATACGTTAGGAGATTGAGAGATATGGATTTCTAATCACTGACAGTGACACTATTGAGTTAGTAGATCCTGAGGATCCTACTACCTATCGAGAAGCTATTGAGAGCCCAGACTCAGAAAATTGGCTTGAAGCCATGAAATCCAAGATGCAATCAATGTACGATAACCAGGTTTGGACCATGGTTGATCCACCGGAAGGTGCGAAGGTAATTGAATGCAAGTGGCTATTCAAACTCAAAGCTGATAAGACCTACAAAGGTAGACTAGTAGCAAAAGGATTTCGACAAACTCATGGTGTAGATTATGATGAGACCTTTTTACCTGTAGTCATGCTCAAGTCCATTAGGATCTTGCTTGCCATAGCTGCATATCATGATTGTGAGATATGGCAAATGGATGTCAAAACTGCTTTCCTCAACGAAAATTTACTTGAGGATGTGTATATGACACAACCTGAGGGTTTTGTAAATCCCAAGCATCCTAAGAAGGTTTGCAAGCTTCAAAAATTCATTTATGGATTAAAGCAAGCATCCCGAAGTTGGAATCTTCGTTTTGATGAGGCAGTCAGAGAATTTGACTTCATCAAGAACGAAGATGAGCCTTGTGTGTACAAGAAGGTTAGTGAGAGCATAGTAGTATTTCTGGTCCTATATGTGGACGACATCCTTCTCATTGGGAATGACATTCCAACATTGCAAAAGGTTAAGCAATGGTTGGGAAAAATTTTCTTAATGAAAGACTTAGGTGAAGCCGAGACAATACTTGGTATTCAAATCTATAGAGATAGATCGAATCGGATCTTGGGACTAAGTCAAGAAAAGTACATAGAAAAAGTACTAAAGCGTTTTAGTATGGGAGACTCAAATAAAGGGTACATACCAATTCCTTTGACTAAAGAACAATGCCCTAAAACCAAAGAGGAAAGGGACAATATGAATAGAATCCCATATGCATCTGCTATTGGATCTATCATGTACGCTATGTTATGTACTAGGTTGGATGTTGCTCATGCACTGAGTATAACCAGTAGGTTTCAGCAAGACCCTGGTGAGAAGCACTGGTCTGCTATAAAAGGGATTCTAAAGTACCTGCGAAGGACTAAGAATCACTTCTTGGTGTATGGTGGTCAAGAAGAGCTCGTCATACAAGGTTATGCCGATGCTGCTTTTCAGACCAGCACTCAGGATTCTAGATCGCAATCTAGGTTTGTTTTTGTTTTGAACGGTGGTGCTGTCAGCTGGAGAAGCTCAAAATAAGAGACCATTGCCGACTCAACTATAGAATCTGAGTATATTGCAGCAAGTGTGAGGCACATGGTTATAAGACCTTGAAACAATAGAGACTTCATTCTAAATATCCCTAGTCAGTCATTGTTATGGGAATAACAAATGAATTAAGACTAGTATGCTCTCTCTGATATTATAAGTTCTGTCTTACGGATCATTAGGACAAGAATGTCAATCAGAGATCATAGATACATGTTAAAGAACATGGTATCTGGATTCGATCCGTTCATGAGAACACTACATGGTACAAGTCATAAGTGTTTCTCATATGCAAGTTTTGTATCGGAGTCCTTAGACCTAAAATCTCTATGAAACTCTTTATGAATTACTGTGTACTTTGACATACACCTAACGTGCTCGTAACAGAGTGACAAGTACGAGTATGATTGGGTATACATTGATTCATGTTAGAGAGCATGAGAGAAGTGAAGGGATTACCCCTCTCTATAAGAGAGAAAATATCATCGGCCACTTGATCAGTGAAATGAGAAGTGTATGGCCATACCAAGATGAAATAATGAGTAATCATTATTTATCTGAGAGTTCAGTGTCACTAGAATATCAAGAAAGGAATTAATATATATAAGGATGACTAGTTCCATGCCTTATATTAATTCTAATATTTATGGGTATGGGACTATGCAAAATTGCATTAGGTCACTAAATGCCATATGGATTTTCATTTAATTTGGAATGCTATAATATCTTGCTAGAGAATATATATAGCCTTTGAATTAATTTATTAATTCATTTCCAACATTAAATGGACCTATAGGATCGCACACAAAGCATTGGGCTTAAAATATTTGAATAAAGTATTGGGCATTAATTTGGGCTTTTAATTAAAGTCAAATTAATGTATGTAATGGTTTTTAAAATTGTTATTGGACCTTGGTCCATGAGAGAGAAAAATTCAGCCCACTAGGTTTAATTTCAATTAATTAATTATCTTGTATTAATTAAGTTATTTGAGTATTAAATCCTAATGATATTTAAATCAAATTAAAATACTTAATTAAGGGATGTCTTAGCCAAAATTCCAAGATAAATATTGAAGGAATTTTGGCACATGTGAATTTCTTTATTAAGTGATATTATTTGATTAAATGTCTTATGTATTTATCTTGGATTAAATCAAAAGAATTTGAATCAATATATATCTCTTATTTTAAAGAAGTGATAAAGGCTGAAATTAATTATCTCTATGTAGTTGATTTTAGATTTATCACTTAAAAAATAAAATGATATATATTGAATGAGAGAGAAAAGAAAAACCCTGTTTTTTCTTTGGTTTTTGCGTGAAAACCTTCTCTCCCTCACATAATTTTCTCTTGGCCGAAATACACAAGGAGAAGGATTCTTTCTTGCTTTCTTGTGTTCTTGGGCATTAATAGCACCTAAAAGAAGTACAAGATCAAGTCTTGTAGCTTCAAACAATTGCCATTACACAATACTTTAAAAGAGAGCTAGCAATCTCTATTTTAAGCCATCTTTGCAAGTGTGTGGGTGAGAATAGAGGGAGTGGTGTAAAAGACTGTTCCTTGGCATTGGTGATCAAGATCTAAGGCGGATAAAGTCATCTTAGTTGCTGGTCATCACCAAATTCAAGTATTAAAAGGCATCAAAAGTTATAAGTTTTAAAAACCCTAAAATTGCATGTTTCAATTTTTGTCATGAAATTGTTTGGCATGTATGATTGTTTTTATCATTTTTCTACTGCACGATTGCCATGAACATATCATGTCATATTCCATCACATCCGCCCAGATGGCCATAGTCTCTAAAAAAACTTGGCTCATGAAGTGAATATTATGGAATTGCACAATATAAAATGCTCTATATCAGGCAACTTGAGTCTTAATTATCTAGTAGAGTGCTTGAATATCTGAAAGAGGCTATGGCTGCAAGAGCTCTCTATGATGAGGTACCTGCACATATTTTTTATTAAATAAAATAGCATACCATGTAAAGCCCTAATCTATACCCTAGTAGGAATTGAAAACCTTGAAGGTACATTTAGAAGGTGATACAAAGAGATAAATGTTTGAAAAGTAGGAAAGGATCAAGAGGGAATTAGTTTAAAAGTCAAAGGCATTATGGTAATTTCATTTGAAGTTATGCACATGCATAATTGGAAAGACATGATGGAGGGATATAAAAGAAAAGAAGGAAAGTTTTTGGGGAGAAATAGGGAATTAAAAAGATGAGGGATTAATTTGTAATTTATTTATGACCACATAATTGGGTTAATAAGATGAAACCACCTAGTTTTCTCTAGAATTATCAAGAGAAAGGAAAGAAATCAAGAGGCTACCATAAGTCCAAAAGTGCAAAAATTTTATCAAAATCTCACCATCTTCTACAATAAAATAATGTTCTAATTTCATCTATATGATTTAAGAAGAGAGAGAATTTAGGGTTTAACTATTATAAGGTAATAATCCTGTTTACTTCGTTTTGGTTCACATGTTAGGAATTGAAATTGATGAGTTATATAGATGTTCATATATTTGATTTGTTATATGATGAAGGAGAAAATAGTAAGAAGGAGAAAAAAATGTAGAAATGAGTTAAAGGAGTTTTAAGGACACAATTTAAGGTAAGCGAACTTTTCATTACTTATATGTTTGTGGTTGTGTATGAAGCATGCTAAATGGTATAATAAAGGTTATAGTGAAGTATTGTTATGGAAATTAAGCTTAAAGTGTATGAGAACTCAAATAGGCAAAGGAGTTCCTGAAATACCAAAAATCTATATTAGGGTTCATTGGACCTAACCCGATTATTTTATCTATGGCTCAAGCTAAAGAGGTTTAAATTGAGTGATACTAGTTGCAATAAAAACTAAACTCATAGACCTTTATTTCTTATTAGAAATTGAGAACTGAATCTTCCTGTATGATAGTGAAATTTAAGCTTGAATTCTAACTATATCTACAGTCATATCATTGGGAGCAATTTATTTTTTTTGTTGAATATTTTGAGATTTATAGGTCAAAGTGGGGTGACTTTTGATGTTTTGGAAACTATAAATATAGGGAAAACAATTTGTAGAAGATCACTTTAGTTGAAAATGTCATTTTTGAGATCTAAAAGAGTTTACAAATTGAAAGGTAAGAATCTATCTTTAGTAAATTTGGACCTCACGGTCAGTATCCTTTTTGTACTGACCCTGACATAGTTTAGAATTAGTCCAGAATAAAAGTGACACATATGTCACAATCAGTACCTATTTAGTGATTACTATGACCCTCCCTTGTTCCAACATGAACATGATTTTTAAGTACCATATTGACACCAAAGCCTACCTAAAACTATCTAAACAATTTTAAAACCTTTTAAACGTAAAATTAAAGGTAATTTATGACATTAAACATGTGAATGACATATTGAAATATAAGAACAAAGTTAAAGATTGAACATTAATAATAGAGGTGTGAAGGTTTAAAGTTATGTATGAACATACCTAAGGGCATAAATGAATATGTATGAATTGTAATATATTTTAATTAAGATGACGTACATGCATTTATATGTATTTATGTATGCTTATACTATTGAAATTACATAATAATAAATAAGTTATATTATTATAATTATTCATAAACAAAAGAATGAATGCTAATATATGAGTTTAAACATGTCCTCATATTTAAATGTTATAATGAAATGACATAATGTGCTCATAGTTACGTAATTGATTCAATTCTCATACATGAAAATGAAATGTACTAAATTATAAAGGAGCATAGAAAAGAATGAATATGTATATGATTACTTATTTCTAGACATGTTAATACAAATGAGTTATAGACATTTGCACATATATATATTACATAAGACATGAAAGAGAAAAGTAAAGAAAGTTAAAGGAAAAAGGTTACAATTACTTGGCCTGCATCATTATCTAGGCTGTGGATAGATAGGTATGCCTATAAGGTTATATTACAACTGCTACATGTTTGACCCCGTTTGGGTCTATAACATAGATTTAACCCTATTTGGTCCCTTTGACTAGTCTATAGTATAGATTTAGCCCTTTTGGGTATCTTGTTTGATACCTTTTAGTATCCTTTCATACCTTTATATACTATAGTATCACCCGTTATCCACATTTTTAGAGTGGTGTAGGCTGGTTACAAGAGATAAGAAAAGTATCATCAAAGGTATAATGAAAAGCAATATAATAGACATGTTATAATATTTTATAGCAAATGGTAAATACAAAATTGATTAAAGATATCTTTCAAATATGTTATTTCATAGTATTGCAGTATCACATGCAAGAAATTAATGTTATAAATGCATAATGTTTTCTACACTTAAAACTATAAATTATATATTTATGAGCACTTGTGATTAATTACCAACTTGATATTAAACATGCTATTAATACATGCATATTCTTTATAGTTATACAATATAACTTGATATTGAACAATTGATGTGTGAGCCACACTTAACTTGAGATTATAACACTTATTAGAGTAGTAGATGAACAATGTCTAGCAAGTATATTAGATAGGCTAGTAATATAGGAAAATATAGATTAAGACCCTGAATATCAAACCCAAGGGAACATTGATTGCTAAGCCAAATATCTATAGGTGAGTGAAATTAGTCTGAGATTATTCCCTAAATTTTTAATTTTATATACAAGGACTAAATTAGACATAAACTAGCAATAGAGCAAAAATAAAAACTAAAATTAAACTAACATTAATTAAAGACAATAACTAAAACACTTATACTGATGGACTTTCCACCTCAATTTCTCATGCATATAACTTAGTTAAAGACAATGTAGTTGATTATGGAAAATTGGCAATAAATTTAGATAACTTCTCAAAATATCTTTCTAAGCATCAAATTTCCTTATTCAGAACAATTCAATACTTAGCATAAAAATTCAGTTTATAAACTCCTAAATATATGCCTGACCCTTTTTCAAGAAATCCCACTTCAATTCATTCTTAATATACTTTTTCATAGACTTAATTAACTTAAAGTCAATACATAGTTATCACGTTTTTTAGAAAATAACCATGCATCAAATTAAATGAGTTAAACTATGAACATGCATACCTTAAAGGCAATATTACATTTGATCATTAACCATTTCTCAACAAATCAACAATCAAAGTAAACATAACTCAAGATAAGGATTTCTGCTCAAGAATTAAGAAATAACCAACTAACATTTAATTAAAGAACAAAATAAGTCATTACATAAAGAAATATGAGGGTTTAAGTTTCCCTAAGAAAAAAAACGAACTACTCACTTATTGCCATAAAATTTAAATAAAAATAAGATAAAGGAATGATAAATATAAAACCTTTCAGCTTTTCTTGATTTTTGCTCAGAACATTTCAAACCTAGCCTTCAAATTCTAAGTGAAAAACTAAACTAAAAGATTATAAATGTAGCACCCTTATCTTTTAACCTCTGCATATCACTTTATTCTTCTCATTATGCAAGTTTAACAGTGCAACTTAAACATAAACTAACTATACAGAGAACATATATTCCAACTTAATATATAAGAGTGCTACACTATCATAACTTTACGATGTACATTAATGTCTCTTTACAAAATACAACAACTAATTAACATCTTTACATACAATATCTCTAATACCATAAAATCTTTACTATATATAAAGGGCCCAAAATAAAAGTCTATAATAGTGTCTCTCGATGACTTGAGTTGGCCATCCTGCAGTAGATATCACCACAAAAACCTACACGAATGAAACACCTGTGCTAAGCTATAAAGCTTAGTGGGGAACTAAAATCATGATAAAACGACCACTCATAGTGATCGTCAACAATGCACACATCATGCCTCAATTTTAACAATAATTTATTTTAATAAATGATTAAAATTCAACATTCATATCAACTTATGGAAATCATAATATTCAACGGTAACATTTACACTAATGCTTTATTCACGATGTATAATTATGTAAGATCTAACATCCTTTTGCCTTAAATTTAACTTTTTATCATATGATTAGTTTATTTATTAATATTTAATCATAAAAAGAAGCTTATCAATCAAGTATATCAATTATACATTATAACCAGACTATACTTACATACCAAGATCATGGGCCTTAGATTTGCATACATCGGATCACAATGACAAATAAACATTAATAGGTGTGCACATAAAAACATTGTGAACATATATATATAATCATTAGAAAAATATTTCAAAGTCAATGGGTGTTATAGTATAACTTTTATAACCTTTAGTATGGATTATATGAAACACCCTAATCTAATGCCTTATCAATTATCATGTTATACCTTTCAAACACATTATAGTAGGTTATTAACCCAAATTGGTATACATTTATCATATCAAATAGTCTATTTATATTGGTATCCTATGCATCTATTAGGTGTTTCCCATAACTTTAGTATATTAATTACATATGCATAATGGCTTATTTTGCAACATACTCATAATTTTCATGTTAGTTATAACTATTCTAACTTTGTATCTTATCATGCATGACATTTATCAATTCATCTAGCATATATATTACTGAGCATTCTAGCTACTCGATACATGTATGCTTTAGCATTCTTTCAATAAACTTATTACATCCCTTACTTCATATTACATACATATATTTAATAGCCCTTTTTATACATATTAAACATGCCGAAGAACTTGCACAAAATTAATGAAAAATAACCACACATCAACTTCTATGACTCTGGTGTTGGCCTGTCTTAATGCAGAGATCGTTCCTGAGCAAAAGCTTTTACAATGGAACCTACACGGATCAAATAACCCGTGCTAAGTTATATAGTTTAGTGGGGATACTAAACATGAAAGACAACCACTCATAGTGGTTAACAAAATATTTAATATACAATACTAGAAAATAATACAGTTTACATAATAAAAATCAGTATAAAATAAAGCACAATATCTCAAATAATAATGTAACTCTTCAATAAATTTAACATACTCGAATATAAATAATTCATAATGAGATATGTACATCATGTAATTAGATACCAACTTATGCATTAGAAACCATAGTTAAACATGATAATATATATATCATACGCATAATTCATAGTATGAATAATTAAGAATCATTAATACTTTAAATTAGCCTGCTTAAGTTCTAAGGGTGGATAACATGATCGGTGGATACCCGAGGGTATCAAAATGGTGGATATCCAAAGATATCAAAATTATAGACCCAATCAAGAATAACTGTACGGTGGATTGGTTATGGGTCCAAATGGGGTCAAGTAACAACCCAAATGGGCTGTGCATGATCCAGCAGGATCAACTATACTTTAGACTTAAAAAGGTCAACGGTGGAAGCTACTATATCCCTATAGGCGCCTATCTATCCACAATTGAACTCTAGTAGCAGGCAAAATAGTTTTTGAGTTCATTTAATATATATATCATGCTTGCACCAATATCATATACTTTGCTCATGTATGATCATGTCATCATACTTAATTCTCTAGTGTACGACATGTATTCATGCATACTTATAGTAATACAAATATCTGAGTTTGAACATACATATCATCATGATTATATACTTGAACATGTCTTCATTAGGCATCTCATATGATCATAGTCATACTAAAAATTTCCTATAAAGTATGCTTACATGTTCATACACCCATTTACATAATCATGAATGTACATACCTGTAAAGTACGCTTACATGTAATAAGCTTGTTCAAAAGTTGATCATATAAAAATGTTTATACATCAATACCTTTATCATTAATCGAATCATATATATATATCAATCAATATGTTTCCTTTTGGCACACATTTAGCTTAAAAACATGTAAATTTTGGTATACATATATAGACAATTTTCAATGTAATTAATACAAATCATGCAAACCCATAAATATTCTTTAATACAAATTTACACACTCAAATCTATAGCCCTCGTATACTTGCATTCAAGGCCTATTTTGTTTAGTTATATAAGTAACACATGGGGATAGCATAATATATTGATAGAAGGGGATTAAGAAGCAAAGTTAGGGGCAAATTCATGATGTCGCACTCGCGAAAGTAGCCTTTTGGTCCATACGAATTTTCCCTTGTTCCCAGAATCCTGCAAACTGCTTAATAAACTTATTTTGTGCTTCCTTTTTGACATTCTAAAGGACCTTTTTAGAAAAAAATTTTTCTACAAAGTTGTAGATATACATTTTTGTTTTCTATAGCATCAAAAATAATTCCAAAATCATATTTGGAACTCAAGATATTCAAAATTGTCTGACAACTATTTTTATGAGTAGTATAGTAAACTTGTCCCAATTCAACCCTGAATTTTGTATTCTTAGAGACAGATTTAGGCTTAGCTTCCTTCTTATGAATTGTAGATTTAGAGGTCTAATGTCTATAGAAATCAACTTCATGATATTATGATCATTGTACACAATGAAATCTAAATTCAACCACAACCTATTCAAAAACCGGAACTAACAGTTCAATAGAAATTCAATAAATAATAAAAATTATTTATAGGAGAAATTAAGGCTAGTTTCCTTCTACAATTTTGTAGGTATATTTCTTGTATAACTTTAAAAATTTAAATGGTATCAATTAGATATTTCTATTGCAATTTATGCTAAATTTTCAGACACTAGGTCAAGAGATTTTCATATCATTGTCCATGTACTCTTCTTATATATTATTCTCTTCTTAGAAACCACTTGAAAGGGGATTACCCATTTACTATCACTAATAGAATATATGATTCCATTATCTAAAAGCATAATTAATTCTTTTCTCATAACATCTTTAAGAGTAGGATTCCAACACCTTTGACTTTCAATTGAAAGCTTAGCATCATATTCAAATAAGATCCTATGCATAAAAATCTTAGGGTTAATCCCTTTTAAATCATTTATTTAATAACATATAGCATTTTTACGGTTAAGCAAAACTTTATGTAAAGTATCAACATAATCATTACATAAAGATGAATTAACTATAAAGGGAAATTGAGAGTTTGAGTCAAGAAAAGCATGTCTTAAATTTGATGTTTGAGGCTTGAGCTTTAACTTTGCTTCCTCTATTTGTAAGCCATCCTTAAGGTTATCATCCTTACTTAAGGGTTCAAACTTTAAGGGCCTACGAGACAGAAATAAATTACCTTTAATTGATGCACTTAAGCGTTCTTTTTAGCATAAGGCTCAATAGGCTTTTATCTCAAACAATCATGCAAAACATCATTAACACACTTATAAATAATATTAAAAAATTATCAATTGAATTAACTTGAGATTTACTTACCAATTTGGTGAGTATATCTGCCTTTGCTGTTAGTAAATTGATTGTATCAAGCTCCAATACTCCTTTTGCCTTAGCCATAGTTGGTTCATCTCCCATATATCCTTACAATGCAAGTTCCACAAGCAATGTAATTATTTCTTTGGCAATTCTGTAAATTTATTTACATTTGATGTTGTACTGACCATATTGTAAATTTTATCTGCCAAACCATTGTAAAAGGTTTCAGGAATCATCCAATCCGACAAGCCATGATGAGAACATTGGCTTAGGAGTTTTGAAGGAATTGTGGCACCATCAATTGCCAATAATAACTTTGAAATTAAGTAAAACATTATTTAATTGTTGTTACAAAATCAATTTTGAGGTCTACAAGGAGAGGATCCTTATGCCCACATATTGGCCTTTCTCAATGTGTGTGCAACATTCAAAGTTAATGGAGTAATGAATGATGTAATGAGGCTTAGGCTATTTCCATTTTCTTTCAAGGATAAAGCATAACTTTTATTTGCTAGTTTACCTAGTGAGTCAATAACAACATAGGATCAATCAAAGCAAGCATTTATTCTCAAGTACTTTTAACCCCACAAAATGGCCAAGTTTAGGAACAAAATCACAACATTTTGACAAAATACATTTAAAACAATCTCTATAGCTTGGGAAATGTTTAAGGAACTTTAAAGGAAATGCCTTCACTATGGTTTGCCAACTTGGATGATTCCTCAAATCTTTTACAATGGATTGACGAATAAGAATTGTAACATTATCGATATAGCCTCAAATGGAAAATGGATTGACAAACTAGCTAAGAAAGCGGTTACTTTGCTTGATGAACTTGCATCTCTAGGGTACGTGGGAGACAAACCAACAATATAACACCAAGTAAATACCTAAAGGGAAAGAAAAGAAAATGGTTGATGACTCCTTAATGCTTCATAAGAAAAAATACTTGGTTGATAAATGACCTATTTGAATCTTTCATCTTTCATGAAGTTTGCTATTTGCTAAAAATCTTTTAAATTGAATTGGTAGTTAATTAGTATAGGAAGGCTTTTTAACAAGTTGGCAAAACCTCAAATCCTTCCTTATATTATTTATCCTTCAATACTTTAAGCCAAAACTCCCTTTTGCACTTTAAAACACTGAATGGAACAAAAAGAACCTACAAAAACAAAGACAACAAAAAGCTAAAAAATAACACAACAAAATTAACAAAACATATGCATAAAATTAAGAAAATGAGACATGACTATCCTAGATAACTATGCAATATTACATGGCATCTGTAACTACATAGACTAATATCCATATTAAGCTATAAAACATAGTAGGAGACATTTAATTTTGAATAACCATTCACAATGGCTGTTCCTGAGCACACAAGTATAAATATAAAATGAATTACTATAAATTAAGCAAATATAACACAAAATTAAATAAACATTACCTTACCAATTCCAAAATATAAGTGCAATTAAATATTTATATGTATATGAAGGAAACTATTTTGTATTATATATTTACATGATGTATCATTTATTCAACATATAACTTGTTTTTTTAATATTCTTTATATTTATCTCCCTATGTTCTATAGATGTGGATAATGGTTATTATGGATATCCAAAAGTATCAATTATATGGATGACCGTACATATCAATACTGTGGACCTAAACAAGGTCGGTACTGTGGTCCCAAATGCTGACTAAACTATGGACCTAAATGGGGTTAAACAATAGCTGTTACAACTGTACCCTATGATGCCATGAAACTTAACATAGCCATTTTATTTGTTATTGCATTATTTATTTGGTTTAATGTGTGTATTTTGTTATGTTTTGGGATACTTTTTTTTCCTTCTTTTTTTGTAGGCTAAATGTGTCTAATTGGATGAAATGGAGTAAAATTAAAGGGGATTTTGTTGAAGTGTCAAAGGAAAAGTTCTTAAAGAGGTTTAAGAGGCTGTGCTGACTCATTACAGAGATATATTGTGCCGACTCATGCTATGTTGAATCGAGTTGTGAAGCATTTGGTAGTATGCCAACTAGTAATTTTGATGTTGACTCTTTATAGAGCCTGGCTGTACCGACCTGTCCAACTCAGCATAAGTATGCCAACTCATCACTTAGGCCAACAATTGTAACCTTTCATGTAACCTTTTAGATTGGCAACCTTTTTCAAAAAGATACCAATTAGGACACCTTTGGGTCTATAAATATATGAAGACAAGCATATTTTTTATATACAAAAACTACCATATAATTTTCAAAATTAATTAGAAAATATTATGAAGAAAACCAAAGTTTGAGGAAGAAGAAAGCATTAAGGAGTCATCAACTAATTTCTTCTCTTTTCTTCTCCTCTTTATCTTTTTAATTAATTTTATTTTTCTTCTTTGCGATCGTTTATTTTTCCATCATGTATCTAGACTAACTTTATTTTATTAGAATCATAAGTATGAATTGATAATCATCAATATACTTATCTTATTTAAGTATGAATGATTTATGTTTGATTGGGTGTTTAATTTATTATGTATATTTGATCACCATATATAATATGTTAAATAATTTGTTCACAATGAGAATTGGGACATTTTGGTGGAGAGGTAATTAAACTTACTTTAAGTTAGAAATCACTTAGGAGATAATGATTTCACTTTAAAGGGCTTAATAATAGGTATGGAACTTCATGGTTCTCATCTATCTCCATAATGTCATGAGAGCGCTTATGAACGCTAGCTAAGGATGCCCTTATTTGATAATGAGAGTTACATCTAGGGATAATCTTCTTCCATTTGATGTTGAAAGTGATTGAACTTTTTGTGCTTTTCACAGAGATCGAAACCAGAAACTAGAAGAGGAAGATCAAAGTTCAAATATCATGGTGGGAGAAGATAGGTGTACTTTGGTAGATTTTGATATGCCTAACATTTCAGGAAGTTTTAAATGAATTGTGATGCTTACAACTACCAATAACAACTTTGAAATCAAGCCAAGTATAATCCAAATGGTTTAAAATAATTAGTTTGAATGTCTCTAAGGGGAAGATCCTTATGCTCGCTTATTAGCCTTTCTTAATATGTGCGTAACATCCAAAATAAATGGAGTTACCGATGATGCCATTCGACTTCGATTATTCCATTTTTCTATTAAAGACAAAGCATAATTATGGCTAGCTAGTTTGCCTAGTGAGTATATTACCATATGGGATTAATTAAAACAAGCATTTCTTCACAAATATTTTTCACTCCATAAGATAGCCAAATTTAGAAATGAGATTACAACCTTTAGATAACATGCAAATGAGACTATTTATGCAGCATGGGAGAGATTTAAAGAACTCCAAGTGTAACACTCTTATCCTACAATCTAGCTATGTCACCATGTCCCATATCATTAAACATACTTTACTATGATATTATATCATTATCCATACTATTTCCAGGATCTTATGAGAACTTAAACCATAGCAAACGAATTTGGTTATACAACTTTACTATATACTGGAGAGTTTCTTTAAAGATACAATATTTACAACTATAAAGCATTTGTACTTTATAAAAAGTTGTAATACAAATAAAATTCTTTATAAAAGAACTCAACTTAAAATCTATACTTTTTATCTTTCACAATCACTTATGTTGGCCATCCTGCTACAGATATTATCCCTGAGAAGAAAATCCTTTCAAATTATATGGATTAAAAGCTGTGCTAAATTATAAAGCTTAATGGGAAACTTAAAACATGATAACTAACCACTCACGATGATAGTCAACAAGCATACACCATGCCATAATTATTTCTTCATAAATTCAATATTTATCTTACAATTCAAGAGATGAAACAAGTGTAAACATTTATTGCTACTTATGAAAAACATATGATTTATTAATTATAACTTTGACATTGATGTTATGCATTCACCACCTATAAACATACAGGCACAATTATCTTTAGATATGTAATTAAACACTACCATATCCCTTATTTCAGTTCAAATACTAATATTTAAAACAACCTTTATATATCCATTCTAGAAATATAGTCAAATACAACTTCAACCCATTTGATAACTCTATATTCTCTATAAATGTGTAATTATTTTTTACTTAAGTGATTTCTTTATCACATAAGTTTAATTGCATTTCATCAACTAAATGCATCATATGGATATGTTTATCATTTAAACACATCAATCTTATACTCATTATATGATTTTTTTTTTTGTATACAAAGAGTAATATAGGTCGTATGTTCACATACAAGAAACCCCACATAACAATACACATGATCAAATAATAAATATAAATCAAAATATTATGAATACAAACATATCTGTATATTATGGTAAAACATTCCAATGTATAATTATAACTACATAACTATAGTAATTCTTAATATAAAGTCAACTTAGAATCGTAACAAAGGTTTCATTCATTCGAATAGAATACTCTAAGTCATGTTTTTCACATAACACACTTTGACATATGCTATAATAATGTATATTCAAGTATGAAGCTTATGATCACCAAGAACTTGTATAAACCAGGAATAGCGATAAAGCATTAATATTATGCAAGTTCATCATGTATAAGTAAAGAATATAAATGTGATACTATGATGTAATCAATTTATAAATACATACTCCAATGCAATAAAAAGGAACTTTCATATAAAGTATTATGAAATCAGATTAAAAGTTATTATGCTAAAAAATATTTAATTTTAGTATCAAGCTTTTCTTAATTTTTGCATAAAGCCTACACTATTATAAATACGTGGATAATGGGTTATACAGAAGCATTCAAAGATAAAAAAATAATGTAACCAATCAAGCAAACCCAAATGGGGTTGGCTATAACCCAAATGGGGTTATTATGATCCAAATGGGACCATATCTATCTAATTACCTCAACGGGGTCAACTACAACCCAAACGGGGTTGAAAATTGATCCAAACAAAATCATGTCTATTTAGTCACCTAAATAGGGTCGACTAGAACCTAAAAAGGACTGAAAATTTGCAGCTGTGAGGTACACTTATAGGCATGCCTATCTATCCACATCCTACATTCAACGTAGGTAGTAAATCTTTTTACAATAACTCCTTTTTTACTTTAAATTTAAATATGTTCAAATATATATATATATATATATATATATATATATATATATATATATATATATATATATATATAACTCATGTGCAACTATAAAAAGGTAATCACATACCTAATCATGAATAGGTTTTCTTTCAACATGTGATTATTTACACTTTGGAATGTTACTATTCTTTACTTGTCATAAGTTCAAGGCATGTGTCTTAATATGACATATATAAGCAACATTTATCCTCTTGATATTTCGAGTTTCTTTACTTAAACTATACATGCCAGCATATCAATATTTTCACAATCCTTCCATGCATAACATATGCTTATAAACACTTTGGAATATGCTTGTATTATTTATGCTTGTTTAAATACTAAAATATTGTACTATACATGCCAGCATATCCATATTTTCACATTCCTTCCATGCATAACATATGCTTATAAACACTTTGGAATATGTTTGTATTATTTATGCTTGTTTAAATACTAAAATATTGTACTCATAAGATGTAATCGTATAAATTATCTGTGAATAAATCAACATTTATGCACGTTTTCATCACAACAAAACATACATTTATAATTTTCCATAACCATCTCCCACATATTTATACATAATTACATTAGCACATATTCATTTTTATTCACACTGCAATGATAGCTACCCACACATCAAACATTTCTGTGTAGATCTAATCTCATAAATTACACATACACTTGACTACCTTACTTGTATGGCAAATTCATAATTGCTTACTTCAGACTATATGCTATAAAAATTTCATACATTTCAAGCTAAAACCATATTACCTCATATTCATAATAGATTCTCATGTTAAGCACATACATTCAAGGTAATACAACTAACAAAATCATTCAAATATTCATATTAATACATATTGTAATTGTATAAATATACAATCTCATATATTTATACCATATCTATAATTATATGAATATTGGCATTGTAAGAAATCACAAAGTTAACTGTAAAACATATAGTTATATATATCAATATACTACTTATATAATTAATGTTACAAATTATCTTTTGTTTCATGTTTAGGTCACTTTAAAAGTATTTAAAGAGATTTAGATAAAATTTGGTAACAATTTGGGAACTTTAAATCAATTGTAAATGAAATATATAAAGGTCATGATCATTACCTAAAGAGTATTGA
Organism: Excoecaria agallocha; assembly: GCA_037975025.1. Taxonomy (NCBI): domain Eukaryota; kingdom Viridiplantae; phylum Streptophyta; class Magnoliopsida; order Malpighiales; family Euphorbiaceae; genus Excoecaria; species Excoecaria agallocha. The sequence goes on from CM075807.1 coordinate 79,871,676, forward strand.
TCATGAGATAAGGTTAGTTTTGATTTTATACCATCTTACGGCCAGTACCAATATAGTACTAAATGTGACAAAAGTGTAGTTTAGGTTCTGTAATTGGCTCATGATCAGTAACATTTTAGTCCTAACCGTAACATAAATACATTTTAGCTTTTTTCATAAGGTCATGATTAGTACCATTATAGTGCTGACTATGACATAAGTTTACCTTAGGTTATGGACTGACCCCACAGTCATTACCAAAATAGTACTGATCGTGACATGCATTATAGGTAGATTTACTGGTTCATCTTGTTTGCAATTTTTAACCTTTTAAACGTCATTTTTAGTCAAAGTAGCAGTTTATAAACATCTTCCTTTATTTTTCTAGTTTCCAAAACATCAAAAATCATCTTTATATCTCAATATATTTAAGAAAAACAACAAACTATTCATATTGATAGGGTATCATGTGTAATCAATATTCAAAAAAAAATATGACCAACTAAAATTTAGATTTGGAGCTTAGTTTCTTCACATGAAATCTTGGTATGATGTCTAGATTCTAACCCAACTAAAATTACTCAATTATCTACTCTTTAACTTAAGTTATTAACTAAAGAGTGCAACTAGGTCAAGTGAACCTAAATCTAAAATATTATAATTGGATTGCAAGTAATTTTAAACTTAATTATGATTATTTTCTTGTAATACACCTTTAAAATCTTTGTTGTTTCATCACTATTTAACATTTTAGAACACAATTTCAACCTAACCATAAAATTAAATCAAATAAATATTAGATATAAAAGCATGTAAAGTATAATATCTTGGTTCTTACTTCTATAATTTTAACATCAACTCAAAAATGCGTCCAATAAATAATAAATCCTCAAATCCACATCTCAAAACCACATGCAAGAAAAAGAAGTTTGCAAACCTAGTATGAACTTTAAAATTCTTCAAAGATCTTTTTGTATTCTTCTTTTAAGCTTGATCTTTACTAGCTATCCATTGAAGACCTATATCCCTAAGATTTTTCTCCAAAAGAATAAAAGAAACTTAACATACTCTAATAGAAAGGAAGAGGCCGGATACCCTAATAAAGAAGAAGAGGAATTACAAACATTAAGAGAGAGAGAGAGAGAGAAGAAGAAAAAGAAGAAGAAGAAGCAATTTAAAAAGAAAGAGAGATCACTAAGAGAAAACTCTAAGTATTTTTTTATTCCCATGGTCGGCCATCTCTCTATATATACTCCTTTATATGAATTTTCTCTCTCCAACATGCAAGGCACCAAGGTTTAAAGTGTGTGGAAAAATCTCCTTTAGCTCCTTCAATTATTTGCATGTTAAAAGTCTACCCCCACTCACTTCTTTATTTCAAATTCAATCCCCTCAAATAATTTTTTTATAAAATTAACCCCACCAATTCCTTCTTATAACATTGGCTCCAAAATTTCTATCCTTTTTTTAGTTTAGCCCTTAAACTATTTTTTCCTCTTTAATTATACCTTTACAAAATCATACCTTACGATTCTCATAAACAAAATATACTAAAATTACCACTTAATAACACTTACGTCCTAATTAATCTCTTAACTATATTTCATTTCAATTATACACACTTATATACCATAATGCCAATTGACTATTTTACCCTCAATCAGGAAAGTGTTCATGATATGAGATGTCTATTACATGCAAATATGATAATATTTAAATATCCTTTGTCATAGAATTAACAAGATAGGACATTGTTAATCCAGACAAACTAGCACATGTTATGCTTTTTGAATAGTTCAAGCAGTAGTTCTCACAAGTATGATTATGAGAGATGATAAAAACTAACATGTGGATGCTTGTTAGAACAATAAGTTCATTAGAGACTTGCAGAGAGAATCCTCACATGGAAATTAAATCTATGTCAGTAAGGAATCTCTTCATAGCGGTTGTGCAGGTATCCTGAGACTTGAGATCACCAAGGTTATCTTAAGTAGTAAGTGATATACTTTGACTCCATAACTGATTATTTCCAACTGAGGGTGAACATAGTAAGGAGGTTGGGTATATCATGATGTACTTGAAGATAGTTGACTAAATTATAAAGGATTTACCATCCCAGATTTATTAAGCAAAGTTACCTCGCATGATTCTATAGTTGCCTTATTCAAAGAATCTCTTGCCAGTGTAATACGCCAAAATGGATAGGGATCCATAAAAGGCATTTTGGGAACAATGGTTAAATAAATAGAACATACATAATTTGATTTATATGAGTTGACATAAATTCATACTCAAAATCTAATTGAGATAAGAGTGGTGAAAGGAGTAATTGCACGGTTACTGTATTTATGTAAGGGTATAGTCAAAACCACTTAACTTTCCTGACATTTGGGCATTCATCATGCTTAGCTAGAGGCCACTTATGACTTGTATAATAGTGTATCATAAATATCAATAAGGGATTGATATAATAATTTAAAGAAGTTTAGATTATATATGTTTTTAAATAGAACTTTTAATTACATATTATGTTGCCAATATGGATAGGAACCCAATAGGTCATACACGTACAGAGTAATGCATAAAATGGTAAAATGACAAGGATAATAATATTTGGTATTATTATCGAAAAAGAGAAATAAATAAGAGAATAATTAATTAAATAGTTTAATTAATTATGCACAAGTAGAAATGTTCGTATAACATTTTAGAAATGTTCTACAAAATGGACCAATTAAATATTATATTTTATAATTAATTATTATTTGACTATAAATTTTATAGGGCTGATATAATAATTAATAGGTCTATTGGAGGAATAATTAGAGGCCCAAGGATTTGGTTTTTGTGCAGAAGCCCACCAGAGGATAGGTTCCTTGCAAATTCAATATATAAGGTCTTAAAGGCCTAATTCTTGGACTAAAATAAATTAAATATATTTCATAAGTGTTATGGAGCCTATAAATTTAATTTGGATGGATTTAGAATTAATTTGGGTGATTAAATCCAAGTGTATGCATAAAGGGCCTAGTTTATGAATTATGTGCATGGTCCTTCATGAAAGGACTTAAATTGGATTTAATTGAGCCAAAAAGGATTAATAATATTTCAAAAAGCTCAATTAATATTTCTCCAGCAATTTTAAAGATCTCAATTCAATTATGAAGTTGGATTTTTAACCTAACAATAAAAATCCAAGATAAATGGTTTTTAGGGTTAAGTAAGTTTCATAAGAAAAGAAATTCTCTCTTCTTCAAAAACCCTAGCCACCACTCTCTCCTTGATAGCATCAAGGAGAATTTGGCCACCTTGTAATTCCAATAGGTTTTGGTTAATTTGATCCTTCTCTAGTGTGGATTATAATTGGAGGTGTTTAATTTTGGACACTATGGTTTGCGACAACCTATGAGAAGGAAAAATAACTGTTCAATAAAAATCAAAGGTGATTTTTCTTATTTTTATTAATATCTATATTGTATATTCATGGCAAGATCAGATATATTGGTTAAAAAATTTTAATTTCCACTTATACATGTGATATATGTCACCGATTAATTCCCAATATGGTATACAATTCTATATTATTCGCGGAATAGTTATGCTTTTTATTTTTGAGTTATTCATTTCATGAACTTTAAAATATCATATTTAGTTGTTCATGAATAAAAAATATTTATTTCTATATTTATGTGATCAAATAAATAAAATGAAAAATAAAACAATTCTTTTATGTAAAGAATCATTCTTTAGGCCTGGAGAATTTTTATTTTTCAATAAAGTTAAGGGGCTATTCTAAATAGAATTTTAATTGATCCACTATAAAAATATTTTAATGATAATTTATGTGTTTAATATGTGATATTAAGCTACAGTATCAAACAAAATTAAAATTGAATAAGTTTTGCATGAAAACTAGTTTAATCAAAAAGTTCGATAAATTGGCATTCTTTGTGTGTTCTTAGTGTGTTCTTGATAAATTCATGTTTAGGACAATTTTTAATCTTATAAATTTGATATATCTGATATATTAATGTGTTTTTAATTAATTATATTAATGAAAATGGGCCTTGAATTAGTTGGATTATATTTAATTCTTTAAAGCCACTTAATAGACTTAATTATGTCTACGGGTTTGATTTAAATTAGTAGATTACTTGGTGGGCCCATGGAGCTGATTTAAATTAAATATTATAGACTTTAATTAAGTTAATTAATGGGTTTTAAGTGTTGTATTGGGCTTGGCTCATTCCAAAAGGCACATATGGTCTAAAAGACACAAAACTAGTTTGTGGTGAACACACTTTCGGTTTTAAATTGTAGGTTTCGTCCTACCCATTGTTTTAAGCCCAAAATTGATTCTTTAATTACTTAATATTATTAATTAATTAAATAATCAATTAATAATCAATTGGATTGATAATTAAGGCAAGAACACATGCATGCAAAACAGTTGCCTAAAATGGAAAAAGGTTTCCTGATTTGATCACATTATTAAAATAACTAAAAAGTAAGTTTTAAGAGTTGAAACATAGTTTGTATTCCATTATATGGTTTTACTTTATGCATTAGAAATGAATATATGGGTTTATGATTGGCATGATGGATAGTTATGGATAAAGCCCAATGTGATTGAGCATAGTGAATGTTTCGATCCAGTAAGGACTTTTATGTCCCGGTCACTTGTTTTTGGTTTGTATTTTCTTTTCAAATTGTAATATGTAATTATATTACTTAGATTATAGTTAGAAATAGATATGGAGACCACTATAGAGGATTAATATGGGTCGGATGGAGATTCAACAAGAATAAAGATACTGTAATTATTTATATTTGTTTGAATCATGCATATTACTTAGGTTTGACCTTTTGATTTTCCTCTTGGCTCGGGGAGGTCAATATAGTAAAGTCCATAACTATGTCACATTTGTATGCTTATATTTATGTGATAGATATAGGATGTATACCAATGTATGCCAACCATGTATGATGAGACTTAATTAACTAAAATCCCTCAAACTAATACTAAGGTATTTAAGCCTTCCATTAATTGGAGGAAAACTAGAGTTCTTTATAGTATAGGCTGTTGACCATAGTCAAGCTCAAATAATATCAAATATGTTTGACTAATAAATTTGGTCATCTTATCTAGCCTATTAGCTTGTTGACCACTATTAAGGCTAATGGTTTTAGAGGCAAGATTAGGAAATGCATATATGATATGCATATATCAAGAGTTGATAACCTAATGATCCAATAGTTTTGTAAAGGCACAATTGGTATAGAGATACCTACCTTTTAACGGTATAAATTTTGACTTGTTGACCATATTCAAGGTAAAATTTCATATCAAAGATTGAATATTGGTCCACCAAGAAAACCATCGGGTTTTCTCGAATTATATTGTGAGGGCTATTGATTCGCAATAAAATAGTGGGAGTAAATGAATTAATTAAAGACCTAATTAATGCATACATATATATATGAACATACTCTTATATATTTTTCTTTTTCACTTCTAGGTCATCATCATAAACACATCAAACATAAACCTATGATCAATCGTGAATAACAAGCTGATTGGCAGCAATTATTATGACTGGATCAAACAAGTGACAATTATTCTTAGAGCTGAAAAGATCCATTATATCTTGGATAAAAATCCACCAGCAATTCCATCAGATGATGTCGTTGATAAGATCAAGGGCATTTATCATAAATACATAGAGGATAGTGAAGCACCGGCATCTCTGATGCTAGTGTTATATCCTCAAAGCTTCAAAAGCAACATGAGATGATGGATGCTAGAACCATCATTTTGCATCTAGAGGAGCTTTATTCTTCTCAAGATAGAACTGAGTAATATGAGATTGCTCAAGCTCTCTTTAGCAGCAAAATGGTGGAAGGCACTTCGGTTACTACTCATGCATTAAAGATATATGGGTAGTTTGAGCATTTGAGTAGACTTGGCTATGTAATGGATAATGATCTATACATAGATTTAATCTTGTACTCATTGGCTTCGAGTTTTCCACCTTTTGTGCTTAACTTCAACATGAACAAGATCCAAGTAACTATTCCTGAGTTAACCAATATGCTCAAAATAGTTGATGGATCCTTAAAAAAGGATTTAAAAAGTGTCATGGTTGTCACTTCTGCTAAAGGCAAGAAGCAAAAGAAAAAGATAACCAAGGCACAACTAAAGCATGGTGGGGTTTCCTAGAAAAAGGTTGCCAAGAAGGGGAATCCCAAAGGAACTTGCTTCCACTGTTGGACAAATGGTCATTGGAAGCATAACTACAAGGCCTATCTAGATTCTCTCTAGGAGAAAAAGCAAGCTGATGCTTCTGATCGTATTCATATGACTGAAATAAATACTTATTATATTTTTTCAAAACAATCTTGGGTATTAGATACCGAATATGGAACTCATTTGTGTAATGATCTACAGGGGCTTAAAAGCCGTAGAAGAGTTGGAAAGGCAGAAATATGACTATAGTCAGCTACTGGACAAAATATCTCTACAACAATTGTGGGGACTTATCATTTTTCTCTTCTAAGTGGATTAATACTTGAGTTAAATAATTGTTATTATGTTCCAGCATTATCTAAAAGTATTATTTCTTTCAATTGTTTATTAAATGATTATGACATTTCTTTGAAGGACAAATATTATTACATTTTTAAGAACAATATATTTTATGCTAAAGCTATCATTGAGAATGGTATATTTGTTCTTGATTTAATTAAAGAAGTGCATAATATGGATACCAAGAGAATTAAACAATATAATCTAAATACCTTATATTTATGGCATTATCATTTAGGTCATATAAATGAGAGACGCATGATCAAATTACACAAGCTAGGTGATTTGGGAACATTTAATTATGAATCATTCGATACATGTGAATCTTGTTTATTAGGAAAAATGACAAAAGCTCTCTTTGTTAGTAAAGGAGAATGAGCAAGAATGATTTTGGACTTAATACATTTAGATGTATGTGGTCCAATGACTATGCATGCTAGAGGAGGTTGCTCCTACTTCATTACTTTAAAAGATGATTACTCCAGGTTTGGATATATCTATCTAATGAAATATAAATCAAAAGCATTTGAAAAGTTCAAAAAATTTAGAAATGAAGTAGAGAAGCAACTTGGCAAGAGTATTAAGAAACTTAGATTTGATCGAGGTGGAGAATACTTAAGCCAAGAATTTAAAGATTTTCTTAGAGATAATGGGATTTTAACTCAATGGACTCCACCATATACACCATAACATAATGGTGTATCTGAAAGGAGAAATCGAACACTATTAGATATGATTCAATCCATGATGAGCCAAGCAGATTTGCCTATGTTCTTTTGCGGATATGCCTTAAAAACTGCTGTTTATATGTTAAATAGAGTTCCTAGTAAATTGGTTGTTGTTACTCTATATGAGATATGGAATAACAAGAAACCCACACTTTCTCATATGAAGGTATGGGGTTGTCTTGCTTATGTAAAGAGGACAATGTCAGACAAACTAAATGTTAAGCTGACAAATGGTTATTTATGGGATATCCAAAAGCAATGTTTGGATATTATTTCTACCATCCTTTAGTACAAAAAGTGTTTGTTTCAAGGCATGTTATCTTCTTAGAGAGAGAGTTTCTCCTTCAAAAGGACAATGGGAGTAAAATTGAACTTGGTGAAGTTCAAGATCCACAAATAGAAGTAGATCAACCGATTAAACCCAAAATTGAATCTCATAATGATGAGATTATAGTTGAACCTAATTATACACAAAATCCTAAAAGATCTACTAGGATGTGTTTTATCCCTGTGAGATATGGATTTCACATTGATTCAGATAGAGGCACAACTGTAGTAGAGGATAATGAGCCTACAAGCTATCAAGAAGTTTTGAACAGTTCATAACGTGATTTGTGGCTTAAGGCTATGCAATCTAAAATGGACTACATGTATGAGAACAAAGTATGGACTTTAGCTCAACCACCTGAAGGGATAAAACCCATGGCGTGCAAATGGGTCTTCAAAAAGAAGACCAACATGGAAGGTAATATAGTTACCTATAAAGCTCGCTTAGTAGCAAAAGGTTATCCTTAAAGAGGAGGAATTGACTATGATGAAACCTTTTCTCCAGTAATGATGCTTAAGTTTATAAGAATACTTTTAGCTATTATAGCTCATTATAATTATGAGATTTGGCAAATAAATGTGAAAACGTCTTTTCTAAATGGAAATCTGACTAAGGATGTATACATGACACAACCAAAAAGGTTCACATCAGGAGATGGTGAAAAGGTATGCAAGCTTCAAAGATCTATTTCTGGATTAAGCAAGCTTCTAAGAGCTGAAATATACAATTCAATGAGACAATCAAAGAGTTTAGTTTCTCACAAAATGAAGATGAACCTTGTGTGTATAAAAAGATCAGTGGGAGTGCAATTGTCTTTCTAGTTCTATATGTGGATGACATATTGATCATGGGAAATGAAATTTCTCTTCTCCAAGTTAAAATATGGTTATCCAAGCAATTCTTCATGAAAGGCCTTGGAGAAGCATCTTATATTCTAGGAATAAGGATCTATAGAAATAGATCCAAAAGGTTGCTAGGTCTTTCTCAAAGTACATATATAGATAAACTATTGAAGAGGTTCAATATGGATCTTACTAAGAAAGGTTTTATACCCATGGTACATGGTAAACACCTTTCTAAGTCTAGTGTCCATAGACACTAGAGGATAGAGAGAGCATGAACAGAATGCCATATGCACTAACAATTGGTTCTATCATATACACTATGTCATGTATGTGTCCAGATGTAGCATTTGCTTTGAGTGTCACAAGCTGATTTCAATCCAATTTTGGAGAAAAGCACTACATAGCTGTCAAGAATATCTTTAAATATTTGAGAATGACTAAGGATATATTCTTGGTATATGGAGAGGGTAGTTTGGAAGTAAATAGATATACTGATACCAGCTTTCAATCTGACAAAGATGAATGTAAATCACAGTTTGTTTTTATGTTCATAATGAAAGGATAAGTAGTTAGTTGGAAAAGTTCCAAACAAGAAACAACTGCTGATTCCATGATAGACGTTGAGTACATTGCTGCTTCGGAGGCAATAGAAGAAGCAGTATGAATCAAAAAGTTCATATCTGAACTAGAAGTGGTGTCTAGCATTGTTGATCCGATTCCTTTATATTGTGACAACAATGGAGCCATTGCACAAGCAAAAGAACCACGATCTCATCAGTGATCAAAACATGTCCTCAGATGCTACCATCTCATAAGAAAAATAGTAGCTAGAAATGACGTTAAGATAGAAAGGATCTCCACAGATGATAATGCAACGGATCCCCTCACTAAAGTACTTTTCCTGATTAAGCACGATTACCATATAAATAAAATGGGCTTAAGACATATGACCGATTGGCTCTAGTGTAAGCGGGAGATTGCTAAAGAGTATGTCCTAGAGCCCATATAAAAGGGATGTATATATATATATATATATATGTATGTGTATATATATATATATATATGTATGTATAAATATGTGTTTGTGTGTGTGTGTGTGTATTCATATTGTTAATGAAAGGCATCATTTATTTATTAATGCTATATTTGAATACATGTGTTTGTATAGCTTAAATTAATAAATGAAGTCCTATATATTATGAATACAGTGCAAAAGCAATAATGAAAGTGTTCATGATATGAGATGTCTATTGCATGCAAATGTGATAATATTTAAATATCCCTAGTCATAGAATTAACAAGATAGGACATTGTTAATCTGGATAGACTACCACATGTTATGCTTCTTAAATAGTTCAAGCAGTAGTTCTCATAATTGTGATTATGGGAGATTATCAAAGCTAACATGTGGATGCTTGTTAGAAGAACAAGTTCACTGGAGACCTGCAAAGAGAATCCTCACATGGATATTAAATATATGTCAGTAAGAAATCTCTTCATAGCGGTTGTGCAAATATCCTTAGACTTGAGATCACCAAGGTTATCTTAAGTAGCAAGTAATATACTTTAACTCCATAACTAATTACTTCCAACTAGGGTGAACATAGTTATGAGGTTGGGTATATCATGACCTACTTCAAGATAGTTGAGTAATCGATAAAGGATTCACCATCCCAAATTTATTAAGAGAAGTTGTCTCGTATGATCCTATAATTACCTTGTTCAAAGAATCTCTAGCCAGAGTAATATGCTAACATGGATAGGGATCCATAAAGGGCATTTTTAAAATAATGGTTAAATTAATATAGCATACATAATTAGATTTATATGCGTTGACATAAATCCATACTCAAAATCTAATTGACATAAGAGTCATGAAAGGAGTAATTACACGATAACTGTTTCTATGGAAGGGTATAGTCAGAACCATTTGAATTTTCTAACATTTTGGTAGTCATGATGCTTATCTAGAGGCCACCCATAACTTTTATAATAGTGTATCATAAATATCAATAGGGGATTGATATAATGATTTAAAGAAGTTTAAATCATATAAGTTTTTGAATATGACTTTTAATTACATATTATACTGCTAATATGGACAGGAACCCAATAGGTCACATACGTGCAGAGTAAAGGATAAAATGGTAAAATGTTAAGGATAATAATATTTGATATTATTATGGAAGAAGAGAAATAAATAAGAGAATATTTAATTAAAGAGTTTAATTAATTATGCACAAGTAGAAATGTTCTCAGAACTTTTTAGAAATGTTCTGCAAAATGGACCTAATTGAAATATTATATTTCATAAATAATTATTATTGGACTATAAATTTTGTAGGGTATATATAATAATTAATAGGTCCATTAGAGAAATAATTAGAGGCCCAAGGATTTGGTTTTTGCACAAAAGCCCACCAGGGGATGGTTTCCACTCAAATTCCATATAGAAGGCCTTATTCTTAGGCTAAAATAAATTAAATATATTTAATAAGTGTTATGGAGCCTATATATTTAATTTGGATGGATTTAGAATTAATTTGGGCAATTAAATCCAAGTGTATGCATAAAGAGCCTAGTTTGTGGGTTATATGGAGGTTCCTCTATGAAAGGACTTAAATTTGATTTAATTGAGCCCAAATGAATTAACAATATTTATAGAAGCCCAATTAATATTTCTCTATTATTTTTGTAGAGTCCAATCCTATTACAAAGTTGGATTCTTAACCTAACTATAAAAATCCAAGAGAGAGTTTTAATGTTAAGTGAGTTTCATAAGAAACGAAATTCTCTCTTCTTCAAAAATCCTAGCTGCCACTCTCTTCTTGATAGCATCAAGGAGAATTCGGCCACCTTGTAATTCCAATAGTTTCTGGTTCATTTGATCCTTCTCTAGTGTGGATTATGAGTAGAGGTGTTTAATTTTAGACACTATGGTTTGCGATAACTCGGTGAGAAGGAAAAGCAATTGTTCAACAAAAATCGAAGATGATTTTTCTTATTCTCATTAATATCTAAATTGTATATTCATGGCAAGATCAGATATATTGGTTAAAAAATTTTAATTTCTGATTATACATGTGATGTATGTAACCGATTAATTCCCAACATCTTGGAGCTTGATACTATCAAGTTATTGATAGCAAAGGTAGATGCACTTACCAAATTGGTGAGTAAATATCAAGTTAATTTAGTTGATAGTTCAAATGTTTTTTATGAGTTATGTAAAGGATCTCACTACTCTTACACATAATGCACAATGAGTAATAGTGAGAAAGCAAATTTTATCCAAGGTAGTTTCAACCGAAGGGTAGCACTAGATTTTAATTCTTATAATTCACCCTAGATTTTCTTGGTTTAACACTTCATCACAAATCAATCCTCCAAATAACCCTATACCTAGACTATAAAAACCATCTGATTTTCCAATGGAGCCACCATTTAATCCTTCACTAACTAAATCTCATCTTGAAACTCTTATTGAACAATTTATTAGCTAACAAATTACAACCAATAAAATTAATGATGAGCAGTTCAAGCAAGTCAATGCAAAGCTTGAACAACTTGTAACCTATAATTGGATCTCGGAGACTTAAATAGCTCAACAAGCCTCTTCAAGTTCTCAAACATTAGGAAAGCAGCCTAGCTAACCCGTGTTCCCATATAAGGAGACTTGTCAAGCAATTACATTAAAAAGTGGTAAGAAGGTTAGCAATAATGAGGTAAGAGCTTAAAAAGTGACTACTTAAGATGATGAGTCTAATGGTAAATCTAATGAGTCTATTGAGTATGATATTGTTGATAATAGTAACGATGTTGTGAAATCTAAAGAAGATAAGTGGGAAGATGACAAACTTTATAAGAAAGATGAGCCTAAAATAGATCTTAAATCTTTGCCATTTCCCCATGGGTTCTTAAGGCATAATTTAGATAAGTAGTTTGGCAAATTTTTAAATTATCTTAAGGATATAACTATTACTATTCCATTTATGGATGCTATAAGAGTTATGCCTTCATGGGTAAGTTTTTAAAAGATATTACAACACATAAGAGTAAGTTAGAAGAGTATGGTTTAATCTCATTCATGGAATAATTTAAAGCTATGTATTCATGGTCTCCACCTAAGCAAAAGAATCTAGGTTGTTCCATGGTTCCTTATATTATATATGGTCTTCTTTTTGAAAAAGCTTTTTGTGATGCTAGTGTTACTGTTAGTCTTATACCATATTCTATCTATAAGTAATTGAATGTAGCTGAACTTAAGCTTAATAACTTGTGTTTGCTTATGGCTAATAAAATAATCACTCACCCCTTAGGAATTCTTCAAAATGTTCCTACAAAGGTAGTTAAGTTTATTATACTAGTAGATTTTGTTATGTTAGATATGAAAGAGAATTTATAAATTCTCATTTTGTTTAGGAGACCTTTCTTAGTTATAGCTAGTGCTATCATTGATATGAAAAGAGGTAAGATCAATTTGAAGGTGAATAATAAAATTGTAAATTTTATTTTTTAGGATGATGAGATCTTTACCTATTGAAAGTGCTAGTATAATTGATACTCTTGACATTATTGATCAATGTGTTGAGGATGTTTTGCATAATTGTTTAAGGTAAGAGCATATTAAGCCCTATGTTAGAATGGAAGATGGTGTGGATCAATTGGAGGCTAAAACATCTCCTTTTTATAGGCCCTCAAGGTTTGAACCTTTGAATAAGGAGGATGGCCAAAAAGGTGCCTCTCCAAAGGAGGAAGTCAAGCTAGATCTCATGCCTTTACTATCAAATTTGAGATAAGTTTTTTTCTTAAATTAACTTCTCAATTTCTTTTTATAGTAAATTCATCTTTGCCTAATGATCAAGTTGATAACTTAAGCATAAAAGATTTATTAGTTATTCTATAAATGATTTGAAAGGTATTAGCCCTATGATTTGTATGCATACGATTCCTTTAAAAGATAATGCTAAGCCTTCTATTAAGGGTCAAAGGCATTTGAATCCTACTCTTAAAGAGGTGGTTAGGATGGAAGTGATTAAGCTTTTAGATAATGGTATTATATACTCAATTGGTGATAGTAAATGGGTAAGCCCCGATCAAGTGGTTCTTAAGAAGGAAGGCTTGATGGTGGTTAAAAATGAATCAAATGACATGAGTCCTATAAGAAGTATCACAGGATGGTGTATATGTATTGATTATAGAAAGTTAAACAAGGCTACAAGAAAGGATCACTTTCCCTTACCCTTTTTAGATTAAGTCATAGAGAGGTTAGCTAATATTTTGCATTTTTGCTACCTAGATGGTTTAAGTGGTTTTTATCAAATACCTATTTACCTTGAAGATCAAGTAAAAAATTCATTCACATATCCATATAGGACTTTTGCATTTAGGCATATGTTGTTTTGTTTATACAATGGCCCTATTACTTTTTAAAGATGCATGTTTACAATTTTTAGTGATTTTATAAATGAATATCTTAAAGTCTTTATGGATGATTTTAATTTCTATAGAGCCAACTTTGATCATTTTTTAGAGAATCTTTCTAAAGTTCTTAATAGGTGTATAAAGTATGGCTTGTTGGGAAAAAATATCACTTCATAGCTCAAGAGGGTATTGTTCTTGGCCATTCTATCTCAAGTAATGGAATTGGAGTGGATAGAGCAAAGATTTAAGTGATAGCTAATTTGACACCTCTAAAATGTGTAAGAGATATTAAAAGTTTTCTTTGCCATATGGGATTCCATAGGCTTGAATTATTTGTTGCAACTTTTCATCACCTTTCTGAGCATCAAATATTGCTTGCCTCATGTTGGGTTGTGCCTTAAATTGAGTTATAAATGCTTTATTTGGTGCACATTTCATCTACACTGCTCCAAAATCAAGGATGCCATCATCTTTTGACTCAAGGCATCAGCCACCACATTATCTTTCTCTGAGTGGTAATCAACTATGCAATTATAATCTTTAAACAATTCAAACCACCTATATTGCCTTAAATTAATTTCTTTCTATGTAGCCAATATTTGAGACTTTTATGATCTATATAAACCCTACATTTCTCCCTATATGTGTAATGTCACCATATTTTCAAAGCAAACATTATCACTACAAGTTTTAAGCCATGTGTAAGGTAATTTTTTTATGAGGCTTCAATTGTGTAGATGTATATGCTACAACTTTGCCATCATGCATTCATACATATCCCAAATAATTTATGGAGGCATCGCTGATTATAACATATTCATCGATCCGAGCTGATTGTGTTAGGATTAGAGCTTTGGTTAACATCTTTTTCAATTGTTTAAAGCTCACTCGACATGTGTCAATCCATTAATACTTAATACCCTTTTGAAGTAATCTTGTAAGTGAGGAAGCAATCATTAAAAATCCCTTTCACAAATCAACAATAATGACTTACTATGCCTAAAAAACTCCTTACTTTTATGACATTTGAGGTGGTTTCCAATAAAAAATAGCCTTGATCTTAATAAGATCCACTATAATACCTTCTAATGATAGAACATGCCTATGGAAATAGACTTCTTTAAGCCAAATATCACTTGTATGTAGTCTAGATAGGGATTAACTGTGAGGACCCAAATTAGGCCCTAGTAGAATTCAAGGACATAATCCTAATTATAAATGTTTAAACAAGCTTAATTAGATGAATTATTATGAGTTTATATATATTGAAGGATAAACTAGTTATTTATTTCTATGTGTCATTGAAATAATATTTGATTTCAAGGATCAATTGGGATATAAGTGTTATTAATTTATCAATAATTATATGATAAATGTGTAAATTATATGGTAGGATTTTTATAAGGTCATAATTAAATTTTTATGGTTGGTTTAATAATATTCAAGGGAGTAATTGTGGTATAAAGTATTAGTTTAGGGCTTAATTTGTAAATTCAGCATCTTAAGGGTGAAATGTGAATAAATGAATAATTGAGAGGTTAATTTAAGAGAAAGAATAAGTGATTAGGTTGATTTATAACATGCAAAAAGGTGGGGGTTAATTAAAGGACATGCAAATTATTGAGGGATCAAAAATGAAATTTTCTTTAGCTATTATAAATAGCCATTTGATAGTAGAAAGAAAGAGAGTGGTAAGAAGAGATTGTGAAGGACGAAATCTGTAGAGAGAGTTACAAAGATTTTCTTTCTTCTTCTCATTTCTTAAAGCCATAGATGATTTCTCAAGGTATTCTTGAAGAGGAAATACTTGCATGTTGATTAATCAAGATCATTAGTTTTAAGGTAAATATATTAACTTGATAGTTCACCTCTTCTTCTTTTTTTTCTTCTTCTTCTTCTTCATCTTCTTCTTATTTTGGTTGATGATGGATTAAGATAAATGTTGGAAGTTTGATGTTGAATGTATGTATTGATGTAAGGAGAAAAAGAAGGTAGAAGAAACAAGGAAAAAGGGCTTGCAAGGGGTTGAAGACAAAGGGATTTTCAGCCAAGGTATGGGAACTTAGGGCTGTTCATATTGCATGTGAATTATTTGCTGGAATATGTTGTGATTGACAGAAAATTTAGGGTTATGGTTTCTGGGTTTTATCGGGGGTTTTTGTATGAATTTGAAGAACAGAATCAGATGTGAGAGTCATTGCCGAGTCGTGAAGCCCTTCACGAGTCGTGAACTATTGTCCGACTCGTGAAGCCCTTCACTAGTCGTGAAATGCTGCCCTTTTTCTCCACTCGTGAAGCCCTTCACTAGTCGTGAAATGCTGCCCTTTTTCTCCACTCGTGAAGCCCTTCACGAGTCGTGAAATGTTGCCCTTTTACTTCACTCGTGAGCCTCTTCATGAGTAGAACGTTTCTTCACGACTGATTGACCTATCTGGATTGTTTTGGACATAAGTTGAGTTATAGAACAGAAAATTGAGTGATTCTTTTTGCTTTAGAAACTAGACTTCCATACCTATATTTTATATGAAGAAACCTAAACTTAAATCTGTCTCTAAGTATATGGAATTTAGGGTTTAATCCGGACTAGTTTCCCTGGACTGCTAATAGAAACAGACTTTACAGTAATGGGCATAACTTTTAGTACTGATGTTGAAATGCTACAAAATAAAATTCTGATGAAAATAGAGACATGAAAGTTTAACTTTGATGAAGAAATGTTGGTCTATATCCTTTTAAATTTTACATTATGAATTTTTCTAAGTGGCAGACCACACTATTTAGTTTTAAAAACAGCCTATAGTATTTTTCCAATAAAGCGAGCTATAGGTCAGATCTTAAGATGAATTTTAATGCTATGGAAAGTAGTCACTAAGGGGGATAAGATTGTAGAAGATTATTTTGCCTAAAAATAAAATCTTCAATTTCAAATGTGGCTCATAAGTAGAGTCTAGAATGCTACTTTGTGCAGATTTTCTTTAACGTACTTTATTTTATGGTTTTCAATATGTATTTATGTGATTACAAAATGAATTGGATAGGGCATGTAATATGACTATTGAATACAAGATTATATGTATACATATACATTCACATGTGTACATAGGTAACGATTAGTGATGTATATATCTAACATATAATTGTGATTAATTTGTACATAATTGTTATATGCAAGGTTAATGTATGTATATACTCTTATGATGATATATGCTCAGTTATCATTAAGCAATGTCTAACCCAGAAATACATGTAAGTAAGGATGTAAATCAACTTATGATTACATATGTATAGCTTAACTACATGCTGTTATGATAAATTCATAGTTATATGGAAGCACATTGAATTAAGTATGGCATGTAATATGATACTTATAGTTTGAAATGCCAACTTTACTGGTAGAAAGAAGTATTGTGATTTATAGATCATATGTGAACATATAAACATATGTATATATATATATATAATATGATCTTACATGGTTGGGTTTGAATTTTGAAAGATGTTTTAGAGTAATGATTCAAAGTATATGTGTAAAGGGAAATATATGAATATATCTTTACTTAATTGAAATGACATGAGTAAGAATATGTGATGTCACATGTTGGCATGTTGAAATACAGATCTACAGTGCTAAAGACTCCATTATAGAAATTTTATTAAAGCATATAATGGCATTGTTATATGAGACTATGTATACAAGTGTATGCATTAGAGAAGGAGTATCTTGTCATGTGACTATTATATGAGAAAAGTGTATAAATTGTTTATGAATTGTGCATATATGTATATGTATTAGAGAAGATAGATATTTTTACATGCTTATGTACGGGTTCAAATGGCCTTATATAAGTATAGTCTTAACATACAGAATAGTCACATGATTTAATAGAATTACAAGAACAGAACAGTAATACCCAACAGTGAAATGTTCACAGGTTTACAGAAAGTTATATATGAGCGCTCTTATGAGTAAATTGTTCATAGTTATACAAGAGTATATATGTGCATATAAGAATATGAATGTATAAAGAAAAGATAAAGTAAATAGATCTTATTACCTGCGTTGAGTCTAGGAAGTGGATAGATAGGCATGCCTATAAGGGTACCTTGCAGCTACGATAGTTTCAACCCCGTTTGGGTTGTAGTTAACCCCGTTTGGGTAACTAAACGGACATGGTCCCGTTTGGATCATTTTCAACCCCGTTTGGGTTGTAGTCAACCCCGTTTGGGTGACTAAACAGACTTGTACCTTCTGGTACCACCGTATAACCCATTATCCACCTCTTTAGAATAGTACATGCTTTATACCAAAGTTAAGAATAGTTTGATGTTTAATTTAAAGCTTTATGAAGCATGACAATTCATAAATTGATTTAAGAATCTAATTTATATGTGAAATTCCTTTTCATCACATATGGAAATTATGATATTAAAAGATGCTGTGATATACACTTATGCATGATTATCGCATATAGAAATAGTATGTACAAAGTTATATAAATGAACTAGTGCATCACTAATATCTAGTTATAAACTATATAGAGATAGTATGTTTTTTATAGTAATATGTGGTTTGCTTGAGACAGATAAATGACTTGCAAGATTCATCATGTTTGAAAGCCATTATATAAATTTTTTGCTGCAATAAGTGTTTTCTATAGCAAATGAATATAAGAGTTATGAATAGGCATTCACGTTGGTGATTGCTATTCAAATTAATTAATTTGGGTTATATGCTTTCCCTATATTTACCCATTCTTGCTCTTTATTGAGAATTGATGTATATTGTCTTGTGCATACACATAAAGTATTTACAGATTTATAAATGATAAAGTTCACATGATAATGGTATTTGAGATAAAAGCAAGCTAGAAATTCTATGTATGCATTGGTACAATAAGTATTACAAATATAATTCTAGATAAATGATAAACTTTCATAGTACTAATGCTTTGTTTTACTTATGAATATGCATATGTCCTTGTTGATCATAAGCTTATATATGAATATATATATATATATATATATATATATAAATATATTCCTAGCATATGTTAAAGTGTGTAATAGATGGAAGGAATGACTGAGTATAAACAGTGGTATAATAATCAATGAATGAATCGCAAGATTTAAAGGACAAATATGCTTATATGATTAAATGTTGTGTATATTAAGTATCAATGCCGAATTTACTATCATTAAATCATTCGGTAATCATGTGTGGACTCTTGTCTGTATTTTCTTATATTAAGTATAAGTTATACTTTATAGTTCATGATGTATGCTTTGGCGACTACTGTGAGTGGTTGTTTGTCATATTTAGTGTTCCCCACTAAGCTTTATAGCTTAGTACGGATTTTTGTTTATCCGTGTAAGTTGTGAGAACAGGACTTTTTTCCAGGACTGATATCTGCAGCAGGTTGGCCAACACAAGTCTTAGAAGATTATAATAGAGTCTTCTTTTTGTCCTTATATTTTGTAGTTATGGAAACCTTAATTACGTTGGAAATTTTGTAATTTCTATAGATGTTATGTATATGTAATATTCAATGTTAATGTGACTCATCTTTAAGTAAAGCTTATAATAGTTAACTTTTAGTTATCTGTTTAGTTGGATAACATATCAAATGTTATGATAGCATGCTTAATTAATTTAAAACAAAGTGTTTTAGCTAAGTATAGGATAAGGGTGCTACATTAACCACCCTATTCATCATAACCATAAAAGTTATGGTGTATTACTTAACCCTTAAGGCATAACCAAAAATTCATAGTGGCCATATTTGATTATGAAGGTAATATCCCAAACGCAAATAAATCTTTGAAAACATGCCTACACCCTTCAATTGATCAAACAAATCTTCTATTCTTAGCAACAAATATTTTTATTCCCTATTACTTTATTAAGTTGCCTATAATTTATACACATCATAAAGTATAGTCCTTTTTTTTACAAACAAAGTTGATAAACTAGGTCTAATAAAACCCTTATCTTGTAATTCTTGAAATTGAACTTTTAGCTCCTCTAATTCTGATGGTGTCATTCTATATGGTGTCCTTGAAATAGGAGCTATGCTAGGTAAGATTTCTATTGCCAACTCCACTTCTATTTATGATGGGAGACTAAGTAACTACTCTAGAAGCACATCAAAAAATTCACTAATAACTAGTGTATTGTAGAGTTTTAGTTTTTTTCTTTTTCAATCAAGTACAAAAGCTAGGACTGGCTTTTATAAACCTTCTTAAGTAAAAGTTTGCCTTGATAGCTGATATGACATTTTCTATAGGTTTAGATCAAATGCCTTGCACCACTATTTCCTTACCATTAGGACCTTTAAGTACTATGGTCATAGTTTTATAATTTACTACCACCTAATGTTTAGTTAACCAATCCATATTCAGTCTCACATCAAACTCATGAAATGGTAGTTCAATTAAGTCAGCAACAAACTCTTTTCCTTGTATTATGATGGGGCAATTTTTATATACTTTATTAACGCAAGAACGATGGCCTAAATGACTAGTTGCACATAAGTTAAAGTTTAACCATTCAATAGTTAACATTTTTCTACCCTTGTCCCTAATGCAAATGTTTGAATATATGGAACCTGATGAATAAGTGATTACATATCACTATTGAAAAGAGAGAAAATACGAGCTATTACTTCTAGAGCTGATCCTCATGAACCTTAGCATATGCCTATGCAGGAGTCATGGTAGTCATAAGATGATTAATTGTCTCAAATTTAGTTTTATAATGGGGTTTATATTGGCATAACCCACCCTATCCTATACCACATCTTTTTAATGCCTATCTTACATTGAAAACTTCTCTTATATGATAATATATGGATCTTGATTTATTGAAAAATATGCCATAAAGTTGTTATTACCACCACATTTACAATAGGTGCTTATCATGAATCTATAAGGACCTTAGTGCCTTCTAGCATAATACAAACATTCTGGTGGTCCTCCATTTTACCTAACTTGTGTACTCCTACCCGATTTAGATGTTGTACATAGTTTCTATCATCAAGCCCTAGTAGAAAGAATATTAATAAACTCAGCTAGCTAATTTATTATGCATTTCAAGGTAATTTCTCCACTTGAATGGATGCCTAAATAAGATGATAATAATTCACAGGTTGTAAAGATGTGGCCTTAACCAAGTACTTTTTAATATGATCATTTAGACCATCTTCAAACTATTGACACTTAAAAGCTTTAATTGACATTGGTTTTGGTGCATATTTAGTCAAGCTACTAAACTCTTTTTTATATTTAGCCACAGTTATACCCCTTTGCTTTAAATCCAAAAACTTCCTAAACTTTGCTTCTTTTTAAGACTCAATAACATACTTCCTTTTAAACCCATACTTGAAGAACTCACAAGTAAGTGTATCAGGTAACTGAGGTTGTTTAGGCACTAGCTTCCACCAATCATATAATGCTTCTTGAAGTAAGGAAATAATATAAGTAACTTTTAGATCTGTTGGGCATTGAATCTCATCAAATACTCATTTAACTTTTTCTATCCAAAATTATTCCTTTTCTAACTCCTTTAGTGAGTACTCTAAAATTCTTCCCCCTAATGTTTTCTAATTGCTCAAAGGGAGCTTTAGTTTAAGTCATCCTTTTATAAAATTTATGCCATATCTTAAGAAATCTTCAATAATGCCTCATTGATATAATAATAGGTATATCGCATCGAGTAGATGTTGAAGCTTTTAGATTTAAAGGATTTGATCATTTCGGTAAATTATTTTCAACAACTTCCTCCATAGCTTCGCTTGATATCTATATAATCTACTATTTATAAGAAACTTAGACACCTGCATTAGGCCATCAAAAATGACAATCTACACTTATATATTTCTAAACTCCTATTAACCATAATTACTTAGATTAGGCTCTAATACCACAACATGTAATGCTTCCTTTATGAACATTATACTATTATCATACATTCTATATTAAGATTATATATAAATACACAAGTCTTTTGTCTCAATTTTTGATGATTATAACAAATTAGTGATAAGTGCAAATTATACTATATTATTGGTGTGTGTTTAATGTGTTTATTATGTTCAATTAGTTATTAATTTAGTTAATTTAGTGTTTAATTTATTAAGTTAGTGTTTGATGAGCTTAATTTGTTAATTTGGTACTTTGAAGTGTGTAATTAAAGAAAAAATAAAGTTACAAGGATAAAAGTGAAGAATTTTAATGAACAAAGTATGCTAATGATAGTCCTGAGGCTGGCTACTCGGTGGAGTGGTTCTTCAATCTATCGGGTGAGACTTAAAGAAAAGGAATAATAAAAAAGGCTACACGATAGAGTGAAAATTCACTCGATCGAGTGACCTAAAAAGGAACAAAGCAAAATGCCATTTAATAGAGCACTTTCTTCACTTTATCGAGTCAATGGGAGATCATCAAGCAGGGGCTTTCCACTCGATGAGTGAGTTTGGGACTCTACCTTATATGAGTTATTGAATTAAGATCAAACTTTCTTATTTTGCTGCAATAGGAATTATGAAGGAACAAAACTTTCTCTTTGCAATCCTTAAATTTAGGCCTAAACACCAAGAAATGAGAGGATATTAGAATTACAAATTGATCTTAATTTTATTTTAGTTTTCCAATTAAGGTTGGAAGGCTACAATTAGAGCTCTAAATAAGACTTTAAGAGCAATTGAAGGGTTCTATGATGTTGTATTTCTTTTTTTTTCTTTAGTTTCTAAGATAAAGTGTGACTAGTTTTCTTACTTTTGCTAAAGGATCATTGAATGCTTAAACTTTTATTATAATTACTTGTTTGAGCTTTAAATCTAATGCAAGTTTGATTATTTCTTAGTTCTCAAGCAAATTCTTACCTTTAATTTTTCTAAGTTGATGATTAATGTATTTTGATTAATGGTTCATTATTTAATTTATGTGAAATCTATAAAAAGCATGTTCTTGGGTTACTTTGTTCATATTAATGCATGATTATGTTTTTAATTAAGAGATAATTGTGTGTTGGTAAGGGTGAATTAAGTTGTGTGTTGGTAAGGGTGAATTAAAACAAAAGAAAAGTGGAAATAAGAATAGATTGAATGTAAGTTTACTTGAAAAAAAGCTTAACATATGTTTAGTAGTTTACAAACTAGATATTAATGTTTTAGATTTTTTAAAGTGAATTCTATGTGTTTTTCTTCTTCTCTTTCTATTTTCTATTCTTTCATTAATTTTATTCTTTTATTATGCAGGTGTCAATAGTATATGGTAAGAGGCGATCTAAATTTGTCTATTGACCTTAAAATTAAGATGACATTTCATAAGATTAGGAAATTAAGGCAAATCAATATGAATCCAGATGATTACGAGCATGATAGCCTTAATAACCTACCTATAGATTACCCGTCACCTAAGATAGAAGACCAAGGAATGAATAACCAAGCTAAAAGAAATGGGTTTAGACCTAGAACCATTAAAGATTATGCTACTCCTAGGTGGAATAAAGAACACAGAACCATTATAATACCTTATAATCAACACTTTGAGCTAAAATCCGTTACCATTACCATAGTCCAAAAGAATCAATTTTTGGGATCTAAAATTAAGGACCCAACTCAGCATTTGGATATTTTCTTGGAGATTAGTGATACAATGCAAATACCGAATGTTTTTATAGATACTACTAAGCTTTAATTGTTTCCTTTTACTTTCATTGGTAAAGCAAGAGACCTATTGCAAATGTTACCAAGTCAATATATTAGATCATTAAACCAAATGTAGGCAATATTCTTAGTTAGATTTTTCCCACCTACTAAGACAATCACAATTAGGAATAATATTTATAATTTCTAGTAGTTCTATGAGGAACCATTTTATGAGGTTTGGGAAAAATTTAGGAGACTTCTCAAAAGTTATCCATATTATGAAATAGCTATATATCAACTAATGTCTGCTATTTATGCAATTGTGAATCATATAACTAGATCTTTTCTAAATACAGCTTTAGATAAAAGTTTCATAACCAAAGTGCCTAAAGAAGTTTTACAATTACTTGATGAAATGGCCACTAATGATGCTCAATAGGTAAGTACAATAATCGCACAGAAGAAGTAAGCAGTACACAGTGTAGATGAGGTAGTCATGCTAAGGGCACAAATAGAGTAGTTGAAGGAGTTATGTAGTTCAAAGGTATAAAATGTGTCATCTTTATCTCAATCATGTAATACATATGCAGAGACATATGTAGCACCTAAAAATAAGAGTGAGGAAGGATTAGGTAGATTTGTAGAAGAGGTGAATGCATTGAACCCTTATATCAATACCTCCAATCCTGGATGGAGAAAAAATCTTAATTTTTCATAGAGGGAAGGAAATCATGCATCTTTATCCAATACTCAACCTAGGACTCCCTTTAGTTAAAATGTAGCTACCAATAGCAACAACTAGTAGGATAGAAAACCCAATTTAAAGGAGATGTTTAAACTATACATATATCAAGCCCCACTATATCAACTCCTGTATTTTTAAACTATACCTCAACCCTAGTAGGATAGAAAACACAATTTAAAGGAGATGTTTGCTAACTTTATAACCACTCAATCCACATTTAATTCTAGTCAATATGCTAGATGGAAATCTTCGGATATGGATGAGAAACCAAGATGCCTTAATTAAGAACCTAAAAATTCAAGTAAGGTAACTTACAAATTCTATCTCAAATAGGACCTATGGTACCTTTCCCCCAAATGAGGATCAAAATCCAAAAGAAAAAGCAAAGGTAATCAATTTAAGAATTGGAAAGTGGTAAGAGAAGCTGAAAATGGTAAGAAATCTTCAAAAATGGTGGAACCAACAATGGAGGTAAGTATTTCTAAATTTGATGTTAATAATAAATTTCCTACTATTATTGAGAAAAATAAAGGTAAAGAAAAGCTTGTTTCTACTATGATTGATGAGTCTACATTGCCTTTTCCATCTCTAGCTAAGAAAGAAAATCGTAATGAAAAGTTACGTAGATTTTTAGACATGTTTAAAAAGTTGCATATAAATTTACCATTTGCTGAAGCTTTATTACACATGCCTAAATATGCTAAGTTTATGAAAGAGTTATGTTTTAACAAAAAAAAAAAGCTAGATGGTGTAAGAACTATTCAATTGTTTAAAACTTAAAGTGCAAAAAATTCCTGAAAAATTAGAGGATTCTAATAGTTTTACTTTACCATTCGAGTTGGGAGGAAATTTTGTTTGACATGCATTATGTGATTTGGGTGCTAGTATTAATTTGATGCCTTATTCAATTTGCAAAAAGTTGAATTTATGTGATATAAAGGAGACCCAAATGAAACTATAGTTAGCAGATAGATATGTGAAGAGACTGAAAGGAATAATAAAGGACTTATTAGTAAAGGTTGCAAATTTTATATTTCCTGATGATTTTATGGTGATGGATATAGAGGAAAATTGTAAGTTGCCATTGATAGTGGGAAGGCCATTCTTGAACATGTTAGAGAGTATGCCCTAGAGCCCATGTAATAGGGATGTTTTTCATATGTATAAAATTTATATTCTTAATAAAAGGCATCATTCATTTATTAATGCTATGTTTAAATACATGAGTCTGTAAATCTTAAATTAATAAATGAAGTCCTAGATATTATAAACATAGCATAAAGGCAATCATGAAGGTGTTCATGATATGAGATGTCTATTGCATGCAAATATGTTAATATCTAAATATCCCTTGTCATAGAATTAACAAGATAGGGCATTGTTAATTCGGACAGACTAGCACATGTTATGCTTCTTGAATGGTTCAAGCATGGTTTTCATAACTGTGATTATGGAAGATAATCAAAGCTAACATGTGGATGCTTGTTAGAAGAACAAGTTCATTGGAGACCTGCAAAGAGAATCCTCACATGGATATTAAATCTATGTCAGGGAGGAATCTCTTCATAGCGGTTGTGCAAGTATCCTTAGACGTGAGATCACCAAAGTTATCTTAAGTAGCAAGTGGTATACTTTGACTCCATAACTGATTATTTCCAACTCGGAGTGAATATAGTTAGGAGATTGGGTATATCATGACCTACTTGAAGATAGTTGAGTGATTGACAAAGGATTCACCATCCCAGAGTTAATAAGGGAAGTTATCTCGCATGATTTTATAATTACCTTGTTCAGAGAATCTCTGACCAAAGTAAACTGCCAAGATGGATAGAGATCCATGGAGGGCATTTTGGGAACAATGGTTAAATTAATAGAACATACATAATTAGATTTATATGAGTTGATAGAAATCCATACTCAGAATCTAATTGAGATAAGAGTGGTGAAAGGAGTAATTGCACGGTAACAGTTTCTATAGAAGGGTACAGTCAAACCACATGACTTTCCTGACATTTGGGTAGTCATGATGCCTAGCTAGAGGCCAATTATGACTAGTATAATGATGTATCAAAATATCAATAGAGATTGATAAAATGATTTAAAGGAGTTTAAATCATGTGAGTTTTGAATAGAACTCACAATTACATATTATACTGCCAACATGGACAAGAACCCAATAGGTCACACGCATATAGAGAAAAGGGTAAAATTGTAAAATGACAAGGATAATAATATTTGATATTATTATGAAGGTGGAGAAGTGAATATGATAATAATTAATTAAAGAGTTTGATTAATTATGATCAAATAAAATTGTCCACGGAAGTTTTGAGAAATGTTCTATAAATTGGACCTAATTGAAATAATGTATTTCATGATTAATTATTATTATCTTATAAGTGTTATAGGACTACTATAAGTGTTATTGTACTGGTATAATAATTAATAAGATCACTGGAAGAATTATTAAGGGCCAGAGGAATGAAGCAGTTGGCGAAAGCCCTTCTGTAAGGGCCACATGCCAAGTTCATAACAGAAGGACTTAATGGCCTATTTCATGCACCAAATTAATTTATATATATTACATAATTGTTATGGAACTCACATATTTAATTTGGTTGGATTTGGAATCCACTTGTGTATTTAAATCCAATTAGTTGCACAAAGGGCCTAGTTTGTGGGAATTGTGCATAGTCTTTTATGAAAAGGTTTAAATTGGATTTAATTAAGCCCAAATGATTAAAATTAATTCTAGAGGCCCAATTAATAATTCTCCAACAATTTTAAAGAACCCAATCTCATTAAGGAGTTGGAATTTTAACCTAACTATAAAAGGCCAACTAATGAGAAATTAGGGTTAAGTGATTAAAACAAAAAGAAAGTCTTTTTTTCTCTATTCTCTCTCTCCTTTTTGCACCAACTCCAAGCTAGCTTCTTGGAATTTCGGCCAGCCCTAGTTAAGCACCAATTTTTTGGTTTAATTTATCCCTCTCTAGTGTGGATTACTCATTGGAGGTGTTCGATTTTGGACACTGTGGTTTGCGACAACCCGGTGCGAAGTAAAATCAACTATTCAACAAAAATCAAAGGTGAATTTTCTTATTCTCATATATTTATATTGTTTATTCATGGCAAGATCAGATCTAATGCTTAAAAAATACTAAAATTCTGCTCATGTATGTGATGCATGTAACCGTTAAAATCCAACATGGTATCTGAGCCTCGGTTTTGCCATGGATATACAATTCTATATTTTTCTGCGGAATAAGTTTTGTTTTGTTTTGAGTTATTTATTTCATGAAATTTAAAATATTAGATTTGATTGTTCATGAATGAGAAATATTGATTTTTGGTTGTATGTGTGATCAAATAAATTTGGTGGAAACAAAAACGAAACTTTTGAAGGATTGTGATTAGGGTTTGGCGTGAAACCCTAGGTGATTTAAGGGGCTGTTCTAATTTAATTTCTCATGGATCCATTAAAACATAATTTAGATGATATTTATGTGTTTAATATGGGATATTAAGCCGTAAGATCGAATGAAATTAAAATCGAACAAGTTTTGCATGAAAACTAGTTTAGTCGAAAAGTTCGATAAATTGGTGTTCTTCATATGTTCTTGATGTGTTCTTGGTTAGAAAAATTTTTAATCTTATAAATATGATATATATGATATATTAAAGTGTTTTTAATTAATTGGATTAATTAAAATGGGCCTTAAATTAATTTGATTAATTTTAATTCATTAAAACCACTTAATTGGCTTAATTATGTTTACGGACTTGGTTTAAATTAGTGAATGACTTGGTGGGCCCAAGTAGCTAATTTAAATTAAATATTATAAACATTAATTAAGTTTATTAATGGGTTTTAAGGGCTGGAGTGGGCTTGTCTCATTCCAAAAGGCCCAAATGATCCAAAAGACACAAAACTAGTTTGTGTGTGAACACATTTAAGGTTTTCTTTTATGGGTTTCAGCCTACACTTGATTATAGGCCCAAAATTGACTCTTTTAATAATTTAATATGATTAATTAATTAAATAATCAATTTATAATTAATTAATAATCAATTGGATTGATTATTAAGGCAAGAACACATGCATGCAAAAAGGTTTCCTAAAATGAAAGTTTCCAAAATGGAAAAAGTTTCCTAATTTGATCACATCATTAAAATAACTCAAAATATTGTTTCAAAGGTTGAAACAAAGTTAGTAGTCCATTTCTTTATGCATTAGAAAGGCATATAAGGGTGTATGATTGGCATGATGGATAGTTATGGACAAAGCCCAATGTGATTGAGCATTATGCATGTTTTGGCCAAATGAGGACTTTCATGTCTCGGCCACTTGTTTTTAGTTTGTATTTCTTTTCAAGTTATAATATGTAATTAGATTACTTAGATTAGAATTAGAAATAGAGATGGAGACCATTTTCAAATAGCAAGAGAGGCCGGATGGAGATCCAACAAGCTTGAAGATAATGTAATTATTTTTCTTATTTGAATCATGCATACTACCTATGTGTGACCTTTTGATTTCCTTCTTGGCTCGGGGAAATCAATGTAGTGAAGTCCATAACTATACCATATTTGTATGCTTATATTTATGTGATAGATATAGGATGCATACCAATGTATGCCAACCATGTATGATGAGACTTAATTAACTAAAAGCCTCAAACAAATACTAAGGTATATAAGCCTTCCATTAATTTGAGGAGAACCAGAGTTCTTTATAGTGTGGGTTGTTGACCACAATCAAGCTCACATTATATCGAATATGTTCAAATATAATTAAATGGGTCATCTTAGCTAGCCCATTAGCTTGTTGACCACAGTCAAGGCTAATGGTTCTAGAGGTAAGATTAGGGAATGCATATATGATATGCATGCATCAAGAGTTGATAACTTAATGATCCAATAGTTGTGTAGAGACACAATTGGAATAGAGATACCTACCTTTCAAGGGTATGGAGTTTGGCTTGTTGACCACAGTCAAGGTCAAATTACATATCAAGGATTGGATATTGCCCCACTAAGAAAACCATCAGGTTTTCTCGGATTATATAGTGAGGGCTATTAATTTGTAATAAAATAGTGGGAGTAAATGGATTAATTAAAGACCTTATTAATGCATACATATATATGAACATACTCTCATATCTTTTCTTTTTCACATCTAGGTCATCATCATGAGCACATCAAACATTAATATATGATCAATCTTGGATAACAAACTGGTTGGCAACAACTATTTTGACTTGATCAGGCAAGTGAGAATTATTCTCAGAGCTGAAAAGATCCACTATGTCTTAGATAAAGATCCACCACCACTTCCATTAGATGATGCCGTTGATGAGATCAAAGGCATTTATCTAAAATACATGGAGGATAGTGAAGCAGCAGCATGTCTGATGCTAGGTGTTATGTCCTCAGAGCTTCAGAAGCAACATGAGAAGATGGATGCTAGAACCATCATTTTGCATCTAGAGGAGCTTTATTCTTCTCAGGCTAGAACTGAGCAATATGAGATTGCTCGAGCTCTATTTAGCTGCAAAATGGTGGAAGGCACTTCAGCTGCTGCTCATGCATTGAAGATGTATGGGTATATTGAGCATTTGAGTAGACTTGGCTATGTTATGGATAATGATCTATACATAGATTTAATCTTGTACTCGTTGGCTCCAAGTTATGTACCTTTCGTGCTTAACTTCAACATGAACAAGATCCAAGTATCCATTCCTGAGTTAATCAATATGCTCAAGATAGCTGATGGATCATTTAAGAAGGATCCAAAAAGTGTCATGGTTGTCACTTCTGCTAAAGGCAAGAAGTAGAAGAAGAAGAAGAAGATAACCAAGGCACATCCAAAGAATGGTGGGATCTCCAAGAAGAAGGTTGCCAAGAAAGAGAATCCCAAAGGAACTTGCTTTCATTGTGGAAAGGATGGTCATTGGAAGCGTAACTGAAAGGCCTATCTAGATTCTCTCAAGGAGAAGAAGCAAGCTGATGCTTCTACTTCAAGTATTCATATGATTGAAATTAATACTTACTCTATTGCTTCAAAACAATCTTGGGTATTAGATACCGGATGTGGATCTCATTTATGTAATGATCTACAGGGGCTTAGAAGCTTTAGAAGAGTTGGAAAGGCAAAGATATGTTTGCAGTCAGCTACTGGACAGAACATCTCTACAATAGTTGTGGGGACTTACTATTTGCCTCTTCCTAGTGGATTAGTACTGGAATTAAATAATTGTTATTATGTTCCAGCTTTATCCAAAAGTATTATTTCTTTCAGTCATTTGATGAACGATTATAATATTTCTTTAAACGACAAATGTTGTTACATTTTTAAGAACAATATGTTTTATGCAAAAGCTATCATTCAGAATGGTATATTTGTTCTTGATTTACTTAAAGAAGTACATAATGTGGATACCAAGAGAATGAAACATGATCATCTAAATTCCTCATACTTATGGCATTGTGGTTTAGGCCATATAAATGAAAAATGCATGACCAAATTACACAAGTCAGGTGATTTGGGATCATTTGATTATGAATCATTTGATACATGTGAATCTTGTTTATTAGGAAAAATGACAAAAGCTCCCTTTATTGGTAAAGGAGAACAAGCTAAAATGGTTTTGGACTTAATACATTCAGATGTATGTGGTCCAATGACTACTCATGCCAGAGGAGGTTACTCCTACTTCATTACTTTCATAGATGATTATTCCAGGTTTGGATACATCTATCTAATGAAATATAAGTCTGAAGCATTTGAAAAGTTCAAAGACTTCAGAAATGAAGTAGAGAAACAACTTGGCAAAAGTATTAAAACACTTAGATCAGATCGAGGTGGAGAATACTTAAGTCAAGAGATTTAGGATTATCTTAGAGATAATGGGATTTTATCTCAATGGACTCCACCATATACACCACAACACAATGGTGTATCTGAAAGGAGAAATTGAATACTATTAGATATGGTTCGATCAATGATGAGTCGAGCGGACTTGCCTAAGTCCTTTTGGGGATATGCACTAGAAACTGCTGTTTATGTGTTAAACAGGGTTCCTAGTAAATCAGTTGATGTTACTCCATATGAGATGTGGAATAACAAGAAACCCATGCTTTCTCATATAAAAGTATGGGATTGTCCTGCTTATGTGAAGAGGACAATGTCAAACAAACTGGATGTTAAGTCTGACAAATGTTTATTTGTGGGATATCCAAAAAAAACGTTTGGATATTATTTCTATCATCGCTTTGAACAAAATGTGTTTGTTTCAAGGCATGTTGTCTTCTTGTAAAGAGAATTTCTCCTACGAGAGGACAGTGGGAGTAAAATTGAACTTGATGAAGTTTAAGACTCACAAATAGAAGATGATCAACCGATTGAACATGAAACTGAATTTTATAATGATGAGATTGCAGTTGAACCCGATTATACACAAAATCCTAGAAGATCTACTAGGATGCATTCTATCCCTGTGAGATATGGATTTCACATTGATTCGGATAGAGGCATAACTGTAGTAGAGGACAATGAGCCTATAAGCTATCAAGAAGTTTTGAACAGTTCAGAACGTGATTTATGGCTTAAGGCTATGCAGTTTGAAATGGACTCCATGTATGAGAACAAAGTATGGACTTTAACTCAACCACCTGAAGGGATAAAACCCCTAGGGTGCAAATGGGTCTTCAATAAGAAGACCGACATGGAAGGTATTATAGTTACCTGCAAAGCTCACTTAGTAGCAAACGGTTATCGTCAAAAAGAAGGTATTGACTATGACGAAACTTTTTCTCCTGTAGCGATGCTTAAGTCTACAAGAATACTTTTAGCCATTACAACTCATTATGATTATGAGATGTGTATATGACAAAATCAGAAAGATTCACATCAGGAAATGGCAAAAAGGTATGCAAGCTTTAAAGATCCATTTATGGATTGAAGCAAGCCTCTAGGAGCTGGAACATATGATTCAATGAGACAATCAAAGAGTTTGGTTTCTCACAGAATGAAGATGAACCTTGTGTGTATAAAAGGGTCAGTGGGAGTGCAATTGTCTTCCTAGTTCTATATCTAGATGACATATTGATCATGGGAAATGACATTTCTCTTCTCCAATCTGTTAAAATATGGTTATCCAAGCAATTCTCCATGAAAGACCTTGGAGAAGCATCCTATATTCTGGGAATAAGGATCTGTAGAGATAGATCCAATAGGTTGCTAGGTCTTTCTCAAAGTACATATATAGATAAAGTATTGAAGAGGTTCAATATGGATCTCTCTAAGAAAGGGTTTATACCCATGGTGCATGGGAAACACCTTTATAAGTCTGTGTCTGCAGACACTAAAGGATAGAGAGAACATGAATAAAATACCATATGCATCTGCAATTGGTTCTATCATGTATGCTATGTTATGTACACGTCCAGATGTAGCATTTGCTTTGAGTGTCACAAGCAGATTCCAATCCAATTTTGGAGAGGAACACTGGGCAGCTGTCAAGAATATCCTTAAGTACTTAAGAAGGACTAAGGATATATTCTTGGTATATGGAGAGGGAAATTTGGAAGTAAATGGGTGTACAGATGCCAGCTTCCAATCTGACAAAGATGATTGTAAATCACAGTCTGGTTATGTGTTCATAATGGGTGGAGGAGCAGTTAGTTGGAAAAGTTCCAAACATGAAACAACTGCTGATTCCACGACGGAAGCTAAGTACATTGCTGCTTCAAAAGCAACCAAAGAAGAAGTATGGATCAAAAAGTTCATAACAGAACTAGGAGTGGTGCCTAGCATTGTTGATCCGATTCCTTTATATTATAACAACAATGGAGCCATTGCGCAAGTAAAGGAACCACAGTCTCATCAGCGATCCTAGCATGTTCTCATATGCTACCATCTCATAAGGGAAATAGTAGCTAGAAATGATGTGAAAATAGAAAGGGTTCCCACAGATGACAATGTGGTAGATCCCCTCACTAAAGCACTTTCCCAGATTAAGCATGATCACCATATAATTAGCATGGGTCTGAGACATATGAGTGATTGGCTCTAGTGTAAGTGGGAGATTGTTAGAGAGTATGCCCTAGAGCCCATATAATAGGGATGTTTTTCATATGTATAGAATTTATATTATTAATAAAAGGCATCATTCATTTATTAATGCTATGTTTAAATACATGAGTCTATAAATCTTAAATTAATAAATGAAGTCCTAGATATTATAAACACAATGCAAAGGCAATCATGAAAGTGTTCATGATGTGAGATGTCTATTGCATGAAAATGTGTTAATATCTAAATATCCCTATTCATAGAATTAACAAGATAGAACATTGTTAATTTGGCCAAACTAGCACATGTTATGCTTCTTGAATGGGTCAAGCAGTGGTTCTCATAACTATGATTATGGAAGATAATCAAAGCTAACATGTGGATGCTTGTTAGAAGAAAAAGTTCATTATAGACCTGCAAAGAGAATCCTCACATGGATATTAAATCTATGTCAGTGAGGAATCTCTTCATAGCGGTTGTGCAAGTATCCTTAGACTTGAGATCACCAAAGTTATCTTAAGTAGCAAGTGGTATACTTTGACTCCATAACTGATTACTTCTAACAAGGAGTGAACATAGTTAGGAGATTGGGTATATCATGACCTACTTGAAGATAGTTGAGTGATTGACAAAGGATTCACCATCCCAGATTTAATAAGGGAAGTTATCTCGCATGATTTTATAATTACCTTGTTCAGAGAATCTCTGGCCAGAGTAAACTGCCAAGATGGATAGAGATCCATGGAGGGCATTTTGGGAATAATGGTTAAATTAATAGAACATACATAATTAGATTTATATGAGTTGATAGAAATCCATACTCAGAATCTAATTGAGATAAGAGTGGTCAAAGGAGTAATTGCACGCAACTATTTCTATGGAAGGGTATAGTCAAACCACATGACTTTCCTGACCTTTGGGTAGTCATGATGCCTAGCTAGAGGCCAATCATGACTTGTATAATAATGTATCAAAATATCAATAGAGATTGATAAAATGATTGAAAGGAGTTTAAATCATGTGAGTTTTGAATAGAACTCACAATTACATATTATACTGCCAACATGGATAGGAATCCAATAGGTCACACACATATAGAGAAAAGGGTAAAATGGTAAAATGAAAAGGATAATAATATTTGATATTATTATGAAGGTGGAGTAGTGAATATGATAATAATTAATTAAAGAGTTTGATTAATTATGATAAAATAAAATTGTCCGCGAAACTTTTGAGAAATGTTCTGTAAATTGAACCTAATTGAAATAATGTATTTCATGATTAATTATTATTGTCTTATAAGTGTTATAGGACTACTATAAGTGTTATAGGACTGGTATAATAATTAAAAAGTCCATTGGAAGAATTATTAAGGTCCAGAGGAATGAAGTAGTTTTCGAAAGCCCTTCTATAAGGGCCACATGCCAAGTCCAGAACAGAAGGACTTAATGGCCTATTTCATGCACCAAATTAATTTATATATGTTACATAAGTGTTATGGAACTCACATATTTAATTTGGTTGGATTTGGAATCCATTTGGGTATTTAAATCCAATTAGTTGCACAAAGGGCCTAGTTTGTGGGTTTTGTGCATAGTCTTTTATGAAAAGGTTTAAATTGGATTTAATTAAGCCCAAATGATTATAATTAATTCCAAAGGCCCAATTAATAATTCTCCAGCAATTTTAAAGAGCCCAATCTCATTAAGGAGTTGGAATTTTAACCTAACTATAAAAGGCCAACTAATGAGAAATTAGGGTTAAGTGATTAAAACAAAAAGAAAGTCTTTTTTTTCTCTAATATCTCTCTCCTTTTTGCGCCAACTCCAAGTTAGCTTCTTGGAATTTCGGCCAGCCCTAGTTAAACACCAATTTGTTGGTTTAATTTATCCCTCTCTAGTGTGGATTACTCATTGGAGGTGTTTGATTTTGGACACTGTGGTTTGCGATAACCCGATGCGAAGTAAAATCAACTGTTCAACAAAAATCAAAGGTTATTTTTCTTATTCTCATATAGTTATATTTTGTATTCATGGCAAGATCAGATCCAATGGTTAAAAAATTTTAAAATTCCGTTCATGTATGTGATGCATGTAACCGTTAAAATCCAACAGAATATAGCAAAGGCATTGATAGATTTGCATGGATAAAGAGTGACTTTAAGCTTTAATAAGGAAGAGATAGTCTTTAATGTGAATAAAGTGATGAAACACCCTTCCTATAACTTTGAAGAGTTAGTTTGCTTCATACATTTTGTTCAAGAATGTATGGAGGAAAAATAAGAATAAATTTTGTTTGATGATGATCTTCAAGGTTGCTTAATGCATTCAATACATAAGGAGGAAGTTGAAAAAATAGAAAAAGAAAGTTGATAAAAGAGCTAAATAAATAGCACAGTGAGGAAAGAACAAAGGAGGATGAACCATCCCCTCCTTAGGGAGAAAAAAATTTTGAACTTAAAACCCTTCCTTCTCTTTTAAAATATGTAGTTTTGGAAGATAATGTAAAATCAGTAATTATTTCTTCATTGTTGATAGGTTTGGAAGAAGAGATGCTTATAGAAGTGCTAACGAAACATAAAGGAACTATTGATTGGGAAACATCCGATTTGAAGGGAATTTGCCCTAGTTACTATACACTCTAGACAACTATAGAGAGTGATTTCAAGCCAATGGTACAACCCCAAATGAGACTTAACCCTGCTACGCAAGAAGTGGTGAAAAAGAAGGTACTTAAAGTACTTGATGCAAGTATATTTGCATATATGAGAATGATATTTGGTCTTTGTAATGCCCCTGCCACCTTTCAAAGGTGTATGATGGCCATATTTCACACCATTTACTATGCTAATCACATACTCATAGGAGTTCAAGTGAATTACACCACCATGGAGGAGTTATTGGCAATAGTGTTTAGTTTTGAAAAATTTAGGCCATATCTTCTTCATTCTAAAGTAATAGTGTAGTTGGATCATATGGTGCTTTGACATCTCTTTTCAAAGAAGGATTTCAAACCAAGTCTTATTAGATAGGTTTTTGATATGGATCTACTATCAATGCCATCAACCACCAAAGATCCTTTAAAGATGCCTAGTTGTCCAATTACAAGAGGATGTGCGAAAAAGCTAAAGATGGCTATGTCATCTTATATTCAAGACTTTGTTACTCAAGAACTTCATGAAGAGGCCTTTGAGAAATGTTGTTGAGAACTTGAAGGCAAACATAAAGTACTTAGTCTTTTGGAAACAAGTGAATGAATTGGGCCAACTTAAGTCATCAAGGGCTTATACAACTTTAGGCTTTATTTGTACAAGTTATGTGCTTTCATTTAAAAGTCACACGGGTAATTTAAATTGTAAGTTAATAAGCTAGGCATGTAGGCTTATTTAAGTTGGGTTTATTTTAGTTATTTAAATTGGGTTTATTTTAGTTATTTATGTTGGGTTTATTTTAACTAATTGGGTTTTAGCTAATCTTTCTTTTGGGCTTGGATATTTGGCCAACAAGACTTATTATTTTGCCTTGTTTTAAGTTAAGTTACTTTTTTTGGAATGAGCTTATTTTAACTTGTAAAAGCCCAAGGGTATTCAGCCATATATTGTTTAAGCCCTTATTTGTATATGATTAGGATTAAAAGAGTTTATAGGGCTAGCTATAGTAGATATAGGTTATGATAAGTTGTGAAATTTAGATTTTAATTAATTAAACATTGAGAGGTTTCTCTTTATTGCCTTGGCTGAATTCTTTAGTGGGGAATTATGAGTTTCTTTGCTTTTTCTTTTCTATTACATGAAGAATTTGATTATTTATTAATTATTTTAATTGTGGCATTTTCATCTTCTTTACTATCCCAATTACTTGCATTTCTAATCACTTATTGTTTGGGGGTTCAATTGGAAGGGTGTTTATCTAATTTATCTTTGCCATCAAAGTATATGTTCAAGGGGTTTGGGTTCTTTAGCCTTGGAGTTTCACATTAGATTTGCTATTGCAGGAATTTGATGTGGATATCAAGGATAAAAAAAGGAGCTAAAACTTTTATAGCTGACCATTTATCTCTATTGGATCATACTCATTTAAAGAAGGGAGAAATTTTTGACCTATTTGTCAACGAATGTATTTGTGTTATTTATGGTTGTACAAGTTCAGTCCCTTAGTATGCTAATATTGCTAATTTTCTTGCAGAAGGTTACTTACCAAAGGATTTCATTTGGCAATAAAAGAACAAACTAAAAGCATATGCAATGTACTATCTTTGCGATGACCCTTATTTAATCAAGATTTATCTGGATCAAGTGATTAGAAGATGTGTTCTAAAGAAGGAGAAAGAGGATATTATAAGTTAATGTTATGGAGGAGAAGTAGAAGGTCATCACGGACCAAATCACACAGTCCAAAAAAATATTACAGTAAGGTTTCTTTTGGCCTTCTCTTTTTGCTAATGTTAAGACTTTTATATAGTTATGTGATACATGTCAATGTGTAGGGAATATATACAAAAGGGATGAGATGCCTCTAAATAATGTGTTAAAAGTTGAAATTTTTGATGTTAGATGTATTGATTTTATAGGGCCATTCCCGAACTCATTTGGGTTTGAATATATCCTAGTTGCTATGGATTATCCTAGTTGCTATGGATTATGAAAGTAAATAGGTAGAATCAATAGCCACTAGGAAATGTTATGCTAGAGTAGTGCTTCAATTCCTTAGGATGAATATTTTCACCAGGTTTGTGGCACCAAGGGCTATTATAAGTGATGGGGATAAGAATTTTGTTAACTTTGAATTCAAAACATTGCTTAAAAAATATGGTGTTAGGCATAAGATTACAAACCCATATCACCCTCAAGCAAATGTGCAAGTAGAAGTGTCTAATGGGGAGTTAAAGCTAATTTTAAAGACAACATTGAATAGCTCTAGAAAATATTGGACCAACAAGTTAGATGAGGCTCTTTGGACCTATAAAACTGTATATAAAACCCCTATATACATACCTCCTTTTAGATTGGTTTTTTAGAAAGCATGTCATTTACCAATCGAATTATAGCATAAGGCATATTGGGCAACTAAACTGCTTAACTTTGATTTGAGATTTATAGGAGAAAATGGAAAGTTATAGCTCAATGAACTGGATAAGTTTTAATAGTGGTTGTATAACAATGCAGTACTTTACAATGAGAAAATAAAGCTTTAGCATGATAGAAGAATAAATCCAAAGGAATTTGCTATCGACATGTTAGTTTTATTGTATAACAATCGATTGAGATTATTTCTAGATAAGCTAAAATTCAAATGGCTTCGACCATATCAAGTGTTATCAAACAATGAATTTGGAGTTATCAACATAAAGCGCCTAAAGGATGGACGTGAGTATAAGGTCAATGGTCATAGGTTAAAGCCTTATCATATAGGATAAGAGTAGGTTACTGAGGCAACTTTGGTTTTTCAGGATAAGTAAGGTAGTTTTAAAAGTCTAAGTAAGGTGCTAAACTTAGAACTAAATTCCTTTTTTACTTTATTTTGTGTTTTGTTTGCTTTATTTGGTTTAGTTTGTTTTGCTTTGCTTTATTTTGTTATTTTTTCTATGATGTCTTGATTGTTTAAGTGTGTTAGTTTGTATTTGTTACATGAATAAGTGTTTTATGAAGAAAAATGAGGATATTTGCATATTCTAGTTAAGTGACGTATACCAGTGTGTTATATTAGCAAAGTTTTCTGTATATATTTAATGTTAATTAGCTTTGAACTTGATGGTGCAAAAGCAGACAATTATTGCAATCAATTTATACTAAGTGGTTAGGTTACTTGGTGTAATTATTATTGAGTTGAAGTGTGATTTATTTATCAAATATGTAATGAAAATCAAGTGCAAAAATTAAGTTAACAAAATTAAGCTTGAGTTAAAATAGTGCATGAGTGATAGAATAAATAATTTTGGGGTGTAATTATGAGGTCAAAAGTACCCACTCAGTTTTTCACTTTATTTCCAA
The DNA here is from genome assembly GCA_037975025.1 of Excoecaria agallocha. Taxonomy (NCBI): domain Eukaryota; kingdom Viridiplantae; phylum Streptophyta; class Magnoliopsida; order Malpighiales; family Euphorbiaceae; genus Excoecaria; species Excoecaria agallocha. Next base: position 79,911,023 of record CM075807.1, read on the forward strand.
TGCTTCACCACTTGGTAGAGTGAAAAATTCACTCCATCGAGTCCCCCATCCATTCCACCAAGCTTCCTTTTTATAAAATCCTAGTTGTTCTTTCTCTCTCTAACGATATTAGCATCGTAATTCTTCTCTCTTCTAAAATTGGCCTCTCTATCTCTTAAATAACACCCTTATCTTATATTATAGCATTTGTAAGAGAGAATCTAATGGTTAGGTTTTCCTAAGGTAATAACTTTTTCCTCTTCTTCTCCTTTTATGTTTTCCTCTTCTTCTATTATTCTTTGTTCCATTTGATGGAAATTGAAGTTGAAGGAGTTTAAATGAGTTTTACATGTGTAATATGTTTAATGCTGAGGAAGAAGCAAACTATGATAATGGAAAAAAAGTAAAAGAGTGATTGACAAAGAAGTCGAGAAATATAATTTAAATAAAGTGTTTTTGGAACTACATGTCAAGTATGGGAATTATATTCATTTGTGGTATTGCATGTATTTGATTTTATAAAGATTGAGATGAAATTAGAGTTTGGATAAGGGAGTTAGACCATTAAATTTTGCATGTAAAATCTTAAGGTTAATTTGATTTCAAAGGAGTAGATTACTTAAAACAGGGCCATAGGATTGTATGTGTGTAATGCTCAATTGAAAGATATTGTGCTAGAAATTAAGTTTCTTTAAGTTCTTAATGGTATGAAAGTTCAATTCTGGAAATTTTGTAGTTGAATTTCATAACCAGGTTAAGCAACATTTAATTGAGTCTTTGAGCAGCTTGCTTAGGATGAATATCATCCTTACCTAGTTGTTTATTCTGCTTGTGAAGAATGAAGCAACTTGGTTAGGATGAATACAATCTGTACCTAGTTATCTTATCTCACATAAAAAAGGACCCCAAATGAGTTAGTGTCCTCTAGAACTCACATATACAAATTTAAGTAACTCGGTTGAGATGAATTTCATCCCTTCTGAGTTGATTATAAAATTGCTCCAAAGGTTTCCTGGAAAATACAATAAACATGGTATTCATGATTCTTGGATACGAAAATGTTTTTAGTTAGTAATCATATGATTTTAGAGTAATTTAAAAATGAAAATGAGGACATAGCATGTTCAATAAATACATGAAAGAAGGATGGATAGTAGTACGATGCATATCCTTTAATGAACCTAAAGTTAATATATTCATATGACATGAACATAAGTAGACATGACTTTAATTATTTAATTGAAATTGTAGCACCCTTATCCTATAATCTGTATATATCACTTTATTTAGTATTAATTAAGCATGTTTATCATAACATTACATTTATTATTCTACTAAACAGATATCTAAAAGTTAACTATTATAAGCTTTACTTACAGGTGCGTCTCATTATCATCAAATATTACATATACAAAACATCTATAGTTATTACAAAATTTCCAACATAATTAAAGTTTCCATAACTACAAAATATAAGGACAAAAAGAAGACTCTATTATCAATCATCTAAGACTTGTGTTGGCCAACCTGCTGCAGATATCAGTGCTTGGAGAAAGTCCTATCCTCATAACCTACATGGATGAAGAACCCATGCTAAGCTATAAAGCTTAGTGGGCAACACAAATATGACAAACGACTACTCACAGTGGTCGCCAACAAGCATACATCATGAACTACTAACATACCTTCTGCTTAAATGTAAAAGATACTAGTTTAATAAAAGAAATGAACAAGAGTCCTCATACCACACACCTTGACATATTCTAGGAATAAACATATTCAAATTTAAGCATATGTTCAACAAGAATATATATGTATCTTCATGAGAAAGACAAAGCATTAGTACTAAGCAAGTTCTTCAATTATTGATCCAAAATGTAATTATGACATTTATTGTATGAATGCATACATTTAATTACTAACTTACTTCCATCTCAAATACCAATATCATATTGATTTTATCACTTATAGATCCGTAAATATTTTATATTTGCATACAAGACATTGTACATCATTTCCCAATAGAAAGTAAGAACGAGTAGTTATAAGAAAAACACATAACCCAATGTATTAATTGAAAGGTTGTCACCAACATGAATACCTAAACATAATTCTTATATTCCATTGTAAAGAAAACACTTATATTAGCAATATATTTTCATAGCTTGCATATATGATGTATCATACCAATCATTTAGCTAGATATTAGTAATGCACTAGTTTATTCATATAACTCTGTACATATAATTTTTATATGCAATAATTATGCAGAAGTGTACATTGCAAACTCTTTTAATATCATAATTTCCGTATGTGATGAAAAGGAATTTCATACGTAATATATATATATATATATATATATTATGAAGTCAATTTAGGAATTGTCATGCTTCATAAAACTTTAAATCAACTTTTCTTAACATTGGTATAAAGCCTGAACTATTCTAAAGAGGTGGATAACAGGTTATATGGTGGTACCCAAAGGTACTAGGTCACCCGAAGGCACCAAGGAGATAATAGGTCACCCGAAGGCACCAAAAAGATAATAGGTCACCCGAAGGCACCAAAGAGATAATAGGTCAACCAAAAGCACCACTGATCTAAATGGGACCAGGTCTGTTTAGTCACCCAAACGAGGTTGACTACAACCCAAATGGGGTTGAAACTATCGCAGCTGCAAGGTACCCTTATAGGCATGCCTATCTATCCACTTCCTAGAATCAACATAAGCAGTAAAATTTCTTTACGTTATCTTTTCTTTATTCATTCATATACATGTATACTCTTATATAACTATGTACAAGGTAATCATAGACATGCTCACGTATAACTTTCTGTAAACATGTGATCATATGCACAATTCGGTATTGCTATTCTGTACTTTGTTCTTTTCTCATCATATACATATTGATTTTCATACATATATATTCATGTATATATACGAGCATGGTGTCATAGATATAAACGTATAAATTTTCTATAAACATGTTATCTTCAGCACAATTAAGTATTACTATTTTGTTCTTGTAATCCCTTCAAATCAAGTAGCTATTTTCCATATGTAATATGATGATACATAACATCATGCTCTATTGAGTTCCTTTAATCAATGATGTGTATGATCATGTTCACAACAGGTTAACCTATATGCATACATACATGTATGACTATATATATATATATATATACACACACAATCACACTCAAGTATCAAACCAAGCAACTATAATTATATAATATTGTAATCATTTACCTTAACATATTATTCAGTAAACATAAGCATATAGGCATAATCATATTCATTAAAATAAGTAATTATCCATATGCTTGTTCATGGTCTTGTTGCATACTATATTTCCTAAACTTTTATACACTTATAGCTTTAGTTTATATTATTATCGTACCTTTTTATCGTATACATATATCATCTAACACCATAGTCATGTATAAATTTACAATACCACTATTATTACCTATAATTATACAACCAACAATGTCATCATTTTATGATCAAATTACTATAAAATATCACATTATTATTTTTACATGCAGTACATTTATACATCAAAGAATTAGGTTATAGTGAATAAGATAGACAGATTTTTAGTTCTGTTTAACATTTTAATTTTGCCATGCTAAATGGCTAAATTAACCAAATTGGACTTCTAAATAATAATATTTTATATCACTAGTTTCTCATGCTTTAAATACCAGTCAAATAGGGCCATTAAATTAGGAGGTTGTAACCCAAATATTACAGACTGTCTAAGAGTGCATTTTTTTTAAAACAGTTTGTGTGACCATATTGAAAAATTTGTGGAACAAAATAAGTACAGAATTGAACTAACATTTATTCATAAGAGTTGTACTCCTGTAAGTCTATTTTAACTGGAGTTTTTTCCCATAGAATTTTGAGTTTTCTATCATGAGTTATAAGAAAAATACTACAAGCTGTTCATTAACACTAGACAACAGTTCACAATAACAAAATCAGTTTTAGTTACTAATTAGAAAATTCATAGAAGAAAATTTGTAAAGATTTAAGCCAAACTTCCTTCATAAAAATTGCTCTCCTATAAGTCTATTTTATCCATGATTTTTCCTCATAGGATTTTGACTTCTCCATCAAACATTATTTCAAAAATACTGGAACCTGCTCTCTACAACTAGATAGCATCTCACTATGAATTTCAAATAAAAATAAAAAATACTTAGGGACAGAATCACATTTAGTTTTCTTATACAAAACTATGAATCCATGTCTCAAGTTTAATTAGTAATTGGAATTTACCAAATTGGAGCTATAAAACTCGAGATATCAATAAAATTCCAAAATCGGTTCATAAAAACTTAACCCAAAATTTCAAATTCATTAACTTTTCTTCTTTCAACTTTGATTTGCATGCTTTCGATTCATCTCTTCCATAAACCAAATATTATAATAACACAATCAATATCATCATATTCATGCAAAATAAAACACATGCAAAACTGATTTTACACTTTATTAATTACTGTTCATATTAACAATGTTGTGTATAGGTCTGAAATTAAGCTAAAATTAGGCAAGCTTAAGGAAAGATTTAGCCTTTACTTTATTCATTAAAAGTATAGGTTCAGAAGTCTATTGTTTCCAGAATTTAACCTCATAGTATTTTTTTCACTATACAAGGAGATATATCATATTTTCTACAATCTGTTCCAGAACCGAGAATAACAGGTCACTACAATTTCAAAGGAATATTTGGATAGCATACAAACATATTTAGCCCTAGGTATCTTCTAAAAAGTTTTTTAGCATTATGTCAAGTTTACATAGAATCAAAACTCACTCAATTATGACTTAAATACGAGGATTTATGGTTAAAACATTGGCAACTGTTCACAACTTTCTATACACACAAACATTTCACTTGTACGAATTTTATGAGTTACTTAAAAACAGAATAAAGCCACAAATTCTTCTAATGAATTGTAGATAATTGAATCTAGTTTACCCATAATTTTGAATCACCTCAATCTGAGATCTACAACTCCAGATATGGACAAAACAAGCAGGCTGGTTCAGAAGAACCACACCTAGTTTTTCCTCAACATTCAAAAACACGATTTTCCTATTTAAATCTCTCATTAACCCTAAATAAACTAAAAAATTACCATCAAAATTAAGTAATCCAAGCATAAACATTGATATCCACACACATGCATGAAGAATAAGTTCCCAAACCTGGACATGCAACTCAAATATTCTTTAAATTCTCCTTGCTCTCTACTCTTTGTAACTACTTTTCCTTTACTTGTTTCTACCCTCCTCTTCTCCTTTACAACCAACATCATCATTCATTAACTTAACTTCCAGCACTTTACTCTACCATTATCTTAACAAAATGAAAAGAAGTAGAAGAAGAAGATGAAATTCAATAAAGATTATTTACCTTAAAGTTGTACACTTAGTTGCCTTTACTTAACCATCATAAATCATCACTTAGTTTCTTGAATGATTTCAAAGAAAATGAGAGAATAGGAATAAAGAATTTCTGGTTTTTCACTCTCAATTGCCAACACACACCTCTCTCCACTTTTAACCTTTATATATAGTGCCTTGGTAAATATCCTTCTTGGTCCTTTAAGAATTTGCATGTCACACAACTATCACACACCTTTTTGCATGCTATAGTTTGACCCCCCCCCCCTTTAATCTATCCTTTAAATCAACCTCTCCATTTAATCCCTTTGATAAATTGACCTCATAATTATTCATTTCTTCACATTTGACCCTTAAAATGCCATATTTATAAATTGACCCCTAAATTAATAATTCATACTTTAATTATAACCTTGAATATTATTAAACCAATGTAATTAAATATTTTATTACCATATAAAATTTATACCATATAATTTACACATTTATCACATAATTAAGGATAACTTGATAACATTTTTGCCCCAATCAATATCTTAACTCTTAATAATTCATCCAGTAATACTCAATAGACTTTAATAATATGTAATTGCCCTTAAATTCTACTAGGACCTATTTTGGGTCCTTACAGAAATAGTATAAATATGCACAAATGCCTATATCTTCATGAATGAACATGATTAAGATGTTTGTAATGGGATAGTACATTTATGCCTGAATTATTATACACTTGGGAATATTCATGATGGATATTGATTTCTTGGAATTACCTATAAGCTTATAGTTTGAATTGTCACTTTCACTTGTATAAAGGATGTGATGAGAATTACAAAGGTATATAAGTATGTATAAATATTAATATAGTATAAACATGTATGAATAGGTGTCAACCTTTGAATAAGAGTGACATGTATATTTGAATAACTTTATTAGTTACATTATTTTGATTATATATGCTTAACATGCTAATCTATTATGGACATGTAATGGTAAATTTTAAATATAAAGATGCATAGGATTTTTACATAGTGAATTGTATAGATATGCACTTATGAAATGATAATATACATATATGTTTATTTCCATACAATTATAGTTCTTATGAATATATCATACAAGTATGATAGTGAAGTGTGTAAGCATGAAAATATAATCATACTTAATATCTGTTTCTAAATTATATTGTATCTTTTAAAAAAAGTGAGATACAGATATGCATACACATATTATTTGAATAAGGAAACTTAGGATAACATGGTGATAAGTATCACTATCATATACATACAATAAGTTACATGCTTTTGTATTGATTACAAGTACATAATGCTTTTACTCAAGCATGTATACAATATCATGCTCACGGAATGTTTATACATAAACATGCATATAATACCATGTTTATATAAATATATGTACATGATTGGAAGAGAAAAGTAATAAAAGTTAAAGTAAAGAGGTTAACATTGCCTATGTCTATGTCTAGGTTATGGATAAATAGGCATGCCTATAAAGGTATATTATAGCTATCGTAGTTCGATCTGTTTAGGTCATAACGTAGTATCGATCCTAATTGGATCATAATATCAACCCCGTTTGGGTCATTAACCAACCCTGTTTGGGTCTGTTTGACTAGTGCATAGTATAAATTTGACCCCATTTAGGTCCATAGTCTTATACCTTCAGATATCTTTTTGTACCTCTAGGTATTATAGTATAGCAAGTTATCTACTTCTTTAAAAAAGTACAGGCTTAGTACAGAATATAGAAAAACATTATGTAAAACTAAATGAAAGAGAAACCTGATAATTCTTGATTTGATCTACATATTATCTTTATATGAATCCTTGTAATGTATATGAAAAATATGATACTAAGTGAAGTTGTATTTTAAATATACAGATGTAGCATTTTAATATTGCATGTATGTAATTATAGATGTAATTTCATATTGTTTTCTATACTTAGGATTACAAGTTATATGTATGTGAATTCGTGCATTATTGATGTCTTAATAATAATGATATTGGCTAATACATATTCTCTATAGTTATATGTTTCTTACTTGACATTGATAAATGACATGTGTGACCCCTTTCATATAAGAACAATGGAGTTATGAACTCACAACTTGTGTACACGATTTGATTTGATTTATGGGTCAAAAGTAGACTATTGTTTCAATGTATTAGTAAACTAGAGCTGCACCCAAGAGATAAAAAGATTGGCTTAATAATGATAATAACATTAAGTCTATTAATAGATACAGTTAATATATAGGATGGTAATGTAAAAATTTATATGTCATGGAAATTATTAGTTATAATATCTACTTGTAGATCTAGTTAATTTACTTAGACTCTTATGATTAATTAATGGGATTTTTCTATGAATCTAGATTAGGATTAGCACATATACATGAGAGTTGTGCAAGTCACTAAGAAGAACTAGGAAATAATTATTGGAATTAAGAAAGTCAAATTGATGTATATAATCTTAAGTGTTATATGAATATTTCTAAGGCACAAAGAACTAAATGAGACTATTTAATGCCTGAAATCCTATAAACTTATCTCTATTATTTCTTCTAGTTAATTTATTTATTTAATATCATGCTTTTATGTGTATGTATTTATTTTTTATGACTTCTGAGAGAGGGCATCCACATGATTTATGTTTCCCACTAAGCTTTATAGCTTTGTACGGGCATTTATCTGTGGAGGTTATCAAGGTAGGACTCCTTTTTAGGGATATTATCTATAGTAGGAAGGCCAACGCAAGTTATAAAAGAGATTGATAATACAAAGCCCTTATTTTGGTTTTTGATTTATAAAGTTCTTATTTTGTACAAGGAAATATGTAAAGTAAAGATGTTTTCGTGATTGATAAATTTTGTAATGTTTAAGAAGGCACTTTTATAAGCTAAGTCCTAATGGTAAAGTTTACATGTTATACTCTAATTTCTCATAAGACTTTGTATAGTGAAGCAAATATAAAGAACACAAATGTAATTTAGAGGCTATTAGTGTGGGTGTTACACATTAAATTCTAAATAATCCTTGGAACATTGCATTTCACTAAATTTATCCCTTTTCTAATTTAGAACTACCCCTACTATGCATTTTTCCATCCAATATCTCTAATACTTTACTCATATTTCTTTTTAGAGACAACCCTAATAATCATTGTGCCTTATCATATAATATTTCTTTTCCAATCACATATGATGTCTCAACTATATCTCTAATTACAAAGTTATTAGAGAGAATTTTTTTTTACATCATATAACAAGCCCAAATCATTAGCAGTCAAAAAAATATCGCCAACATATAGTACCAAAATAATAAACTTGCTCCCACTGACCTTTAAATAGATACACTTATAAATAATGCTCTCTACAAAACCACACAAGGCAATAGTATCATTTAACTTAAGATAACACTATCAAAAAGCATATTTCAAACCATGTATTGACATTTTTAATGTAGACACTATATTTTCCTTTTTTATAGTCACAAAACCTTCTAGTTGGTCCATATAAACTTCTTTTAAGTCACCATTTAAACTAGCGATCTTTAAATCCATTTGTTAAAGCTCTAAATCCTAATGAGCTAATAACGTAATAAGAGTTCTTAACAAGTCCTTCTTTAAAACTAGAAAGAAGGTCTTTTTAAAAATAATGACATCCTTTTAAGTATAACCTTTGGCCGTGAGTCTGGGTATCTTTGATTATTACTTTTCAAGTCCTTTTTGGTCTTAAAGACCTATTTATAGCCCACTCACTTTGAGCCTTTAGGTAACTCAACTAGTTTCCAAACTTGATTATCATCCATAGATTTTAACTCTTCTATCATCGCATTATCAATTTTCAAAATTGTTACATTTCATGGATTATTTAAATGAGATTGGATCCTTATCAATGCTCAAGTCACGTTCATGCTCAGGTGAGCGCACCATATAGTCATTTAATATAACCTATTTTTTCTCCCTTATAAACCTTTGCATTCTTATTTCTTGTAGTATTATTAGATCATTTGTGAATTGCACATTATTAATTATTCATTATTGATGTTCTTTTCTTATGGGTTTGTAATATTAACTTATTGCTCTGCTATATTGCATGTTTGTGATGCAATAATAGGAATGACAATTTGATAACAGATATTAGGTAAAGGATTTTACTTTTGAATCTTTTGAATATCCACCATTTGTGGTTCTCCACTCCTATTGATTTGTCCATTTTTAATGAACCTAGCATTACCAAACTCAACTATGCTTATACAATGGTTAGGACAATAAACTATATATCTTTTAGACTCATTTGGATAACTGATGAAGTGATCATTAAAGGCTTTTGCATCGAGCTTTCTTTCATAAGGATTATAGATCCTTATTTCTGCCAGGCAACACCAAACATATAGGTGCCTCAAGCTAGGTTTTTTATCTACCTATAATTCATAATGTGTCATAGCAATTGCTTTACTAGGAACCCTATTAAGTAGATATATACTTTCACATTTCTATCTAATTGCCTTGCTACCTCATTAATGAACACCTCAAAGATGTCCACTGATTGAGATTTTTCATGTAGTAGATTGAGATAATGTATGATAACATAAACGGTCATCAATGAAGATGAAATAGACCACATATATCAATGTGTGTTAGTTCAAGTAACTTTGTACCTCTTATGGCTAAATTCTTAGATGTTCATTTGGTTTGCTTACCTTTAATGCAATCCACACACATCCTGATCAATAAAATATAGTTGAGGTAAGATTTCACTTTTCACTAACCTCATCACCCTTTCTATGGATATATGACCTAACCATTAATGCCACAAGTAAGTAGAGTGTTCATTATATGCACTACATTTATTAACAGTATTGTGTTCAACCTGAAATAAGGATTCAAAATAATTAACTTTAAGGTTGAAATGATATAAACAAACCATTAATATGCTAAAACTATATTAGTTATTGTCATTTATACATGGAAAAAGCATCATTTCCAGCATTATAAGTAAAATCTATCTTATCTAACTTACTAAGAGAAACTAAATTTCTAGAAAATCCTAGAACATAAAGACATTTTTCAAGATCTTGACTACAATCAGTGTTTTAAAATGGCATAAACCATATATTAATGTATCAGAACCATTATAGTATTATCGTTTTTTAAAAAAAAAACATTGTTTCCAACATAGCAATTAAAAAATATCTTATTCATAAAAGAAACTAAATTTCTAACACATCCAGGCATATAAATACACTTTTTAAGATCTAGACTACAACTTGTGTCTAAGATTAATCCATATGCCCTAACTCCTTATATCTATACCTTTATTATGTTACCCATATACAAGACCTCTTTAATTCTATTTATGGTTTGGATCAAAAGGAATCCTTACATACACTACAAGAAAAATTCACTTTACCGACGGAAATTCTCGATGGAATTGAGTGAATTTCGGTAGGGAAATAAAATTGCCGACGGAATTTAGCAACGGAAAATGGCGAAGGAGATCCAGTTGTAGGCACTTTTGCCGACGGACATCTTTTCCGTCGGTAAAATTATCGACGAAATTATATTGACCGTCGGCAATTTTACAGACGGAAATAATAATTTCGTAGGCAAATTTCCGACGGAATTATATTGTCCGTCAGCAATTGTACCGATGGAAACAATTATTCCGTAAGCAAATTTCCGACGGAATTATGAAATCCGTAGGCAAATTAACGACGGTAAGTATATTTCCGTCGGTAAATTTGCCTATTACTAAAAACATTTACGACGGAATTAACCGTCACTAAAAATATTATATATTTTTAAGAAAATATTCTAATTAGCAAGTAATCCTTTATAAATAGCTAATAGCTTAGCAAATTTCAGGTCAAGGACGTATAAAACCATTCTCACAAAAAGTTAAGAATGCACACATAAATACTAAGAGAGATTAAAATAGAATCTTAATTGTAACTAATTCAGCCAAAATCGAAGCAATCTCAACTGAATTGATTATGAGCTGAACAAACTTATGCTTACATGTGAAAATTACAAATTTTGCTTGGCTAGAAGATATTTATTCTAGACCAGTTTTGCAACAGAATAATCTCCCAAAGCAGCCAATTCATTTACCTGTAAAAGAACAAAACATAACAGCCATGAAGAGCATTATTTTTAAGATTCAGTTATTGACAGTCAAACTATTTAATCACCACTTGCTGTCTCAACAACCTAACAAAGATAATGCGATCTTAACAAAAGTATGGTTTCAGTTGCACAAAGAAACCATAATGAACTAAAAAAATATGTTTCCAGTTGCACAAAGAAACCATATTCAATTAGAATGGTCACTCAAACTTCAGCCTATAATTTCCAGAAGTTATGTTCAATACGAGTATAGATTTTGACAAGTTACTAATTGAACTTCTATTATTTACTGGAACTCAGCTAACTTATTTATTTTTCTGAGAAACTGGACAGGTAGCTCAGTGAAACATAACAATCAAAGAAAGACAAACACCTATCGTAGTTTTGACGCACTGTTGTAAACTTGTAAATGGCCTTTATCAGGGAACCATATCTCATTGACTTCAAGGGTCCCATGTGCCTGCAACACAAGAACAAATGAACCCAGCAATGACTAAGAAGGGTTTTAGTCTAAATAAACCCTTTATTGAGAGTACATTTTATAACACTTACATGCCCAAATTCACACCTACATGCCCGTTAAAGGATGACAAAAATGAGAGTACATTTTATAACAGGTTTCCATGCTACTCGTCCTATTTTCTATTATTTCCATATAAAACCAATCATTCAAGTAGGCTTCCTTCCTCTATATGATTAACGCAAGATTTAGAGAGGAGAAAAATAGCAAATGGAAAATAGCATGTGAATTAGATTTACATTATTTAGTGATAATTGGAGGCCATGTTGATTAAATTCTAAACTTAAAAGCCAAAAAATAAAAATATACCTGGATTTTACAGTTGGTTTGTTACAAAGAGTAGTGTTGTTAACAAAATGGTGATATAACAACATACAATGTGGACTCTAAGAATAAAGAGACTTTGAATACCAGATAAAGTGTTTGTTTTTCGCAAATGCAAAAGTTATTTGAGGGAGAGACGGCTGATTCAAATTGATTAAAAAAACTGCATTAATTAATTCCAGGAAAAAAATCCTTGTCAATCATGCTGAACTTGCAACAAAAGAAGCCATGTGTTTCTTTAATCTAATATACACATTAAACAGGCTTACTTCATAGGCTTCCATTCACAAATAAAATGACAGGATGCCATGCAACACATAAAGCTATCAAATTTAAGATTATTTGTAATAAAATTAAAGTATATTATAAACTTTGAACCACAAAGCCGTTTCACCCTAAACAAAAACTTAAATTCACAAGGAATTAAAAATTTGCTAATAAGTAGGACCAATATTCTCTTTCTTAAAAATTCCCCAGTAACCATCCCGTTCAAAGACTATCAATAGGTAACTTGGGCAACAAACAGACAAGAAACTAAATAAATTCAAATCACTCTTTACCCAATCTTTATAACCATAATCCACATCATTTAGAATCTATTTATAGAAACAAAAATCTGTTTGGGTGTCGGTGATGACAATATAGGCATCAAGTCGCATAAAAATACATTATTCCTCTTAATTAAAGGCACTGAGACAATAGCAGTGTGTGTAAATCAATTCTTCAACCGAAGGACCTAAACCAGAGGAAGAGTTGGACGATGAACCACACAAGATTCAATTCCCAGACTTTGACAATGACAAGGATTACAACACCAGACTCTACCACTTGCTAGTTTGTCTCAGCAAAATTTAAATATGCAGAATTTCTCAGCTTCAAAATACTACAATATAAACATATTGACTGCAAAACTCGGAAGAAAAATCTAATAACATAAAGAAAATACCTTAACAGGAGTTATTTGATCTTAATAGTTAAGAAGTAAAAGAAAATGCAAATCAAGAAAATACTAGAAAAACAATCATATGCCTTTGTCAAGATTTATACAAGCATAAATCAAAAGGATAGAGAATAAAAATGGACGTACCGGGTCAATGCCAGATAGTTCATAAGGTGTAAGATTAATGATACTGAGAATCTCAGCTTTAGCAAGGTGGTATCTTTTACACTTCACCGTGAATTCATTGATTTGCTCTCTTGTTTGGTTGTCAGCAGGAGTCCCAACCAAATAGTCAAAAACCTACAACAAAAGCAGCAGAAGCAACAAAAAATCCATATGAACATTAGACTTCTTGACATCATTAACAATCCTAAATACTAAAGTTTTCCAATACACAACTTAAGATAAATAAGCAAATTAAAACCTTATATTCTGATGGTGATACTGGAGCCATAACCCTTGAGATATCCTTTCCAGCACCTCTGGTCTTCAGAAAGTCAATAACTTCAAAATTTGTTAGTGCCCCAACATTTGGATTTAGACTGCAATTAATTTAAAATCTTATAACATGTCTAAGAAAGCATAGAGAAAAAAAATAAATAAAAACGTCGTGACAGTATTAGGAAAGACATATACATCTTCATCTTATTATGATTCCTTAATTCCAGCAAGGTTTTAGAACGTCAATCCTACAAAATCTGCTTCACTATGAATCCTGCAAGAAAAAGGATAAGGTTAATGGCTAAAGGATGCAACTTTAACTCTATGTTTGGTAGAGGGCATTGGAGGCTAAGGTAGAATTGCCTGGGGTGTTCTAAGGGTTAAAAACTTTATTTTTCAATTTTACCCTCCTAACTTTATTTATATTTCCCTTTTTTTCTTTCTCCTTGTTTCTCTTGCTTTTATTTCTTTCTTTTTATTTTTTACAGCAGCTTGACTTAGTGCATATTTGGTGCACCAAATGTACCAAATATTAGTAGATATGATCTTTATTGGATTAAAAAAATTATACTTTTATATTTTCCATCAACAATCCAAGTTTGACGCATTTGGTACATCTGATGCACCCAATCATCTTCCTTAACTTAAAATCGAATAGGTAACCGACTACTGAAAATCTAATTTCAAAAGGGTTAACTGAGTATTCAAATTTCCCGAGACTCATTGGACCCCAAAATGGGCCTCACAGCTTTAAAATTGTTCAGACTGCTCTCATATTTTCAAGTGTCCAAAGAACAGATGATTATCATTATATCTTTTCTGTATTCTTAAAGCTTGCTACCATAAATATCATAGAGAGAGAGAGAGACCAGGCAATGGTCATAAAGTATATTTAATACTTATAAATACGTTAAAAGGATTACAATAATAAGTAAATTTCAGATGAAATCAGAGAATAGTCACAACTATATTAAAAAGGTAAACAATAACTGTGGAGACAAGAAACAGATGAAAGTTCTTCCTCGTGAAGCAAGCAAATGCAGCAATAGAATGGAGAGAATTTAACATATACAAAGAGAAAATACTCTGCACAGATTACAGAGTCCAGAAAATACTCACTAGAGCTTGAATTTTCAAAGTTCAACGGAAACAATGGAAACAGAAACCATTGCGTGGGCAGACAAAACCAATAGAAAATTGCAACGACTACAACAAAATCACAATGAAAATGGAAAAGAATAACACTATTGTAAAAATCTAACTCAGAAAATTGCAACAAGAACAACCTAAATATTATAAAAACGAAATAGAAAAAGAAAAAAAAAAGGAGAAATTGGGTACTTACTTGATAGTGTCCCTCGAACAAAGAACTATAACAACCAAACAAAGAAATCAACAAACAAAAATAAATAAACAGGAGAAAGAAAAAGAAAGTTAGAAGCCAAGAAAGATAAAGAACGAAAAAGAGAGAAGAAAATGAAAAGAAGAAAATCACTAATAACAAACTAACAACCAAAAGAAAACAAGAACTAGAAGAAAAATATAGAGATGAGAAGAAGAAGAAAAGAGGAGAAAGTAGAAGAAACCCATACCTGTATCGGCTGTGGAGAGCGGCGTAGAGAAGAGAGAACGAGAGAAAGAGAGAGAGAGAAATCAAAGTGAAACCCTAAAAAAATGCAAAAATATAAAGGATTTCAGTTAAAAAAAATGCAAGAGTAATTATTTGTATGGGAAAAAGACATTTTGGCCTCAAATACAAAACTAGAAAGAAAGATTATTTCCAATTAAATTTACAATAATATATAATTTATATTTGTTAAAATAATAAAACAAATTCCCTTTGGGGTACATATATATATATATATATTAAATAAAAATTAATAAATAATATATAAGAAAATCTTAGTAAATTTTATTATATACTTAATTATATTTAGTATATTACTTACTACTATAGACTATAAAATTTAATATAAATAGTAATTAAATATATTACTATATAATATTAGTATAGAGAATTTAGTATAGAATACAACTATAAACTATAATAAGATATTTGATTTTTTATTAAATTTTTATTAAAATAGTCTTTTTATATTTTAAAATTATAACTTTTCGAATTATAACATTCAATATAAATATAATTATAACAAATCAAATTAATATAAATTTTAAAAATCGATAAAACTAAAATTCAAATTAATATAACTTTTCGAATTATCTCAAAAAAAAATTCAACTCTAATGCTATAGTTTAAAGAAAATGTTCAATTTAGTCCCTCAACTCTTCCAATTTGAATTTCTAAGCTCACAACTCAAGTACAATAAAACATATGATTCTATCTCTTTCCTTTAATGACTATATTATTAATATAGTCAATAAATAAAAATTTTGCATCAATTTAGTTTAGATTAACTTATAGTTTAATTAATTAATTAATTTACTGAAATTAAAATTTATAATTTTATGGTAAAATTTATAATTTACTCTAATTTTACACATAGTACTATTTATAAATCATTATTAACTTAATCATATTATGAAATAATCAAAATTTATATATTATTTTTTTGCAAAAATAAAGTTGTTAAAAGAAAATAAAAAATATAACAATTATAATTTATAACAACAATTGATTTTTATGAAAATTACCGACGGAAACATGATTCCGTAGGTAAATTATCGACGGAATCATATTTCCATAGGTAATTTACCGACGGAATTATATTTTCGTAGGCAAATACCGATGGAATATTATTTCCGTCGGTAATTTACTGACGGAATCATATTTTCGTAGGTAAATACCGACGAAATATTATTTCCGTCGGTAATTTACCTACGGAAAATTATTTCAGAAAGGAATTTCCCGACGAAAATAGGATTCCGTAGGAAATTTACCGACGGAATAATTTTTCGTCGGTAATTTAACTACGAAAAATTATTTTCATAGGGAATTTACCGACGGAAATAGGATTCCGTCGGTAATTTACCTACGGAAATGAATTCCGTCGGTAAATTTCATGAGAAATTTTAGCTGCGAAATACTGGCGCCAAGTTTACGACGGATTTTTACAAGTCCGTCGCTAATTTCCGTCGGTAAATTTGGGCGGCAAATTTCCCTCCATTAATTACGACGGAATTATTTTTCCATCGCAAAATAAATATTTTCAGACATTTTTCCCTACGAAAAACATTTTTTCGTCGGTAATTGCCTACGGAAAATTTTTCGTCGGTAATTTTTCGTCGGTATTTGGGAATTTTCTTGTAGTGATAACATAGGAGACATTAATAGTTGCTTTTAAATCTAACCATTAGTTATTATTGGGCATCACAATAAGTTTTGATTCAAAACTTATTGAAATATAGTACTTACCTTTCTTTTTGAAGCAAGCCTTTCTCTTAGGGAAATCTTTCATGAGGTGACTAGCTTTTTTGCAGAAGAAACAACATTACTCTTTATGGATTTTGGACTTATTAACCTTCATTAGGGCTTTATTCTTCTTATTGATCTTTTTCCTGGCATTCCCTTATTATTGCTAGCTTTATTATATCTGTAAGATAAACAAATTGTTCTTTTATTTTCTTTAATATTCCTTCCTCTTGCACCAACATGGTCTTCATTTCTTAAAAGTTCTATTTATCTTTAAGAGTGTTATAATTCACTTAGAACTAACAAAATTCAAGAGGAAATGAGTTGATGATGAATTGTACTAGGAAGGATTCACTCACATTTATACCTATTGATTTTAGCTTCACAATTAGGTTTGACATGCCTATTACACAATCATGGATAGGTTGAGACCAATCAAGCTTTTTGGCAGTTAATTCACTCGTCAAGTTTCCTATAATAGATTTGTCAACTATGTTAGAATGTGAGTACTCTTTGATTTTCATCATAAATTCCATTTAATTGTCTATATTAGGCAATGGTGGCCAAATATTTTTAGCCATTAGTAATTAGATCAAGTTTAGTCTTAGCATATTAACTTTTCTTTAAGCCTTAAAATATATTTTTTGGCTTGTGTACTAGTCTCAGTAATGGTTGCTAGCTTCTCAACAACTAATATTTGGTCCTTATCAATAATACCAAACTGAAATTAGATTTGCTCAAAACATCAGCATAGTTTATCTTATTAAACTTAATCAGACCATTGTCTATAGCTAACAAATTATTAGAAGCTCAAACATATTACAAACCAACACATTAATGATTTGAGTATAACTAATGGATTCAAACGATAATAATCTTTAGTATATATATTTAAGTTCACATTTTGGTGATACTTAAATACATATCCTTAGCTTAAGGATGTTAAAAACATAAATACACACACTTTAATAGGTAGTTAACTATATTTAAGCTATATGTATGTTTTCTTTAGATATACAAATATATCCATAAAGTATGTTAATAAGTCTCTTAATATTATTAATTATAAGACCACTAAACTTATAACACCCTAATAGTACTCCCTACTACTTACAAGACCAATAGGATATAAGATAATAATTATGTCCACATACTGAAATTTTCTTTACAAAATAAAGTTATGACAAGCCTTTTTACAAATTTAATATATAATTGTTCATGGCATTTCTATTGTAGCAAAAATACTTTTAATAACAAGATATTCAAAACCAAAAGTCCAACGTTGGCCATTTGCAATTATCCTGATCATATACCTACTCACCAAAACCTACACGAAGGAAACTATAGTGCTATACATAAAAGCTTAATGGAGAAAATCTAAGCATGATGGTGACTACCCACAATAGTCACTTGACAGTTGCATATAAATGTGACATAAATAATGTGTAATCATAGTTATATTATAAAGTTAAATACATAAAATAACCTAACTTACAACATTACTTGGAGATACAATTAAAAAACAAAATAGAGCATAACTTGGAATTAAACATAACAGATATTAATAGACCATTTATAATATTGCTTGTTTATATCTATAGATATGGGTAATGGAATAGAACAAAATTGATGATACTCATTATTAGTATTAATAGAAGAGGCAAAGCCTCAAATCTAGAAAATATCAGAGCATAAATTAAGAGACATACATCTCGATGTCAAAGACACCATGGTATTAGAAAATAGAAGCAATTGTAGACACTTCTAGGCATATTTATTTATCCATAACTAAGACTCAGTGGGCTAGACAATTTATTAGAATAATATAGCAACAATCTAGGGTCACATTATAAAAAGAAGTATTCATGATATGTAAATTTAGTCAAATATGTCGTATTTTACGTTCTTAATTGTTATACAATGAATTCATGAATATAATTAATTATATGTTGCATGAATAATAAATCATATTAATTTCTCATTCATATGTTTGTAAAGTTTCATTAATATCAAGAAGTTTCGAATAGATTTAGTTGACATTTGGGAACAAAGCATGCGAAAAGGACATAAATCAACATGGGCTAGATGGGGAAGAAAAACCATCCCATCATGTAAAAGGGATGTATTTCATATATATATATTTATGTTATCAATGAAAGGCATCATTCATTTATTAATGTTATATTTAAATATATGTGTTTGTATATCTTAAATTAATGAATGAAGTCCTAGATATTATAAATATAGTGCAAAGGCAACCATGAAAGTGTTCATGATATGAGATGTCTATTGCATGCAAATGTATTAATACCTAAATATCCCTAGTCATAGAATTAACAAGATAGGACATTGTTAATCCGGACAGACTAGCACATGTTACACTTCTTGAATACTTCAAGCAGTGGTTTTCATAACAGTAATTATGGAAGATGATCAAAGATAACATATGGAAGTTTGTTAGAAGAACAAGATCATTGGAGACCTGCAAAGAGAATCCTCACATGCATATTGTCACACCCTTCACGGAACAGTCCTTTTCGATGTGAAACTTAGCCGAAAATGGTTAATTTTTTTTCGATCAGTTCGATACACTTTAAATACCCTTACATTAATACCGAATCAATCAACAATCTTGTAAAAAATTAAAACATATACAAACTAACTTCATACCAAAAACTTACATTAAACACTCATCCATCAAAAATCATAAATACAATTGAATTATAGCTAAATCTTTTACCTTAATTAACTAAGTATATAATGTCAAAATACAACTCAGTCTAATACAAAATCTTTTCTTCCGATCTGGCCCCACCGTGTACTATACTCCGACAACACTTCATAACCTGCACGCAGTAAACACTACGTGCTAAGCACTAGATATGCCCAGTGGTGACTACTAATCCAAGAATTTTCCAAAATAAAGCATAATTACATAATTTATACTACTGCTATTCTTATTTCATTTAACATTTTCTTTTACTTCAGTCAACATTATTTTTATTATTACCTCATATTTCTGGTAATCATTGATTTTTGATTTTCAATTTTACAACTTTACTTTACACTATCTTCTAAGGTGAATCGTTATAAGATTTATTTTTACCTTTACTTTATTCTTTACTATAACTTTTACTTTTACGTTTACCTTTACTTTCATCTTATCTTTTTTTTAGCCATAACGATATAATTATCATTTCATTAAAAAGTGTATATTGTTACTCATGTCTTTAATGGTACCAAATTAAACTATTTTTATATCTCGATTTACTGTTCAATTATCCAATCTGTATTCTAATTATACTTCTTGCTATTTATTCTTTTATTTTACTTTAACTTTCAACTAATAAATACATTACTATTTAAAGACTTTAAAGCTTTATTATAAAGTGACATAGCTATTTAGAGCAGTTTGTAGTCAAATTTCTCTTTCCTTCTTTTATACATTTACCTATGTTCAAATATTTATTTGGGACTTATAACTTTTACTTTTTCCTCATTGAACAAATTTTTGCTTTTTATACCATTTTACTTTTCATTTGACTTTTCTCTTAGAAATACATTATTTAAACATCAAATTTCACTTAATGTCATTGCTATCACTTTTTTAAATTTAAATAAGAAATTAATATTATTTTCCAAACTTGTCACTTTTTACAATAGTAATTGGTTCAACAAATACCAATTAATTAAATTTATCTTATTCATGAAAAACAAAATACATTTTAAATCCTTTTTCATCATAAAAGCTTAACTTAATCTTTATTTATTATTTTATTCTTGTAAAACCTTTCTTTTTTTCTTTTTTCTTATTAATCACACTTTTGGGAAACTTTTAAAGATTTATTTCAACTTTGCATTTACTTCGAAATGAATCATTCTTCATTATAACTTTTTATATTCAATTTATTTAAGCAAAACTAATTCATTCATTTCGATGCGCCCCTAGTGCAATATAACAGGATTTCTCAAAAAGGATATACGGGATATGGACCCAAAGGTCCCACTGAATAGATAGAGAAATGATCTCGGAAGATCAAGTCTCACAAAGCAGAAAATAGATGCACTTTCACTTTCACTTTACACTTAAGCTATGGAGATCAAAGATCCTACCCATAGCAAAGCAAGTCGCCATGACTTGCATCGCAGTACAGAGGTGTCCCTATGGCTAGCCAATTATATCCTAAACAAGAATAACATCATCTGCTTATCGCTAAAGGAAAAATAATCAATTATATTTGAAATAATTTTTAAACATCTAAAAATCTTTAATTTCTTTCTTTTATTTATTGCTACACTTTATTTCTGATCGAACATACTCTTTTAGTGCTTTTGACTATTTAATTATTTTTTTTGTCTTTTCATTCACTTTATCTTTCAAGTCACTTTTGTGAATTATTATTTAATAATTCACTTAGGTACTTGGGACTTTTCAGGCCTTTATACAAATTATGAATTATGGCATTAATAATTCACAATTCTCTTTTATTCTTTTTGTATAATTCTTTACGAATTATTCTCTAATAATTTAATGATCGACTTTTTACGATTTTTTCATTTTTTTTACTGTCCAAACTTTTCAACCACTCGATATGCCGACTTTTATTTCGTCGGCGAATTATTTTATAATTATTCACTCTTTTAATACTTTTTATTGACTAATTTATTTTGATAAATTAGTCACGCATTATTTTACTTCATTTTATGCAATTATAAATTCTATTAGTATAATTCATTATTTTATGCTTCGAAAATGTATAATTTGACTTTTTCATTTCTTTTTATGATGAAACAATTTACTTCGCCTTCGTCTATAATTACATAATTATTTATTGAATTATTTCTTAATAATTCAATATTTTAATTAAACATAATCAATAGTTTATTTCAAAAATATTCTAACAAAACATATAAATTTCATAAAAATTCGTGTACACATTATTTTATAATTTTTGTCATTTTCACTCATTTTATAAATTATTTACCAATAATTTATTATTTTTATTATTTTCATGACTTAGTAATTATTTTGAAAATTTTATTGATTGACTTTTTATTTCATTTCCATTGTCTATACTTTAATTTCATATTAATTCGTCGTTCTAATCATTTTTATACAATTATGCATTAATATTTCAATTATTCTCATTATACATATTCAAATGAAAATTCCAATAAAATTCTAATAATTTTCATAAATTTTAATAAAATTTATTTATGCATTATGTATTGTTTAACATCATTTTTCACTAAAACAATCAATTATTTCCCATTATTTCACAATTTTCACTATCACATAATTAATACATAAGCTTTAAAATTCCAAAATAAATTTCAATAATTCAAAAAAAAAATCAAGGGCACCAATTATCATCTCTATATTTAATTTAGGCTAATATATTGTATTTTCATGCAAATTCCCTCATTTTCACTTAAGACACCATTCGACCACCTTTAACAAATTCACCTAAATATCTTATTTTTTTCAATTAAGCTTTCCTTTCAACTTTTTATATTTTCAATTACATTTACCCTAATAAAATTTTATCAATTAACTACTCTAAAAATTCTTACCTTATTTACATAATTGAAATTAATTCAAAATAAAACGGAAATTAAAGAATTTTGTAGTCACTTACATTTTTTCCTTAATTAAGGGTGCCAAACACCTCTTTTCCTTTGCTCTACACTTGCAAACTTTTCTTCCTCCTTCACCATCAAGCATAGTCGGGCCATCAAGCTCTCCTAACCTCAATTTTTTGTCCGCATATGCAAAATTTAAGCTCATAATTAGCTTCTACACCTTAAAAACTATAAGAAAACACCAAAGAACCAATTAAAATCACTTAATTTCTTAAGTTCCATCTTACCTCTTTTTCTTTCTTCACTTGATTTCTTGCCTTTGTTTGCTTAAATCACTTGATTGAGGCCACTAGGGTAACCTAAAGTAATAGAACTTCATCTTTTATGTTGGAGTTTATGGGAGATTTGAAGTAAAATTGAAGAGAAATCAAGAGAGAGAGAAAGAGGAAAGTGGTTCGGCCATATAAGAGAGGGAGAGAGCTGGAGAATTCTGGAGCCAATCTCTAGATTTTTAGGTCTATTTATACCGTCTTGTGGTCCAAAAATAAGGCTAAATTAATGGGCTTAGCCCATTCTTTTCTCAAGGCCCATTTAGGCCTTTTTAAAGCCCAATCAAATTTCTCTCTTCCCTACCTCAAATCACTTCAAAAAATGATTCCATCATTTTTATCACTTCAAAAATAGGTATTGCATAAATTTTCAGCTCAATTGGAATCCGTTATCGGTCCGATTCGATAACTGCCAGTGTCACCGAAAAATTCAATTCTTATCACCAAAATATTCTACATAAAAATTCATGTAGGCATGCAAAATCTAGAAAATTTGGAGTTCTGTTACTATTTTTAATTATTTATGAAAAATCAAGTCCCCTTCCTTACTAGGGAAATTGACTCGCTACCTTTTCATATTTTTGACTTTTGGAAGTCTATTTGACCTCAATTTCACTTCAAATTTCAACCCCGAGCTCACTATGACCATTACTTTCCAATGGTCCAATAAAATATTTTTAACTTTTGGGTGTCCTTTCAGGCCCGAAAAATACTATTTACTGCCAAAAAATACTATTCACGGCTAATCCGGTGTCGAGACCATTACAATTCTCCCCTACTAAAATATTTTCATCCTCAAAATTTACTTATATCAAAGAGTAGAGGATATCATACTATCATTTTATCAAACCTGCATTTACATTTGATGGTTCCACACACATCTTCACCAATAGGTCCTACTTACGTTTAAAGCTAACCAATCTTTATCAGTCTTTTTTTTTTCTAAACATATCATCCTAAATGTAGATCCCTTTCATATCTTGAATTAAATCAAGACTTGCTGACTTATTTTCAGTTCATTAAATCCAACACAAAGATTCGACATATTCTTTCTTACATTTTCTCAATAAGAGTCGGATTCTACTATAGATAATCACTTTTCACAGTTATTATCACAATCCCATATATTTTACCATATTCCTTCTTTCAATATCTGAATTATCCACTCTGACTGATCATTAGTCGAGGGTAAATCACTATGCCAATACTGAAATTATTACCAATCTTCCTCTTTGACAGTTAACCAATCCGTTGATAGATTCTTTAATTACATTGTTCCATTTCTAAATAAATATCATTATAAGTCAGAGCAATTCTCAAATAAGTCTAATGCTCTGCTTCCATATATTGACACATTTAACATTTACTTACATCTATCACATTACACTTTCAATCTAGCTTTCAGAACTAAGCTTTTAATCCTGGTACATGTGATAATCTTCAGGATATAAGATATTACCATCTCGGTGGACTTAAATAAGAATCTTTCGATTTATTCACAATGACTACTACACAAACATTCTCTTTCAAAACTATTATCCTTACCCGCTGTATAATATCAATTTCACTTATTTCCAGTTAATAATGTCTTATCTGGAGCCAACTTAAACTAGCCCTCACAACTTGAAAACCAAGAACATTATCATTAATCATTTATACTTATGCTTCAGACACACGCATTTAAGTACACTCTCATTACCTAAGTACTTACCATACTTCTTCAACATCTTAAAACATATTGGATAGTGACCACTTAAATTCCCTAATATGAATTTCAGCAAAGATGAATGATCCTTTCCATCGGTTCATCAAGAGAATCGGTGTGCTAACAAATTTAATTAACATGACCAATAACTCACAATGGCCACATCAAAAATGAAAAACACTCTTAAGCATACTATTTCTTACCTTATTCTTAGGTTGTCTCTACGCTCATCATATCCTTTGTCAGTTCCATCCTATCAAGTGGGGCCTATATATGTAATATAATGCATATCAGATGCTGTCAAACAATATGAAATGCTATGCAATGAATGTATGTTTTCATGTATGCAGGTAGAATACTGTCACGTATTCTCACATAATGCAGATATCATAACCTTTCCCATTACTATGAGAAATACAATCAAATCCCCACTCCTATAAGGAAATCACTGACAGGTATATCGAGCATTTTAAACAATCCTAACTTATAACAATTTACTCACTAGCATTCTTAAATCATAACATTTCAATTAAGATGTCTCTTCATCTTGCGAAATTTATTTGTTTTCAAAATACAATTCCTTTTACTTTCTATCACACTCTTTATTTTGTTCTTCTTTTAACTTTTCCTCATCCATATAGATACTTAAACTCTCACATTTACACTTAATTCTAGTCAAATCTTCTTTTCCTTGCTTTGAACCATATGAGATCTCAAGCAGCAATACTTCCATTCTCACTTACTATCTTTACTGTGCAGAATCAATCCTTTCACACTTAACAATTTCAGTCAAATATCAACTCTTTCACTTCAACACAAATAGGGGAGCAAGTACCCTTCAGATTACTTAACACTTATTCACTTATAATTGGCATGTATATACGGACAAACTATCGCTTAACCTTATCCCACTCCGATCTTAGAACCACTTAAACCTTTGCTTTGACACCACTAAATGTCACACCCTTCACGGAACAGTCCTTTTCGATGCAAAACTTAGCCCAAAATGGTAAGTTTTTTTTCGATCAGTTCGATACGCCTTAAATACCCTTACATTAATACCGAATCAATCGACAATCTTGTAAATAATTAAAACATATACAAAATAAATTCATGCCAAAAACTTACATTAAACACTCATCCATCAAAAATAATAAATACTATCGAATTATAGATAAATCTTTTACCTTAATTAACTAAGTATATACATGCCAAAATACAACTCAATCTAATACAAAATCTTTTCTTTCGATCTGGCTCCATTGTGTACTATGCTCCCGAAACACTTCATAACCTTCACGCAGTAAACACTACATGCTGAGCACTAGATATGCCCAGTGGTGACCACTAATCCAAGAATTTCCCAAAATAAAGTATAATTACATAATTTATGCTACTATTATTCTTATTTCATTTTACATTTTCTTTTACTTCAGTCAACATTAGTTTTATTATTTCCTCATATTTCTGGTAATCATTGATTTTTGGTTATCAATTTTACAACTTTACTTTACACTATCTTCTAAGGTGAATCGTTATCAAATTTACTTTTACCTTTACTTTATTCTTTACTATAACTTTTACTTTTACGTTTACTTTTACTTTCGTCTTATCTTTTTTTTTTTAGCCATACGATATAATTATCATTTCATTAAAAAGTGTATAATGATACTCATGTCTTTAATGGTACCAAATTAAACTATTTTTTATATCTCGATTTACTGTTTAATTATCCAATCTGTATTCTAATTATACTTCTTGCTATTTATTCTTTTATTTTACTTTAACTTTTAACTAATAAATACATTACTATTTAAAGACTTTTAAGCTTTATTATAAAGTGACATAGCTATTTAGAGCACTTTGTAGTCAAATTTCTCTTTCTTTCTTTTATATATTTACCTATGTTCAAATATTTGTTTGGAACTTATATCTTTTACTTTTTCCTCATTGAACAAATCTATGCTTTTTATACCATTTTACTTTTCATTTGACTTTTCTCTTAGAAATGCATTATTTAAGCATCAAATTTCACTTACTGTCATTGCTATCACTTTTTTAACTTTAAATAAGAAATTAATATTATTTTTCAAACTTGTTACTTTTTACAATAGTAATTGGTTCAAGAAATACCAATTAATTAAATTTATCTTTTTCATGAAAAACAAAATACATTTTAAATCTTTTTTCATCATAAAAGCTTAACTTAATCTTCATTTATTATTTTATTCTTATAAAACCTTTCTTTTTTCTTTTTCCTTATTAATCACACTTTTGAGAAACTTTTACAGATTTATTTCAACTTTGCATTTACTTCGAAACGAATCATTCTTCATTATAACTTTTTATATTCAATTTATTTAAGCATACTAATTCATTCATTTTGATGCGCTCCTAGTGCAATATAACAGAATTTCTCAAAAAGGATATGCAGGACATGGACCCAAAGGTCCCACTGAACATATAGAAAAATGATACCGAAAGATCAAGTCTCACAGAGCAAAAAATAGATGCACTTTCACTTTCACTTTACACTGAAGTTACAGAGATCAAAGATCCTACCTATAGCAAAGCAAGTCGCCATGACTTGCATCGAGGTACAGAGGTATCCCTATGGCTAGCCAATTATATCCTAAACAAGAATAACATCACCTGCTTATCGCTAAGGGCAAAATAATCAATTATAATTGCAATAATTTTTAAATTTATTTATGTATTATTTATTGTTTAACATCCTAATAAAATCCTAATAATTTCCATAAATTTCAATAAAATTTATTTATGTATTATTTATTGTTTAACATCATTTTTCACTAAAACAATCAATTATTTCCCACTATTTCACAATTTTCACTGTAACATAATTAATACATAAGCTTGAAAATTCCAAAATAAATTCCAATAATTCAATAAAAATTCAAGGGCACCAATTATCATCTCTATATTCAATTTAGGCTATTATATTTTATTTTCATGCAAAATTCCCTCATTTTAACTTAAGACACCATTCAGCCACCTTTAACAAATTCACCTAAAAATCTTATTTTCTTCAATTAACCTTTCCTTTCATCTTTTTACATGTTCAATTACATTTACCCTAGCAAAATTTTATCAATTAACTACTTTAAAAATTCTTACCCTAATAACATCATTGAAATTAATTCAAAATAAAAGGAAAATCAAAGGATTTTGTAGTTACTTACATTTTTTCCTTAATTAAGGGTGCCAAACACCTATTTTCCTTTGCTCTACACTTGCAAACTTTTCTTCCTCCTTCACCATCAACCATGGCCGGCCCATCAAGCTCTCCTAACCTTAATTTTTTGTCCTCATATGCAAAATTTAAGCTCATAATTAGCTTCTACACCTCAAAAACTGTAAAAAAAATCAAAAACCAATTAAAATCACTTAATTTCTTAAGTTCCATCTTACCTCTTTTTCTTTCTTCACTTGATTTCTTGCCTTCCTTTGCTCAAATAACTTGATTTAGACCACTAGGGTGACCTAAAGAGATAGAAATTCATCTTTTATGTTGGATTTTATTGGAGATTTGAAGTAGAATTGAATAGAATCAAAAAAGAGTGAGAGGAAAGTGGTTCAGCCACCATAAGAGAGGGAGAGAACTAGAGAATTTTGGAGCCAATCTTCATATTTTTAGCTCTATTTATACCCTCTTGATGGACCAAAAATAGGGCTAAATTAATGGGCTTAGCCCATTCTTTTCTTAAGGCCCATTTTGGCCTTTTTAAAGCCCAATCAAATTTCTCTCTCTTCCCTACCTCAAATCACTTCAAAAATGATTCCATTATTTTTATCACCTAATAAATAGGTATTACATAAATTTTTGAATCGGAGTTCATTATTGATTCGATTCAAACTTATCAATCCGATTCGATAACTGCCGGTATCACCAAAAAATTCAATTCTTATCAGCAAACTATTCTACATAAGAATTCATGTAGGCACGCAAAATCTAGCAATATTCGGAGTTTGTTTACTATTTTTAATTATTTATGCAAAATCAAGTCCTCTTCTCTAACAGGAAAATTGACTCGATACCTTTTTTCGTATTTTTGACTTTTGGAGGTCTATTTGACCTCAATTTCACTTTAAATTTCAACCCCGAGCTCACTATGACCATTACTTTCCAAAAGTCCAATAAAATATTTTTTACTTTCGAATGTCTTTTCGGGCCCAAAAAGCACTATTCACTATCGAAAAGTACTTTTCATGGTTGATCCAGTATCAAGGCCATTACAGATATTAAATCTATGTCAGCAAAGAATCTCTTAATAGCAGTTGTACAAATATTCTTAGACTTGAGATCATCAAGGTTATCTAGTTTATGGGTTATGTGCAGGATCATTTATGAAAGGACTTAAATTGAATTTAATTAAGCCCAAATGAATTAATAATATTTTCAGAAGCCCAATTAATATTTTTTCAAAAATTTTAAAGAGTCCAATCCTATTATGAAGTTGAATTTTTTTTTAAAACTAACTATAAAAACCCAAGATAAGGGTTTTATGGTTAAGTGAGTTTCATAAGAAAAGAAATTCTCTATTCTTTAAAAAATCCTAGCCGCCACTCTCTCTTTGCTAGCATCAAGAGTAATTCGACCACCTTGTAATTCCAATAGTTTTTGTTTCATTTGATCCTTCTCTAGTGTGGATTACGATTGGAGGTGTTAAATTTTGGCCACTGTGGTTTGTGACAACCCAGTGAGAAGAAAAGATAACTGTTCAACAAAAATCAAAAGTGATTTTTTCTTATTCTAATTAATATCTATATTGTATATTCATGGCAAAATCAGATATATAAGTTAAAAGTTTTAATTTCCACTTATACATATGATGTATCTATCCGATTAATTCCCAATATCGTGTGGCAAGGGGGCCACGATGGAAAAGAAATCCTCCCCAGCGTGTGGGTGGATATTGGACTAAATTTTTCTTAATGATCCACCTTTGAGTGATATTCTAGCATTTAATTGATATTCTCATTTATTTAGTTCATCTTTCATGTCATTTATTAGCATAATATAGTATGAATAATTGAAAAAAATTATAATTAAATGTCTAAATATCTTTTTCAAGTAAGGTCACTTTCATGACTAACAATCTTTCTATACAACAAGCATTTAACTAAGTATAAATAAATTTGGAAATTTAGCAATAATTTTAAATAATCATACTATAAAGTCCAAAAAACTTTTAAAGACTAAACAATAATTTTTTTAATCACCAAATTATAATGGTCAAATAACTATAAGGACCAAAATAATTGACCATCTCAACCTTTTGTTTTTCAAAACAAAAATAACAATTTGCAGCAAACTTCAACCCCAAGCAACTTATTCTTTCTAACCAAAATTCGAATTGACTTTTAAGCAAAATAATTCAATTTCAACTATTTCAGCACTAATATAATCTCAATAAAATTAATAGTCTAACCATGAACCATCCATGATTATCACCCCTAAGCTTTATTATTGATTCAAGAATACCATAATATTTAATAATTACGGTAAATAATTAATGTAACCAATTAAACAAAAATGAAATGCACATGAAATTAATTATTCGATTCATGTAAAAGTATAGGGGAAGCTATAAAATAATTTTAACTGTATTATATAACCTTAAGCAATATAAATGACTACCATAAATCCTAAAGTAAACTTTAATCTGAATCAAAATGCCATAACCTGACTTTAATACCACATATAATTTAAACATTAATATTCTAAACAATATTTCAAGTCTAGAATTCTTCCAAAATCATTTATAACACAATTGATCCAACTCATTTAATTGGAATTCATACTATAAGAGATAAAAAGAAATACTAACTTTGATTCATGCTTAATATGTGTCTACATTAATGATATATCTATATTCCTTTTGATTACAAACACCTTCTCTATGCAAAGAATGTATCCACTCTCTCTTTCTCTTTTCTTCATTCTTTTCCAATGGTGTAAGAATGTATCTTTTATATTTTGGTAATTATTAATGTATCCACTCTCTCTTTCTCTTTTCTTCATTCTTTTCCAATGGTGTAAGAATGTATCTTTTATATTTTGGTAATTATTAACTTAACTTGAAGGGAGAAGGAAGCGTTCTCCTTTTATGATAAAACTCTAGTGACTCTAATGCTCTACACAAGCTCAATAACTATTATCTTGTGCTCAACTTATATTTTAATCAACCCAAGTAATATGGATCACACTTTTATGATTATTAAATTAATCTAATAATTAATTAATCTAACATTTGTATTTATTTTTTTATTTTTAAATTTAATTTTTTATGACTTTTGCTTTTTTATTTATAATATTATTGTACTTTATATATATATATATATATACACACACGCATGCATTTGCCATTTTGATGGATTTTACAAAATATGAGTTAATAATGATGTTTGAAGATAAAAGATAAGTATGATTATTAATTATTATTCTAAACAATTATTTTTCTTTATTCACAACCATATGATTATTTGTTTCCTTATTTTTATTTTACGTTGTTGTTGTTCAAATAAAAGAATTAAAATTGTGAAATTCATTTAAAAATGAATTCCATCTATGCTTGAAATAAAATAACTAAGATATAAAATTGAAAATGAATTATTATTTTTATACTTGTAATAAATGAATCAAATAATTCATTTCTATTTTATTTCCTAAAATATCCTCAAAACCCATTTTGATGCATTCTTCAATAATAACTCCCAATAATAGGCAAAATAACTAAATAGAATTCACATGCAATAAAGTCAATTCTCTATTTGTGGGGTGAACTGCATATATTTTTATCATTAAATCAAGTTTATAACATATAAATGAGCTATTTTATTTACTAGTGACTTATTAGTGAAGAAGTTTTCATAAATAAAAAATAACATAAATAAGGCACAAATAAAAAGTCTTAGCAATGAACAAATAACATTGAAGCCTCCTAATAAAAAAAATTCAACAACCATTAATAATCATTTTAAAGTTTTCGGTAAACATTGAATCAATGATAACATAATTATAAAAAAGTCATATCCATATTAACATTCAATACAGACAACTAACATAATATCATATCTAGAGGAATTGTACAAAATAAAGCACTAATTAACTATTCTAATTCAAGATTCCATCTTTTCTTAGCCAATTAAGTTTGATATCAGAATCACAAGCAAAAAACCATTCAAATACTCATTATCTTCCAAGAAATCAAGAGCTTTTATATTTTTACACTTATCCAATCTTATTTTTTTAGCTCTATGGTAATTTCACTTGTTGTACATAAACACTTACAAGTATTAGTAATAGCTTTTGCAATTTCTATCATTGAAGAAGTTACCTTTATGATTTCTTCAGCAATAAGATCATATTTGTTTTCTTTTATTACCTTTGGATGGTGACCTTGGTTGTTTAGCAAGTAAAGAGGCAATGTCTAGAGTCAGTGAATCTTGATGAGTAATTAGTGATGGTGTATTCAAATTAGAAAAAGTCTACATTTGTTCAAGGAAAACCTCATCATTCATTTGCATCTCATCAATGTCATCAATATTCAAATGCTCATCCATGGACCTTCTATCCTGCTTAAATAATTTACAAGCACCTTCCAAAAAATGGAGTTCTTCGTCTCTCACCATCCTATAATTTGGTTTAAACCATAATAATAAATTCATGTCAATTAAAATAATGAAAATAACAAATTTCAAAGAAGTATAATTATAAAAAAAACCTGAATCATACTTTCTCAAATAGTTGCAGCAATATAACTTTTTTGTGAGGTTATTCCAGCCAAAGTCACTTTTTTTGTCCAAAGGCTAAATAGCTAGATGTATTTGCTTTTGGATAGTTTTTTAACCTATTCACTGCCTTTGCCTCATTAATTGTTTTGTTTATCCTTTGAAATTTAATATAAAGAGCACTATTAAAATATTTTCTCATCTTTCCTTCCTTTAGCCTTTTCATCTTTTAGAAGACCAAGGATAAGTTTGTCCATCTCCTTAGGCCACTTGAAATACTTCTTAGTCTTTCCACTATAATTGCCAATAAATAACATATTAAATATAACTTAGCATAAGTTTTTTTCATATAAAATAGAAATAATAACCCATTTATAATGTAAAATAAAATAAAAAAAACATAAGTAGAAGACTAAGTTAGTGTGCTAATGTTGATAGACTGTATAAATGGACTTTAGGGTATGATCTTGTCAGTCTAACCGGATGAGCTATTGAGTAGTACAGAATAGGCTAAACCTATTGTTTTAGGTTAGAATCCATTGTTTTGGGTTGGACTTCATTCTTTTAAATGTGCCTAGATATAGAAGTGAGGCTTGAATAATACAAGGTATTATCATTTATCCCTCTTTAAAGGATCTAATTGGATTAAAGCACTTATTACTTTGCATTTTTTGATTAATTTTCAAAATTTGCTTTTGTATTTGGAACTTTGCCCTTCTTCATTCCCAATTATTGAAACAATTGTCAAGTCACATCTTTAAGCATGATCTTCACACCTTGAATTCATTATTCTCTTCTTTAAACATTGCATTAACCTTTCTATAAAAAGTTTTTAGCTTATTGGAGAAGCCAAAAACTAAGTATATAAGCAAACAAATCCTTTAGATTTACTTTTCTCTCTTATTCAAAAACCTTTGTAAGTTCATTGTGTTTTGGCCATTTCTTTGCATTTTTTTTTTTGCAATTCTTAACAAGTAAATTTTTACTTGGTATGTTCTCCCGGTTTTATTTCTATATCTTTTTCAAAGTCATCTTCTTCTAACATATTAAAACCTCTAACTTTAAAATAAATTAGAAATTCATTTTCCACCCTCTACCTTTAAAAATGGCTATCCCTTATTATAGTCTTAATAGATTAGTAGAGTGTCAAGGGCTTGATATTGCATTTCTAAAAGAATATAGTAAAGAGCTTTTAATCAACAAATACACTAAAGTACCAACTTGTAAAATAGGTTGATCAAAAAATAGGTACGGTCTACCTAAGGACATAACTATCTTAGCTTGTCCATTATACATATCAATTGGTAAAGGGTCATTCAAAAAGGACAATGAATGGTTGATCTGCTACCAGTCATATTTTGATTGTGGTTTGAGATTCCTTCTTCATCTGCTTGATGTCAATATACTTTAAGGTTTTGGAATAAGGCCAAATCAACTAAACTGAAAGATGAAGGACCAGAACCTACTTCAAAGTATCATGTAGGCAAGTTGATATTATTCCTTCCCTAGAGCTCTTTACATTCTTCTTTTACTAATCTAGTTGGAAGGATGGAATAAAGTAGAAACAAAAAAAGGTGGTTTGAGCTTTCTTCTTCTGTGAATGGTTTTAAAGATAAGTTCTTTCTGATTGGAAGAAAAGGTAGTTTTGGTGTGAATTTAGTCTGATTAGTTAAAGCCAACAATTTAAAGGATTTAGCTTTTAGTAATTTAATGTTCAAGTTGGACATAAAAAAACTTATGAAATACATTCACTACTATGATAATGATCTGATTGATTCTTCTTATCACTAGCTTTGTTTGACAACTGAAGCCTACTAGTCATTAGGTAGAACGTGAGCCTTTAGAATTTATTATTTTCTCATCTTGCTGCTTTTTTTTTGTATTTTTTAAATAACTTATAGAAATGATAATTCCAAATTTGTTCTTCTTACATCCAACTTCTATAGTTTCTAATATAGCAAAAGAGGTGGTTGAAAGAATGAAGAAGTGAAAGGAGGCTAAGAGGAAGAAATACACTCCAATTGACGATTCAAATAAGCTAGCCTTCCAAGGTTAAGAAAGTTGCTCTAAGAGTCCTTGTAACACTTTATACCTTAATTAAATTATTAATTAATTTTTAAGTATTTTAATTAAGTTTATCTAAATGATATATTCTTGTAAATATAAAAGTTGGATAAATTTTTCTATTATTTAAAGATGTTTAAAATTAACTGTTGAAAAACAAGTGCCACATTTTTCTAAGTACCTCAATGCATACCGAAATATTGGCAACATATCCCTATAAATATGATATTTCCAAAAATATTTCAACCTACTAGAAACATTTCAAACACTTTCACATATCCCATCATATCATCCAAAACCTCTTTACCACTCTTAGGCCTCCTATCAATCAACATCACAACAATCATATAACACATATCTTCATATATATATATATATATATATATATATATATATATATATATATATAATTTTAGGTATCTAGTAAAATCACATACTACCAAAAGAGCATGACATGAATTTTGTACAATGGCATCAAAATAATTAGTATATCATAAGCAAATAAAAAATGTATATGATATACAAATAAATGTGTCTTATATATGAATATCATGCCTATAAAGACACAATGTACAAAGCCACAGCATCAAAAGAATCTCATCTAGTGATCTTCAACTGCAAAAATGGCAACTCATTAAGCATTGCCTCCCACATTCTCTTTAATATCCTGTATATCTTTATCACACCTTAATACTGATTTACAATATGGAGCATCTATTATGCCAGATCATAACATGTCATGTTATCATACCTTTAGTAAACATAAATCACACAAATGATTCAACAACATAATCATCATGTATATAGTTTAGGTGCTGCCCAAATCATGATATATATCTGGTGCATGCATATCCCATAAATTAACCTAAAGTGTCATGCAAGATAGTCATAATATGGTAATTACATCTTAGCCACCCATAACTTGGAAGGACATGCAAGAAAAAGTAACTTAAGTAAATTTTATAGTTCTTCATATTACACTTCCAGAATTAAATCATGATAAAAATATAAGGCTGGTCAAAAAGGAACTATCAACAAAATATCCTACATCTAAAAGTCTGGACCGACTCTTGTTGGCCAACCGATGAAGAATAAAGTCCCTGAACGACCTCTAGTCAAACCTACACGAATGTAAAGCAACCGTGCTAAGTCGTAAAGCTTAGCGAGGAGATGACATACAAAATAATAACATAGTCAACTAATAGCAGTAGTCAAAGGTAAGCATCTTTGCACAAGCATTTCAATAAGAACATCAACCTATTTATATCATGAATTTATCTCAAAATTGACGATTATAACCAAAAGGAAACGGAGATAATACATGGTAATAAATCATTTAACATGCTTACATTATAGGAATGGAGTAATTAATGCATGTACTTCTTATTTTTAACAATTCTCTCAAACTTAGTAGCCTGCCTAAGTGCTAATTCAAAGGGTGGATAATGGGAAAAATCGATACCCGAAGGTATCAAACAATAGATATCCAAATATATCAAACGATGGATCCAAGGGGTCAAACTATGGTTCCATTAAAGGAACAAACAATAGTTTCCATTAAAGGAACAAACAATAAACCCAAACGGGATCAACTATGGCAGTTGCAACTATATCCCTTTAGGTATGCCTATTTAATCCATAACTGAACTAAGACCCACAGGTTTAACCACTAATCAAAATGAATATCTGATTCATCAAAATCTTTCTTACAAATTATAATATTTGCTCAAGCCATAATTTATATACAATTTCACATTTCACACACATATGATGACATCAACCTTTGTTGCCTCGACTCATAAGTCATATACCATATATTCAAATTCATTTAAGGATAATTATCATCATACTTCATATAAACATGCATATATTCACAGCAATTTAATGCAATCATGCCATTATTATCATTACGATCATATATCAAGGCAAGTTGTAATTAACACTACTTGATAAACTTACCATGATCGCTTTACCTTAAGCATTACGGCTTGACAATAAAAGCATAGCATAAAACAATCATATATTACTTTTAACAAAATAGTCATTAAGTATGCTAATTAGGTTACATTATAGGGTTAATTATCATCAAAAAGAGTGTTGGCTTAATCAATATTAATGTGGAATTGTTTTGTTAGATGATTCAAATATATGTGCAAAACATGAAGTGAAGAACAGTGAAATACTACTTGGTCGTGCATCATGCATAGGGAGACCTTGAGTGGCCATGCATCACAAGGCTTTATGCCTTAAGTGGCCGTGCATCTCAAGCCTTTATGCCTTGAGTGGCCATGCATCTCAAGGCTTATGCCTTAAGTGGCCACGCACCACAAGGAAACATATCCGATCTCAGCTCAAAGTAAATAGAAATGATTCCATAAGTCAGACCATCTTTCAAAACTCATCTTAAAGAAAACAATCTTTCATTACTCATCTTAAAACTCCTAATTAAAGAATCCAGATAACATAACCCTAATTTCTTAACAAATAGATCCATCTACAGATAACAAAACCAACAGTACTCCTATGCCTGAACACCGTGACTTCCTCACTCCTTTAAGATCCATTTGCCCTTATCTTTGCTTGTCTCTGGTGTAACACTTTAGAAATTGCATTTGTCATGCATGGTAAATTTTAGGACATAAAAAATAACCCTAGGGTAATTTTCAAAAAAAAAAGGGAAAAGATAACGGTAAAACATAAGGGTGCATAAAGGTTAAACATGCTTGAACAAGGGTAATACTAGGATGGGTGACCCAATGGACAACATAATCTGATATCATAATATGAAAATAGATATTAAATGAAGTCTAACAATACAATTTGAAGCGAAATTGAGCTTAAATAGACCTTTAAATCAAACATAGAATTTTTACCCAATACCGATGAAAAGTTTGGTCACAACTTTGACTGGGTCTTAGAGAAATCTAATAACCTTCAAAAATTAATTCGATGATATAGACATGTTAGGAATATCATAAATATATCCCAGGAATTGAAAAATAAATTTTTTGGTAGTTCCAAATTTTTTTGATTTTTGACTGGCTAACTTTCTGCCGAAGCTGTAAATATATTGAAATGATGTCAGAATGACTTGAAATTTTATCCATGAGATACTTCATATGTAAGTGCACTTAAAGAAAAATTTTATGGAATTCTGACATCGGGAATATTATTTTCAAAAAATGGCCGAAAAATGGTGAAAAACCAAAATAAAATCAATTAAAGGGTAAAATAGGCTTAATATATTCAGCCAAGGGCATTTTTGTCCATCTGAAATAGTCAAGAATTTTTCGTAAATCCAGCATATGATGGAAATGTGTAGAAACCCTTGAGAGTGTGATAAGTGGCATAAAATTTAGCCATTATATCAAATAGTTAAAGGAAGAATTTGGGCCATTGGATTGGGAGATTTTTAGGCAGCTAAAAGAGGTCTAGAATCATCTACTTCTCTCCCAAAATATCTATAAAAATTTCCACTTTCTCTTTTAAAAACCGGCCATCCCTTTAGAATTAGGTTTCCACCATTTTCTCTCCCTTTCTCTCTCCTCTCTTCACCACTTCAGCTCAAATTTCACCCTAAGGTACATTAAGATATCGTCTTTACTTTTGAATTTAATTTATATCAAGAAAAAACCTTGAAGAGAAGTAATTTGTTAAGAAAGAGATTGCACATAATAGGTAAAGTATGGTGTTTTATAATTTTATGTTGGGAATTTTTATGTAGTTTGATTAGGCATATTAAGTACGATTAGTAGGTGTAAATTAAAAGCTAAAAATATGAATGAAAACTCATGGAATGACCCCTTCAATATTCGACCATAGGTGGACAAAAAAGTAAGGAAAAGGAAAAAGAGGAAAGAAGCAAGGAGGAAGAAGCCTAGGTGTGTTCAAGGCTGAATAAGGTTAGTGGATACTAAATCTACACCTAATTTCATTTATATAGTAATGTCCCTATAGATTATGCATTATGTAACTATAAAATTTAATGAAATAATTGAGATTAATTTAAAAGAAGCATGTAGCATGATAAATTAAGATAAAATAAAGTTAGAATTACATTGGAATTAATTAAATAGGGAGAGGAAAGGAAGTGGCCAAATGGTGACTTAAAGGTATTAGTATGAAATTTTGTTAATTAATAAAGAAATAAATATGATTATAATATTAGAATAATAAATTAATAGTTTGAGATGAATTAGACATGAATATAATGTATATGTAATAACTTGAATATGTCACATAATGGTGAACAATTAAGAAATAAAAAGATAATAAGTAGTAATGTGTATTAATTAATACATATATACATAAAATTAATTTTAGTAAGGTATATGATATAAAAAGAAGGAATAAAAAGCATGGTGTGGTAATGGTATGGCGATGGCCGAATGAAATTCATATAGTGAATGCTTTATTTAATTTATATTTATGTGTTATATATTATGTATTTGAGAAATTATGTGTGAAAAGGATAAAGTCTCATAAGTATGACAATGAATAATTTAATACATAAAGATATGTTTAAGTAATTAAAGTTTGAATGTAATCCAATGTGTGACATAAGTTGCCCTTAGGATTCAGTGGCTAATCCAGGATATTAGGATATAATGGCTAACCATTAAAACTTTATAATGCGGTAAAATTAAACAAATAGAATATTCAGCTAGTCAATTAATATAGAGGCCTCATAATTACCGACAGTCGGATAAATAAATTTTCAGACAATCCTCATCTCGTATATCCGGTTTGAGGATTTTCATTGTTTACTACTGGGGGCATTTTGATAATTTTATAAGAAAATAAGGTTTAAATAGCAACTATAATGTAAGAGATAGTGAAAATGTAATTAAATTAAGAAAAAAGGTGAAAAATAAAATAAATAAGTTAATAGAGGTAAAAATGTAAATAAGTGATAAAGGAAGGGTAATATGATAATTAAGTGCAAAATGAGCTAATAAAATGATTAAAATGTTCAATTGATAAAATAAGGGCAAAAGTGTAATTAACAAAAAGTTCAGGCACTAAAAGGAATTTTTCTACTTAAAGAAGAATTTTCAAGGACTAAAGTGTAATTTTTATAATTAAATTAAATTAAAAATTTAAGAAAATCAATTAGATCAAAATTGAAGTTAAATTGACTAGAAATTAGAAAAAGTCAAACAAAAAGGTCAAAATTGGTCAACATTAAAGAAAAAGTCAAACTTAAGACTAAAATGGTAATTTCGTAACCAAATAGAGAAATTCATGAAATTAAATAAGAAAGAAGATTTTTGGAATAATTAAAGAAGAAATTGGGTAAATAAGGAATGAATTTGGAATTTATTTAGTGATGAAAGTTTATTAAAATAATGGTGAATAAATTAATTTAAGTCTACAAAATGAATTAAATGAAATTTTGTATAGTAGTATCCACCACTAGACAACATAATTGCTTAGCGAGTGGTTTATTAACTGTATGCAGAGATAGGTACTCAGGAATTAAAAGACACTCAAGGATGACAATGGCATGTACATTGGCACACTATGAAGTTATTGTATTATGTAATATAATAGTTGTAAATTAAGTTATGTAAAATAATTATGGAACATATTGTAGTAATAATTTTTACTAATTATTATGTGTGTAAATTAATATGCATATGAATGTGATTTAATGAATGGGAATGTTATGTTGTGATGATGATGATGATGATGAATTGATGGGTAATATTGAAGTGCAATGTATGTTATGAAGTATTGGAGGAGGAGTATACATATAGGGAGTGCTTAAATTTGAAATTGTAGGTTTGGGTAGCATAATTTTTAAGTCATTGTCCTGCCGAAATTATAGTAAAATGAATAGTGATCTAGAAATAAATAAAACATATATATATATATAGAAATAGAAAATTCATAATTGAGAAGTGTGTTACATTTGCTATAATAAACCACATAAAAATACTAAATTTTTTTTCTTGCTATCATAGAATCTTCATTAAACAAAGAGATAGAAGGGAGAAATTCCTCTTACCAAAACCCTAGTTTCAGACTCAGAGAACGAGACAGAGAGAGACAGAAAGAGAAAGAGAGAGATGGTCTTCCCTTGAACATACAGTTATGTTTATCACTAAAGTCACGTGAGAAGACCTCCAATTACCCTTTTAACCCTATTCTCAATTGCTTTCTCAAAAAAATAACCCCTTCAACTTTTAATTTATGATATAAGCCCAAGTAAATCTTAAATCTTAAATCTTACCATAACATCACTTTTATTAGCCAATTAACCCCCTTTTATTCATAAATTTCTCTAAAATTACCATATTGCCCTTCATGAAACTTTATTCCAATATGGCTATAACCATAAAAATATTAATTGTACACATAGTATCAAATAACTAAACATATTTTCCTACTAGGGTCAAAACTAGGCCCTCATAATTCTTCCCCTCTTAAAAGAATTTCGTCCTCGAAATTCATACCTAATTTAAGCAATTGAGGATACTAGCCCTTCATCACGGCTTCCAGTTCCCAAGTTACTTCTTGAATGTTATGATGTTGCCAAAGTACCTCGATAAGAGGAACTTGCTTATTCCTTAACTACCTAATTTCCCCAGCCAGAATCTTTTTAGGCTTTCATTGTTGGTAAAATCTGTCTGAACATGAATGTCTTGCACTTATAGTATATGGGATTCATCTGAACGATACCTTTAAAGCATAGAAATATGAAATATGTCATGCAGCTTTGATAATACAATAGGAAGTGCTAATCTATATGCCATTGGCCCAACCCTTTGCAAAACTTCATAGGGACCAATGAATCTTGGACTCAATTTTCCTTTCTTTCCAAACCTTAAAAATTTCCTCCAGGGCAAAAATTTTAGACATACCTTATCCCCAACTTGATACTCGACATCTTTTCTTTTCAAATATGCATAAGATCTTTGCCTGTCACTTGCCTCTTTTAATCTCTACATAATAACTTGAACTTTTTCTTCAGTGTCTAACTAGATCTGGTCCAATTAGCTTATGTTCAGTTAGCTCAGTCCAAGACACCGGGATCCTACAACTTTGACCATATAAAGCTTCATACGAAGCCATACCCAGACTAGTCTGATCACTATTATTATAAGCAAACTCTATCAAGGTTAGGTATTTGTCCCAACTACTAGAAAAATTCAAAACACAACCCCTTAGCATACCTTCCAGGACTTGTATCACCCTTTCTGATTATCCATCCGTCTGGGGATGAAAAGTCGTACTGAAATTTAATCATGTTCCCAAGGACTGCTGTAAACTCTACCAGAATCTAAAGGTAAATTTGGGATCTCGATCTGATATTATAGATACCAAAATACCATGAAGTCGAACGATCTCATTTGTATACAATTCTACCAACTGGTCCATGGAATAATCCATTCTAACTGGTAAGAAATGAGCCGACTTAGTCAACTTATCAACAATTAGCCACACTGCATTATGCTTTCTCTATGTAGAAGGTAGTTCGATGACAAAATCTATAGTGATATCTTCCCACTTCCACTGAGGAATTGGAATGGGATTCAACAATCCAGAAGGAAGTTGATGCTTGGCTTTCACTTGCTGACAATTTAAACACTTAGAGATATAATCAACCACATCCTTCTTCATACCTTACCACCAATAACATCGCTTAAGATCCTAATACATCTTATTACCCCTAGGATGCATAGTGAACACTGTGTTATGAGCTTTATGTAACAAGGTTCTTTTTAATTCTCTGTCATCTGGAACACATAATCTATCCTTGAAGTTCAAACTTCCATTCTCTTTGATTAAATACTTGGATTGTTCCCCATCGTGCATAGATCACATAACTCACTGTAACTTCTCATCATTCTTTTATGCATCTAGCACTGCCTATCTTACACATGGCTTAGCTCTTAATTGGGGAACTAGAGTACCATCTAAATTAAACCTCCATTTACCTCGCTGTAGCACAATAGATGCCATCATTCTTCTGCTCAAAGCATTTGCTACTATATTAGCCTTACCCGAATGATAGTCTATTATACAATCATAGTTCTTAACTAGTTTGAGCTATCTCCGCTATCTCAAGTTGAGTTCCTTTTGAGTAAGTAGATACTTAAGGCTTTTATGGTTTGTGTATATCCCACATCTTTCACCATATAATTAGTGCCACCAAATTTTTAAGGTGAAAACTACTACTGCCAATTCCAAATCATGTGTTGGATAATTTTGTTCATGCGGTTTAAGTTGACAAGATGCATAAGCCACCACTCTACCCTCTTGCATTAAAACACAACCCAAGACAACTTTAGAGGCATCATTATACATATCATACCCCTTTCTAGATACCGATTGTGTCAAGATCGAAGCTTTTGTTAGCATACAATTTATCTTATCAAAACTGGTCTTACATTGGGTAGTCCATTCAAATTTAACATTCTTCCTTACCAGCTTAATAAGTGGAGATACCATGACTGAAAACCCTTTTACAAAGCGACGATAGTAACCGGCCAAACCCAAGAAACTCCTTATCTCAGGTACACTCCGAGGTGATCTCCAGTTGATAATAGCCTCAATTTTTATTGGGTCAACTCTAATACCTTCTAAGGATACTACATGGCCAAGGAAGGAAATCTCTGTTAGCTAGAACTCACACTTGCTTAACTTAGCAAACAATTGATTCTCCCTTAAGGTCTATAACATAATTCTTAAATGCTCAGCATGCTCTTCTTTATTCCTAGAATAGACCAATATGTCATTAATAAAACCACCACGAACTGGTCCAAATATGGTTTAAACACCTTATTCATCAAATCCATAAATGCAACCAGTGAGTTAGTTAACCCAAATAGCATTATTAGAAAATCATAATATCCATATCTAGTTTTAAATGCCATTTTTGGAACATCCACATCCTTAACTCGAAGTTGATAGCACCCCGATCTCAGGTCAATCCTTGAAAATACTCCTGCCCCTTTAAATTGATCGAATAAATCCTCAATTCGAGGTAGTGGATACTTATTTCTCACTTTCACTGTATTTAACAGCCAATAGTCAATGCATATCCTTATAGAACCATCCTTTTTCTTAATAAATAGGACCGGTGAACCCCACGGTGATACACTAGGCCTGATAAAGCCCTTGTCAAGCAGTTCTTATAACTACACCTTCAACTCTTTCAATTCCTTGGGAGCCATCTTGTAGGGGGCTCTTGAACTGGGTGCTATACCTAGCAAAACCTCAATAGATAATTCCACAGCCCTATCAAGGGAAAGACCAGGTAAGTCTTCAGGAAACACATCTGAAAATTCATTCACTACCGATATTTATTGGAGCTTAACTGTGTCTCTCTTCGAATCAAGAACTAGGGCCAAAAATGCTTCACTCCCCTTTC
This sequence comes from Excoecaria agallocha, assembly GCA_037975025.1. Taxonomy (NCBI): domain Eukaryota; kingdom Viridiplantae; phylum Streptophyta; class Magnoliopsida; order Malpighiales; family Euphorbiaceae; genus Excoecaria; species Excoecaria agallocha. The sequence continues at coordinate 79,954,987 of CM075807.1, forward strand.
TCAAGAATTATTAGACTTGAATGGCAGATATTACATTGGTCAAAGGTTATGTCGAAATACTTGCAACTATTACCTCCTTACCTTCTTTATCACTAAAAGTTACAATTTTAGCCCCACAATTCACCAATGCACGATGCTTAGACAACCAGTCCATGCCTAAAATAACATCAAATTCTTGAAAAGGCAACTTGATAAGATTGGCTAAAAATTCTCTTTCTTGTATCAAGATAGGATAGTCAATAAATATTTTATTTATACACACACTATGCCATAATGGACTAGTTACACATAAATCATATTCCAACTGATGCATCTTGGACACACCCCCACTCATACTCTCAATGGAAACATATGAATTAGTGGATCCAAGATCAATAAGTGCATGAATATTAGAATCATAAAATGAGAAAATACCAACTATGACTTTAGGAGCATCTTGATCCTCTCATGCCCTTATGGTATAAGCCTACCCCACGACAGCTGGTGCAGTAGGTCTATCAAATGACTTGGATATATTACAAGACTAGGATCCATGGTGACCAAAACAACCTAGCCCCCTGCCTTTACTTCCAATTCTAGTAGCCAAAAACATATTTAAAGCTTTTATACTACATTGCTGTGTAGAGTCTTATGCCCATTTTAAGGGGCAAGTAGCTATATAGTGGTTAGTAGCATCATTATTATAGAACACTCCTAATTTTTTTCCTGAATAGAGCCCAATGTTGCCTGAAATAACGAGGGCACTCAGGTGGCTGAGCCCCTTTTTGCTTTGATGGGGTATGTTGACTTGGCTTGGATACTGCTGCAGATCCTTGTCCTTTCATCTTGCTAGTAGGGTGATACATTCCCCCTGTTTGTTGGATATTCTATTCTCCTTTAAACCTTTTCTCGGTGGACCATCAACCTTCAGCCTCGCTCCCTTTCCGTTCTCTTTCTCTTTTAGCCGACTCGTAGTTCTCCACCTTCATAGTGGCCATCACTAATTGATGAAAGTTCACATTCTGAAGAGATGTAGCCCCTATCAGTTTCTCCCTGATCTGGTGATTCAGTCCATCCTCAAATTATCGACTCTTGAAAGCATTAGTCAACATCTTTTTGGGAATGTATTTGCATAGCTAGCTGAATTCGTTCTCAAACTCTACCATTGACATAACTCTCTGCTTTAATGTTAGGAACTGTCTCAGCTTCTTCTCTTTATAGGACTTAGTAACATATCTCTTTTTGAATTCAGTTTCAAAAAATCCCCAGGTAAGAGGATCCAGTAATTGATGTTGTCCGAGTATTAGCATCCACCAATCATACATTGGTCCTTGAAGTAAGGATATAGCATACGATACCTTATAATGAATAGGGCATTGAATATTATCTAAAATCCTCTCCAGCTTCTCTAGCTAAAATTTAGCTTCCTCGGATTTCTCCAAAGTGGTACCCAAAAATTCTTCGCCACCATGCTTTCTGACCTCCGAGATTGGGGCCTTTGGTGCCATCATCCTATGCAGAATATGTGCCATATCCTGAGAAATTTTTAATAATGCCTCTTTAGGAATAGCAGCAGGGATCTCATTCTGATTTGATGATAAAGATCTCATATCAGAGGAACCCATTGCAGGTGGCAAATTACTTTTCACTGATTCCTTGATAACATCTCTAGAATCATCCATCTCCAATCTATATGAAAGCAAGGACTTACTGCATTAGGCCAACAAGACACGATACCATACCCAAGATTTCTAAACCTCTATTGCCCAAAAAAGGCTAAATCTGAGCATTCTAATACCACTAACTGTCACACCCTAATACTGATTTACAACCAAGAGCATCTATTATGCCAGATCATAACATGTCATGCTATCATACCTTCAGTAAACATAAATCACAAAAATGATTCAACAACATGATCATCATGTATATAGTTTAGGTGTTACCCAAATCATGATATATCTTGTACATGCATATCCCATAAATTAACCTGGAGTGTCATGCAAAATAGTCATAATTTGGCAATCACATCTTAACCACCCATAACTTGGAAGGACATGTAAGAAAAAGTAACTTAAGTAAATTTTACAGTCCTCTATATTGCACTTCCTAAATTAAATCATGACAAAAATATAAGTCTAGTAAAAAAGGAACTATCCATAAAATATCCTACATCTAAAATTCTGAATTAACTCTTATTGGCCAACCGATGCAGAATTAAGTCCCTGAGCGACCTCCAGTCAAACCTACATGAATGTAAAGTAACCATGCTAAGCCATAAAGCTTAATGAGGAGATGACATTAAAAATAATAACATGGTCGACTAATAGCAGCAATCAAAGGTAAGCATATTTGCACAAGCATTTCACTAAGAACATCAACCTACTTATATCATGAATTCATCTCAAAATTGACAATTATAGCCAAAAATAAATAGAGATAAAACATGGTAATAAATCATTCAACATACTTACATTGTAGGAATGGAGTAATTAAAACATGTACTTTATATTTTTAACAATTCTCTTAAACTTAATAGCCTGCCTAAGTGCTAGTTCAAAGGGTGGATAACGGGACCAATAGATACCCGAAGGTATCAAATAATAGATATCCAAAGATATCAAAAGATGGACCTAATAGGTCGAACTATGGTTCCATTAAAGGAACAAACAATGGACCTAAACAGGTCAACTGTGGCAGCCGCAACTATATCCCTTTAGGCATGCTTATCTAATCCACAACTAAACTAAAATCTGTAGGCTTAACTACTTAATCAAAATGGATATTTGATTCATCAAATTCTTTCTTACATATTATAATATTTGCTCAAGCCACATTTTATATACAATTTCACATTTCATACACATAAGATGACATCAACCTTTGTTGCCTTGACTCATAACTCATATACAATATATTCAAATTCATTTAAGGACAATTATCATCATACTTCATATAAACATACATATATTCATAGAAATTTAATTCAATCTTGCCATTATTATCATTACGGACATATAACAAGGCAAGTTGTAATTAACACTACTTGATAAACTTACCATGATCTCTTTACCTTAATCGTTACAGCTTGACAATAAAAGCATAGCACAAAACAATCACATATTACTTTTAGCAAAATACTAATTAAGTATGCCAATTAGGTTGCATTAGAGGGTTAATTATCTTTCTAAAGAGTGTTGGCATAATCAATATTAATGTGGAAGTGTTATGTTAGATGATTCAAATAAATGTGCAAAACAGGAATTGAAGAGCAGTAAAATACTACTTGGCCATGCATCATGCATAGGGAGACCTTGAGTGGCCGTGCATTGACCGGTGTCTAGCAAGTGTACTAGATCGGCTTAGTAATATAGGGAAATAAAGATTAAGACCCAAAACATCGAACCCAAGGGAAACTTGTGCTTGTGTGCTAATTCAATTCTAAAACAAATTTTTGTGTGTAAAGAGAGAAGAGAAATCCCAAATTTTGTAATGTTTGAAGAATACAAACTAAAACTAAAATAAAACAAGTAACGTAAATTAAAATCAAGAAAAGATCTATTGAAAACAAGTAAATTAAATGAGGTAAAAATCAATGATAAAAACAACTTTCACTAAAGGACTATCCACCTTAACCAATATTGTTACGACTTAATTAAAATAAAACATACAAGTGATTATGGAGAATTTAGTTTAACAAACCCAGATAACTTTCTCAAGATTATCATTCTAAGTATTAAACTCTCTTATTCAGAATAATTCAATACTTAGCATAAAAGTCTGAATTAATCCCCTAGATGTCTATTAAAACCTTTCTCAAGAGCTTTAACTTCCAACTATTCTTGATTACACCTTTCTTAATCTCAACTTACTCAAATTAACACATAGTCATAACTTATTCAGATTATAACATGCATTAATCTAACTAAATTAACCTAAGAACATACAAGTCATTAATCAACTTAACTCAATTAGTTAACCGATGTTTAGTCACATTAATAATTAACTTAAAGTTGAATAAGAACAAGACTATGCTTAAGAACCAAGAAATAATCAAACTTGTATTTAAATTGAAACACAAACTTAAGTCATAACAATACAAGTTAAGGATTCAAGTATCCTTTAGCAAAAGTAAAGAAAACTACTCACAAGACATTCTTGAAAACTAAAAACAACGTTTTGGAAAAATTGTAAAAACAACAAATGTAAAAAATAAAACAAGAAAGCTTAAAACTAATTCTAAGGCTTGATGATGATAAATGATGATTCTCCCCCTTTTTTCTGTGTTTTGGACTGCTATTTATAGGCAAAAGAAGACATGGATTCCTTCTTAAACTCCGAAAACCAAAAAGGAAGTAATTTCTGCTCAAAATAGGAAGTTCGTAAATCCTTCGTGCAATTGGAGAATCAAATCACGTGGCCACGGCTCCTCCCTATGTAATTCTACACGTGCCTACATCCCTTGTTCTTCTTCTTCCACACTTGGCCACGTGTGGTCCTTCACTGGGAATCCACGTGGTCACGTGTCTTCACAATCTCCTTCATTCTTCCTTCACCCGGTCACGGGTCCTCCTTTCTTCTTTCTTCTCTTCTCTTTACATGGCCACGTCCTCTCCTCTTTTGTTCTTCACGTGGCCACATCTGAAGCTCTTCAATAATTCACGTGGTCACATCGCAGGGCTCTGGACTGGACGTCAACTTGTCTTGTATCAATTCTTCATATTTGCACTTTTGGCCCTAAACTTTGCCCTTTTTACACTTTAAGCTCTTTTATGTCAAATTAATCTTGAAAATCAACCAAAACACAGAATTAACCTTAAAATCATAAATATTACAAATTAACTCTAAATCAACCTAAATCAAACCAAAACAACTGAATAAATAAACTAAAAACATATTAAAAACTATAAATAATTCACACTTATCAAATACCCCACACTTAAACCTTGCTTGCCCTCAAGCAAATTAGAACAAACCCTCCTTCAAAACCATCAAACTTGAACAAAGCCTTGCAATTCCAAAACCAAACTTAGCATTTTAACAAAAGCACTCAATATAAACTCTAAATAGATTAACTTCAACAAGAGAATATAAACTAGTTTCCTTAAGTGTGTGCAAGACCAAATCATTTTAAGCAATTTTGAAAACCAAAATATCAACACAACTAAGTAATGAAGTATAGAATATATGAATGCATAAGCATACAATCGGTTTCATGCTTGAAACTCTAGAAACACAATAGGCCTCTCCTTTAGCACCGGAACCCGTAGGTCATCTCCGCTAAACAACTCAAATCAAACTTAAAATCATATAGGTCTTACAAAGGTTGTAATGGGGCTGAGGGTATGTTTATCAAAGAATGGATAAAAGATAGTCAAAATGAATATAGCCACTCTAAGACCAAATAGATTACAAACACCCCAATAACTTAAACAATACAAATTCAGCTCATCCTTGCCTTGATTCCAAACTTTTCTTTATGCTCCTTCACCAAGAAGTCAATATTTTTCTATTTTTCCTTGTACTACCCCACACTTATCTTTTTTCATATTTGCTAATTCTCTTTTTCTTTTTCTTCTTTTTATTTTTTCAAATATTCTTTTTATTTTTTATTTTTTTTCTCTTCTTTTTCTTTTTATTGAACGAGCACTCATAAGCTAACATCAAGGTAATACAAGGTCTATTTTCATTTGACTTCATCAATAACTTTGAAACTTTCTTACTAGTCCCAACAAAACTTTATTCTTTTCATGCATCCATTTAATCCTAAAGTGGCTAATTTCATAGGGTGAGATAAAAGCTTTTTAGGTTATATGGTTAAAATATTAAGTGTAACAAGAAAATATTAATGGTACGCCTTAAGCATACCCTTATAAGCTCAAAATGTTTTAACAAAAGATAGATTTATCAAGGTAGGACACAAGTCTTTTAAAAAGAGTTTATCAAGAAAATTGTTGCCTAGATCATTTTCTAAGATGCTTGAGTTGTTCATATGCTTTGAAGGGTGATGAGGAAGGTTCTAGTGTTCTACATTTTCTTACTTCACTACTTCATTGCATTGAGTGTTTCTAAGTAAAAAACTGGTCTAAGTGCTTTTAAGAATTTAGAAACTAATAAATATTTATCAAGTTGAAGATTAATCCATCCAAAGACATATTAAACAACATAAATGTTCTCTTGCTAAGCAAAGGTCCAAAATATACATACTCCATATCCAAGTTCAAAGTGTTCAAATTTTGAAGTTAACTAGGGCAAACTAAGTTTTCATGCAAATTAAATGAAAAGAGTGAACTACATAAGTCTTTAATACGTTTTACAAACTCAAACAAAACATAAACAAAATAAGAGAAAACAAAACAAAATAACAGAATTTTGATTCATGAAAAAGAAAAATAAAGTTGAAGAAAAACTTCCTGAAAGGAGGCTACCCCCTCCTCAAAACATTGCTGCCCGCAGCAAATGATCTATGGTGGCAGTGGTGGTGGAGGAAACCGCTGCCAAAAATGATGAATAAAATGCTCAACCCTCCGATTTCCTTCCATGACCGTATCGCGAAGTATATCTAAACGCCCTTGCATTTGATCGAGTCGCATTTGTTGCGCATCCATCCGTCCACTTAGTTGATTAAATGGTGCTTCCCATTCTGGTGTTGCAGGCTCATTAATTGGGGAAGGTACCGCTGTAGCAATATATTCCTCATTTGGTTCCTCTTGCTGCTCCTCTTCCTGCTCCTCAAATCGAATATTATTCTCTCTTAAATACTCTTTTCATGTTGCCCAATGTTCTCGGGGCCTAGGTATCAGAATCTTCATCCTTTTCAACATTCTATTATCAATGCAAGGCAAATCTCCTGGAAGTGGCTCGCTATAAATTGGATGTTTAACTGCACCTGCCAAAACTATAGCTACCCATCCAATAGAAATATTATCAATGTTACCCGGCATTTTCTGCAAATCCTTAATTCGACTAGCTATAATGCCGGCTCCATTAATTGCAACGCCATCCATCATACATCTTAAAACCATTGCTTGAGAGACACTAATAGTACTGGCATTCTTTAAGTTGTTATACATAGTTTTTGCTAAAAACCGATGAATTATTCTCAAAGCATGAGTTCGTAGAGCATGTACCTTGCATTGACCTCCTTCCCAAGGCTCATTTAATTCAAGATCTTTAATTCTCTCCCAATTCTCCGCAGGTGAAGCATTTTCCAATTCCCAGGGAGCAGTTGGCACAAAGCCTAAGATTTCAGAAAATTGAGTAAAGGTCAAAGAGTATCCTTTCTTACCTAGCTTAAAACCAACTGTGCCCTCCGAATCATCTCTTCTGAAATAACATTCAAAAGAATACAGAAGATCTCTAGCCAAGTCTGGGTACACCTTTGGTTTTTTTTTTATGAATTCCCCCCAGCCAATGTTTTGAAGCAACGGTTCGATCTCATAATCCCACAAATTACCAGCTGGGATATTGAGAAATAAATGACTTAAGTAGGCGGGCTGCACATATTTGCACTTGCTGAAATAATCAAATTTGTTAACCTTTGCCCGGTCTACATGTGATGGAATTTGTACCCCAGAGGAACTAGCGACATCAGGGTGTTTAGTCCTTCGAGGTACCACTACAATCAAAGAAAACACAATGTAAGTATTAATCACCAAATAAACTGCTCATAAGTACATGAATATGTATGATGCATTAATTGGATAAAGTGAAAATTTAATAGCATATGTCATGCAAAATACAAAGATCATAAACAACTCCTTCACAAGGTAATTGACATGCATAAATGCAAACTAGAAATATGCCAATCAAAGAGTGGAGTTTAAAGTTTTTATTAAAAGAAAACTCATTGAAGCATTGCATTGAATACGTTGTGAGCATAAATTTGAGCATGAATTTCAAAAGCATAACCAAGAGTGTTTATTATCCAATTATATATTAACCATCTATTACATGCACTCAACAATCATAATCATCCAAATAAGCAAAAACAATAAACATGCACACAAAATGAGAAGTGCCGATTAACCTAAAAACTAAACATTTATTGAATAGATTTGCACAAAACACTACCATTGATGATAAACAACTAGTAATTATGGAAGAGAGGAAGTAAATACTTACTTGAGAATGAGAAGTATACCAAAAATTGCAATACAAAGTGGAGATGGTGTGTGAGAGGTGCCAAAAACCCTAGAATGATAATGAAAATGTAGAGAACCAAGTGATGAATGATGGAAGAGAGAAAAAAAAATGAAGGAGGAAGCTAATGGAGATGATAAGTGTTGGTAGAGAGTGAAAATCCGTGGGCACGGTTGAAGATTAGGGCTGCTGAAGCGTGGACACGGGTTAGAGTGAAGAAAGAATGAGAAGTGAAGCAAAAACATTAAGTCGTGAAATGTATATAGGCAGCAAGTTGGGGCGTGGCCACGTGTTGTTTTGTACAAAAAAAATCCACGTGGTCACGTGAATGAAAGTAATAAATCCAGAGCTTCTAGGCGTGGCCACGTGATTTCTTGTAAAAGAACACACGTGGTCACGTGTTTAAAAAAAAATGTTTTTCTTCCTTTTCCAACCCGTGGTTATGTGAAATGCTTGAGAAGAAAACCCGTTCCTATGTGTAAAGATGCAATTTGTTACAGAGGACTTGGGCGTGGACACATGAAATTCCATGAAGAAAAACCCGTGGCCATGCATATTTTTTTAAACTTCATCAATATGGGACCCGTGGCCACGTGATGACAAAGGGAAAAACACACGTGGTCACGTGTCTGTATTGTTTTCTGCCCATCTTCTTCGATACATACCCATTCACTTGACTGTTAAATGCACATATCTCCATTTTAAAACCTTGATTTACTTACTCTTATATGAATCAAAACACTTAATCAAAAACATGCATAAATCAAAACACTTAAACACACAAACATGCAAAAACACAAAAACTTTACTATAAAATGGAAAGAGAGAAAGAATAGAAGTTCTGAGTTTTTAAAGTCTCCAGCTAGACTTTCCAAACCGTTTTTAAGTATTTTGAAAAACCTTGGTTGTTTCAGCAACCTCTTGCTGTCCGATTTGGTACGGATTAAGTCCCTTTGATTTCAGCTCTCGTTTGATCTTTTCTTTATAAACTGCTGCATTGTCATATAACCATTCTTGAATTGCATCAAGCTCATTGACCCTTGTGCTTACTGACTTAAAATTATCTTCTATGGGCATATGATAAAAGCTAGGACTAACTCCTTTTAAATCGGATATTGCCCACTCAATTTTTCCCTTGTGCTTCTTGAGGATTTCAATGAGCATTTCTTCGTCCAACCCTGTCAATGAAGATAAATTAATTACTGGCTTAGCAATATCATTCAAAGGTATATATTTCAAATGAGATGAAATTTCTTTAAGTTCAGAATCTCCCTTAGGAGGAAATGGTTCATCCTCCATTTCTTCATATTCAGTGTGCTCTTTCTCTAGATTTTGTATCAACTTAATCTCCTTTACTTCCATCTCTTCTCTTTCCTTGGGATGCATTAAACAACTTTGAAGCTCATCATTGAGAAGAATTTCCTCTTGTTTTTCATTAACACATTCTTGAATTTCATCGACAAAACAAATGGATTCTTCAAAATCATACGAAGGGTATTTTAAAATTTTATTAACATTAAAAACCATTTTTTCCTCATTAAATCTTAAAGTAATCGTTCGTCTATGAACATCTATTAAAGCTCTTGCGGTGTTCAAGAATGGCCTCCCCACAATTAACGGCACCTTTCTATCTTCTTCCATGTCCACAACCACAAAATCCACAGGAAATATGAAATTTCCTACTTTTACCAATAGGTCCTCGATGATTCCTTTTGGCCTCTTTACCGATCTATCAGCCAATTGAAGCATCATTCGGGTTTCCTTTAAATCGCCTAGATTCAATTTCCTGCAAATCGAATAAGGCATCAAATTAATACTTGCACCCAAATCACATAAAGCATTGCCAACAAAATTACTTCCTAACTCACAAGGTAATGTAAAACTACCTGGATCTTCCAATTTTTTAGGAATTTTATTGGTCAATATAGCACTACAATTACCAGACAATTGAACCGTTCCTATGCCTTCTAGCTTTTTCTTATTAGAGCACAATTCTTTCATGAATTTAGCATATTTAGGCATGTGTAGTAAAGCTTCAGCAAATGGTAAGTTTATATGTAGCTTTTTAAACATGTCTAAAAATCTACTTAATTGTTCATTTTGTTTCTCTTTCCTAGCTAGAACCAGAAATGGTAATTGAGATTCATCAAGAACAGTGGATACAAGCTTTTCTTTACCTTTACCCTTCTCAATCGTAGGAGGTGCTCTTTGATTATTTTCAGAGTTAGGAACACTTACCTCCGTTGTCAATTCCACCTTTTCAGAAGATTTCTTACCAAGTTCAGTCTTTTCTAACTCTTTCCCACTCCTTAAAGTGATTGCTTTGGCTTCCTCCTTTGGGTTTCGGTCTACATTAGATGGAAATGTCCCTTGAGCCCTGTTGGATAAAGAACTAGCAAGTTGCCCCATTTGGTTTTCTAGGTTCCTAATGGATGCCTCTTGGTTTCTCATCCAAATATCTTGTGACTTCCATCTAGCATCTTGACTAGCTAAAATGGAGTTTTGGGAAGCCATAAAATTTGCAATCATTTCCTCAATATTAGATTTCTTTTCTTGAGGAGGGGGAGGTTGAGGTTTTTGAAAACCGGGTGGTTGGTGGTATACTTGTGAAGGATATTGATTTGGATAATGAGGTGGAGCTTGGTTTTGGTATGGATGTTGATTATTGGAAGCTTGATTGTGGTTGAATTGGGGTCTAGGATTGGGATTAGAAGAAGATCCTTGATTACCTTCCCTCCATGAAAAATTTGGATGGCTTCTCCATCCCGCATTGTAAGTATTGCTATATGGATTCAAGGCATTGACTTCTTCCATCATATTCTCAGCATTCTTCATTCCCATATGTCCCGAAATTCCTGCATAAGAATCAACTTCATTAGACAACATAGAGACATTTTTATATTTGAGCTCATTAATTTCTTTTAAATGTCTTTTTTCCATTAATTCCAATTGAGCTTTTAACATTGCAATTTCATCAACATTATGAACTCCCTGTTTCTTTTGAGTTGCTCTTGAGCTTTCCCATTGAGCATCATTGGTGGCCATTTCATCAAGGAGTAGAAATGCGTCCTCGGGAATTTGATTCATGAAGCTTCCATTGGAGGCTGCATCTAGCAAAGATCTTGTTGATGGATGAGCACCTGCATAAAAAATATGCATCAGTTGAAAAATAGGAACTTCATGATGAGGACAACTTTTCAAGAGTCTTCTAAATCTTTCCCAAGCTTCATGGAATGGTTCCTTATAAAACTGCTGAAAATCACTAATTTGTTTCCTAATGAGGGCGGTCTTAGTAGGTGGGAAAAACTTGCAAAGAAATTTCTCTTGCATTTGTTGCCAAGAGTGGATGGATTGATTTGGTAGCATTTGAAGCCAATCCCTAGCTTTTCCTATGAGGGTGAATGGGAAGAGTTTCAACCTAATTGCATCAGTCGATACATTAGGAATTTGCACAGTGTCACTCACTTCTAAGAACATATCCAAATGTTGTGCAGGATCCTCTATATCTGAACCCGAAAATTGATTTCTTTGTACCATAGTGATGGTAGCAGGTTTAATCTCAAAGGGTTGGTGGTGAGGGATTCTAATAGTTTTATGCTCTTCATTCCACCTAGGGATAGCATAATCCCTTATGGTTCTAGGTCGATACCCATTTCTGGGAGCTTGATGGGGTATGTGTTGCTCTTCTATCCTAGGTGGTGGATCATTCATAGGTTGTTCAATTTCTGGATCGTTCATATTGCCTCTTCTGTTCCTATGGAATGTCCTCTCAATTTCAGGGTCTAATGGCAAGATGGGGTTGTCTCTCACCATAAACCACTAATCAACCAAAAAAGAAAATAAGGAAAGAGATGAAAAAGAGAAGAAAACACACAAAAATCACTTTAAAATCAAAATAAACAAACAAACGCCAATGTGTTCCCTGGCAACGGCGCCAAAAACTTGACCGGTGTCTAGCAAGTGTACTAGATCGGCTTAGTAATATAGGGAAATAAAGATTAAGACCCAAAACATCGAACCCAAGGGAAACTTATGCTTGTGTGCTAATTCAATTCTAAAACAAATTTTTGTGTGTAAAGAGAGAAGAGAAATCCCAAATTTTGTAATGTTTGAAGAATACAAACTAAAACTAAAATAAAACAAGTAACGTAAATTAAAATCAAGAAAAGATCTATTGAAAACAAGTAAATTAAATGAGGTAAAAATCAATGATAAAAACAACTTTCACTAAAGGACTATCCACCTTAACCAATATTGTTACGACTTAATTAAAATAAAACATACAAGTGATTATGGAGAATTTAGTTTAACAAACCCAGATAACTTTCTCAAGATTATCATTCTAAGTATTAAACTCTCTTATTCAGAATAATTCAATACTTAGCATAAAAGTCTGAATTAATCCCCTAGATGTCTATTAAAACCTTTCTCAAGAGCTTTAACTTCCAACTATTCTTGATTACACCTTTCTTAATCTCAACTTACTCAAATTAACACATAGTCATAACTTATTCAGATTATAACATGCATTAATCTAACTAAATTAACCTAAGAACATACAAGTCATTAATCAACTTAACTCAATTAGTTAACCGATGTTTAGTCACGTTAATAATTAACTTAAAGTTGAATAAGAACAAGACTATGCTTAAGAACCAAGAAATAATCAAACTTGTATTTAAATTGAAACACAAACTTAAGTCATAACAATACAAGTTAAGGATTCAAGTATCCTTTAGCAAAAGTAAAGAAAACTACTCACAAGACATTCTTGAAAACTAAAAACAACGTTTTGGAAAAATTGTAAAAACAACAAATGTAAAAACTAAAACAAGAAAGCTTAAAACTAATTCTAAGGCTTGATGATGATAAATGATGATTCTCCCCCTTTCTTCTGTGTTTTGGACTGCTATTTATAGGTAAAAGAAGACATGGATTCCTTCTTAAACTCTGAAAACCAAAAAGGAAGTAATTTCTACTCAAAATAGGAAATTCGTAAATCCTTCGCGCAATTGGAGAATCAAATCACGTGGCCACGGCTCCTCCCTATGTAATTCTACACGTGCCCACGTCCCTTGTTCTTCTTCTTCCACACTTGGCCACGTGTGGTCCTTCACTGGGAATCCACGTGGTCACGTGTCTTCACAATCTCCTTCATTCTTCCTTCACCCGGTCACGGGTCCTCCTTTCTTCTTTCTTCTCTTCTCTTTACATGGCCACGTCCTCTCCTCTTTTGTTCTTCACGTGGCCACGTCTGAAGCTCTTCAATAATTCACGTGGTCACGTCTCAGGGCTCTGGACTGGACGTCAACTTGTCTTGTATCAATTTTTCATATTTGCACTTTTGGCCCTAAACTTTGCCCTTTTTACACTTTCAACTCTTTTATGTCAAATTAATCCTGAAAATCAATCAAAACACAGAATTAACCTTAAAATCATAAATATTACAAATTAACTCTAAATCAACCTAAATCAAACCAAAACAAATGAATAAATAAACTAAAAACATATTAAAAACTATAAATAATTCACACTTATCATGCATCACAAGGCTTTATGCCTTGAGTGGCCGTGCATCTCAAGGCTTTATGCCCTGAGTGGCCATGTATCTCAAGGCTTATGCCTTGAGTAGCCGTTCATCTCAAGGCTTTATGCCTTGAGTGGCCATGCACCACAAAGAACATATCCGATCTTAGTTCAAAGTAAATAGAAATGATTCCATAAGTCAAACCGTCTTTCAAAACTCATTTTAAAGCAAACAATCTTTCATTACTCATCTTAAAACTCCTGATTAAAGAATCCAGATAACATAACCCTAATTTCTTAACAAATAGATCCATCTACATATAACAAAACCAACAGTACTTCCATACCTGAACATCTTGACTTCCTCACTCCTTCAAGATCCCTTTGCCCTTATCTTTGCTTGTCTCTACTATAACAAAACATATAAAAATACTAAATTTTCTTTCTTGCTATCACAGAATCTTCATTAAACAAAGAGATAGAAGGGAGAAATTTCTCTTACCAAAACCCTAGTTCCAGACTCAGAGAGCGAGAGAGAGAGAAAAAAAAAGAGAGAGATGGTCATCCTTTAAACTCATAGTGATATTTATCACTGGAGTCACGGGAGAAGATCACCAATTGCCCTTTTAACCCTATTCTTAATTTCTTTCTCAAAAAAATAACCCCTTCAACTTTTAATTTATGATATGACCCCAAGTAAATCTTAAATTCTAAATCTTACCCTAACATCACTTTTATCAGCCAATTAACCCCCTTTTATTCATAAATTTTACTAAAATTACCATATTGCCTTTCATGAAACTTTATTCCAATGTGACTATAACCATAAAAATATTAATTGTACATATAGTATCAAATAACTAAACATATTTTCCTACTGGGGTCAAGATTAGGCCCTCACAATCTTCACCTTAGTAGTTTAGACAAACTATCATCATAAATTGAGTATATAAAGAGAATGGAAATCTTATAATTTCCACCCATAAGTAGTTTAAAATATTTCTTTACATATTAGCAATAAAAAAATGAATAATTGAAAAAAAGGGAACTTATAAATTATGTAATTAAACACTTAAAAATTCAAATATTTAAATAAAATGGTATACTTTATAAAATGAAACATTATATTACCATATGCCTTTCAACTATATCATATTCATATAATAGCTATGACATATTTAATTAAGATTAGGCTCAATGCAAGAAATGTAATAATGAAATGAATTATTGAGGATAAAATCATAAAAAATCATATAGTGGTATAGTCACAAATAACATGTAAGTAGTAAACTACTGTAGGGCCCCTGTAATTGTAACTATCGAGAGTTATACTCCCGTGAACTGTAAAGGGCCAAAGCTCCAATATCTATAACTGGGATCTCAAGCTCACATATTATACAGGGGCCAAATAAATATTTTCACATATACTTTGCACATATTATAGCCATATACATATACATATACATGAAAAATTCAATTTGTACTCTTAAATTCGGTTCACATATTTTCTTTAATTATTGTTAGTTTAAAACTTTTTACTTCGACTAAAACTTAGAAGACATGTAATCTATTTTCTCTAATTCCATTCATAAGCATTTGACAAATTTTACATGTATATGTTAAAATGTTTATAAATAATTTAAGCATGTTCTTGAAAAAATATATAATTGGCAAGTTATAAAATCGAAGCTTATATGATCGCTAAATATTAAAAATTGTCATTTTAGGCTTTCCAATCTATTTGTATGTTTATCTTTGCTTCCTAACCATATAGATACCGAGAAATTCTCAAATATCATATTACAAGACAATATTTAGAAATTTAGTCTTATTCCTTAATAACTATCTTTATGTCCAAAATCTTACTTCTCCTTACTTGATATTTTCCTCCACTTTAATTAAATACATCCATCTTATACAATGTCTTTCAAAAACACCCGAAATAATTTATTTGTGCAACCTACTAAAATTTCTTAAACTTCCATAAATATTTTATATGCACAATCTCCCTTTAAATTTCTCGATAGCTCAATCCATCATTTTTAACCATTACATCCTCATAATATGTTCACTTAAGTCACCATTGGCATATATAATTAAATTAATTATACATGGCATAATACTTAATATATCAAATTTAATTTATAAAATATTTCAAAATGATAAATTAAGAGTTTACCCAAGCTAAGAATGTTGAAACACCAATTCAGAACTCTTCTGGTACAAGTGGTAGTCACCGGTCGATCATTAGATTATCGCCAAAACAAAATAGAGGATACTAGTCTGAAGTTCTCTTCAAAAGGACTCCACTGGTACTAACCACTCACCAAATAGAGTTCTCTAGAGCCAGAATGTCACTGAAAAGTGTTAAAAACTATATTTTCCAATCTATTTTTCTAGCATGATAAATGGTTTAAAATTGGTATATATAGACTTATCTCGTTGTGAGGAAACATTTAGGAGCAAAGCAAGCAGGAATGGTGGTCGAATTATGTTAGAAAATGAGAAAGAAGGTGAAGGTGACGATGTTTATGGAGGAAAGAAAAAAGAAGAAGAAAGAATGGGTTTTTAAATTTCTTTCTTTTTGCTTTATAGTGATACTATCGCGATTTTGCCTTTTGGGTTTTTTTTTCCTTAGTTATGGGACTATCCCATTCTTTTACTCTCTTTTTCTATATTTTTATTTCAATTTGATTATAATCTACCAACTTTTTATTTTTTCATTTCTTTTTTTTCTTTTATTATTACATATTTTTATTTTTTAAAAAGAGATTAATTTTCTTTTTAGGTGATTTTCTTCCTAAACATATGTGTGTGTATAAGTTTCTCTTTAACAAAAATTAAGACTTTATTTTTAATTAGTTATTAATTAAAATTATTGTTTACTCAACCAAGATCAGATAAAGGCAAGTAATAGAAGTTTTAAAATTTTGAAGCGTTACAATCCTAAAGTTTTCAAGGTTTAGATGAGCAAATTACAAGTTCTGTCGCTCTCCTTACGAACTTCGCCTTTTTCTCAACCTCTTACTAAGGTAGTTGCATCTACCCCTATAAGGGTGGAATCTTCTCGAACTTTAGAATGGTCATCTCCCCTACATCCTTTTGATCGAGCATTACTCGAGGAACAAGCAACTGCTAAGATACCCACTTTTAAAACTAGGCCTCTTTCTTTGAAAGAGATACTAATTCAAAAATTTGGTAAGAGGGTTTCAATTTGGAATCCATAAGTTATTAAGTACGAAAGGAGAGACATTCTAAATATATAAGTCCGGTTGTATCCTCCTCTTAGGAGTACCTAAGGTGAGGAATTATGAAGTTATAGGTCTGATTGTATCCTCCTATTGGGAGTATATAAGGTGAGAGATTATTTGGTTCTTTCAATACTAAATAATAAAGTATAATATAATCTGATATTTCAGATAATTTAATATTTTTTAAAATTTATAAAATAAATATACACCATAATAAGTACAAATACAATTAAAATACCTCAATGAGTATAATAAAATTAAGTCAAAGAACAAAATTTGAAAATTAACATTCAATAGTCATTCTCTGAATTATGGTTGCATTAATTTTGGAATTTTGAGCCATTTCTAAAAAAATTAACAAAGAAATTAAATAATTAAACCACAAAAAATATAAACATTAAATACACAATTTAAAAATTTACATGAATATAATAATTATCCAATTTAAACTTTTTAAATTCTTCAGTTGGTGTTTCTAAAACCAAAAGTTGAATCAATTTTCAACCAGTTTTAGTAACAAACAAGAACCATGGCTGTAATAAGGTTTAAAGAATTTTTAAATTTTTATAAAATTCTTCATCCGGTGCTAAAAACTGATTCAAAAGTTACAGTCAAATATTGAACAATCAAAATATCTCTAAAACACAAAATAAAAAATATTCCTTACTAAAAACTTTCAAATTTAATTTTTTATTTCCTCCAAAAAATTTTAATTTTTTTCTCTTTTATCATTTTTAAATGTACAACTAAAATTTCATTATGTACAATAACTATATATAATTATATTATTAATTTACATATTCATATATGTATTGTACTAAAAATAAATGAGTACTATTTTAGTGATATTAAAAGTAAATAAAATTAATTGATAAGTTGATTATATACTCATCTAATTACATTAATCGATAAATTTTCATTACAAACAATTACATTATTAATTTACAACTCAATTACTTATATAGGTATTGTGTCAAAATATATAGACAAATACTAGTTAAATGAAACTAAAAGTAAATGAAATTAATTGGTAAGATGATTATATACTCATATAATTATATTAATGGGTAAATTTTCATTATATATAATAATTGTATATAATTATATTATTGATTTACATACTCATATAGATATTGTGCCAAAAATAAATGAGTAATAGTAAACATAAATGAAATTAATTGGTGAGGTGATACTATACACATATAATTACAGGAATTAGTAAATTTCATCATATATAATAATGTACATAATTACATTATTAATTTATATTTTTCAAAAATAGATGAATACTATTTGAGTGATATTAAAAATAAAAAAATTAATTGGTAAAGTAATTATATATACATATAATTACATTTACCAGTAATATTTTATTAATATAATAATATAATAATATATTTTATTAATATAATAATTATATATAATTATATTACTAATTTACATACTCAATTATATATATATATATATATATATATATATATATATATATATATATATATATTAAAAATAGATAAGTACTAGTTGGGGACGTTAAAATTTATAAAATTACAGGTATAGTGATATTATACTCATACATTTACATTGATTCATAAAATTTCATTGCAAACAATAACTATATATAATTATATTTTTAATTTTCATAATCATATAGGTATTATGTAAAAAAAATAAAATTATTATTTTATGTGAAATACATTTAATTAATAATCTTTCAGCGCCATAGTGCGAGTCCCCTGTTTTGCCCAGTAAAAGCATATCGCCCACTTTTAGAAGCTTCTGCTGACATACTGGCATTTAAAGGCTGGAAAATTCAAATTAGAAGTTTTATCAGCGGGAAAAGTAATGCCATGATCCAAACAAATCTTTCCTGTGGAATATAAAGAAATTTTTTTATTAAAAAAAAAATAGCCTATTGGCATAAATGTCACATAAATTTCTTAAAATTTTAAATGATACTCCTCAAGTTTCAACTAATTTAATGTTGCTCTTTAAACTCTTTTTCCTCCGTTTCATTTTAGGAAATAATTTTCTATTTTTTACGAAAAATAAAAAAATAATTAAAATACATTAATTTAAAAAAAAATTATATTAATTAATTAAAATAGTATTTTATATTTTCAAGAATTTTATTTAATTTTAATTAAAAGTAGAGAGTAATAAAAAAAAGTATTTAGTAAATTGTAAAATAAATAAGAATATACATATAAATATATCATTTAAATTTTAAAAAGAATATTCGAATTAAGATAAATTAAAAATATACTTTTTAAAATAAAACGGAGGAAGTAATTAAATTAATTTTACTTCCAATTTAATGGATAGTCTAGTTGTCGGAACATTAAACTGGGTACAAGGGAAAATATATTAGTAAGAAAAAAGGACTTCATGGCAATGCTATGCGTCTTGCTCAAGGTTGGCCAAAAGGTTAAATTTGCTCTTTAAATTTTCAAAATAGTCAATATTACTCCATATTTTTAGGTCAATTCTGACCTCGAATTTATAAAATCAACCTAAAATTGCTTCCACCTAATAGACAATCCATATTCCTAGAAGATAATGTTAAATATTGAATACATAATATAAAGAGAAAATGATATAATAAATAAAAAATTACCTACAACCAAAAATATCTTTCAACCCTGTCAATTTTGACATAATTAAATTTATATCGTGAGATAATACCAAACCCCGCATACCTTATTTGATTTTTATTTTTAAGGAAAGTCAAGATAATACACTAGCCAATAAAAGTGGGCCAAACAAAAAGGAATTAATGTCTTGTGGAAAATTGAAATGCCGCAATGGATTAAATGAATTTTTATGAAACCATTTTGTTTTTTTTTTATTTTTTTATTAGAATTAAAAAATAATAAATAAATTTATATTTAATATTAAATTATATAATTAAAATTAAATTATCAAATTTAATTGATTCTAACTTTATTGATAAAGAAAAATAAATTAGAAAATAAATTAAATTATACTGAAAATTTAAAAATAACATATAAATAAATTTTAAATTTTACTAAAAGGTGATACGTAAAAAAAGATGCTAAAAGAAAATTTTCAATTCCCGATGAAAAATTACAGACGAAAAATATTCCGTCGCTAATTACCGACGGAAAAAATTTTTTCGTAGAAAAAATTATCGGAAAAATATGTATTGTGATGGACTACCAAATCCGTCATAATTAATAGAAGAAAATATTTTCACCAAATTTTACCATTGAAAATTAATGACGAAATCGAAAAATATATTTTTAAATTGACGCCAATAGTTTGCTGCTGAAATTGCAAATGAAAATTACCGACGGAATGATGATTCTGTTAGTAATTTACCGACGGAATACTTTTTCCGTAGGTAAATTTCCTATGGAATCTTGTTTCCGTAGATAAATTACCGACGGAAAATATTTTCATCGGTAATTTACCTATGGAAACACGATTCCGTAGGTAATTTCCCAACGAAATATTATTTTGTTGGTAATTTTTCTACAGAATGGAATTTTATTAGGAAAATTTCCTACTAAAATTTCTTTCCATAGGAAAATTAAAATAAATTGAAAATTCGATTTTTTTTCTCCTCACTTCTCAAAATTGATCAAATCTGTTCTCTTCCCTTCTCAAAATTATATATAAATGGCCATGTCTTATTTTTATTTAATTTTTCATTTATTAATATCTTTAATTTCAAACTTAATTGATGTTAAAAACTTTTTGCTTCTAATAAACTAAATTGAGATGTTACATGAATTACTCAAATTATAGTCATCAATGTCGGTTAAACTAAAATATGAAGATATTAATTAATAAGATAATAAAAATTATTTCGTATTTATAAAAAAATCTATTTGGAAGAGTCAATCTAAAAATAAATTTAACAAATTAGACTCAAAAATAAATTATAAATAAAATAAGTGGGTGTTATAAGAATGAAATTGTAATGCCCCAAAACTTAAGTCGGCTGATAATAACTTATCTATATATTAGTGATCAGGCCGTGACTTTAATTTAAAACCATGAAATTATAAATTTTAGTTTCAGTCAATTAATTAATTATACTATAAGTTAATCTAAACTAAATTCATGTAAATTTTTATTTAGTGACTATATTTGTAATGCCCCAAAATTTACGTTGGCAATTAATGACTTACATATTGATGAATAATACAATTTTTACAGATTTGCAGGGGTAAACATTTATTTAGGACACAACATAAGTGGGCATTATTTGTATGCTTTCAAATTGATAATCTAAACTAGAATAAAATTTTGCAATAAATAAAGAATTAAAATAAGTAAATAAATGTGTATGATAATACTAATTACACATATCAATGGGAAACCACCATATTGTTAAATTTTGAATTGTGCCGTATAAGACTTTATGAATTAAAGCATTTGGTTATAATCTATCCCTAGAAACAAATGCATATATAGTTTGGTATTTAGTAAGTCAGTGGCTGGTATAATATATTTAAATTTCACTGGGACTTAGTTGGTGGCCGGTATAATATATTCCTAATCTAGCTTTTGCGTTGAATTTTGTTTAATTAGTTACTGAATTAAATAATTTACATGTCATTGAGTCTAAAATACTATTAATTTATTATTAATTAATCTAAAATATTATTAATTTACTAAATTAACTTATAAAAACTTGTGCATGACTAGTTTATGTGTAATTATTTTTATAAATTACAATCAATATTATTTTATGTAAAGGATTTCGTAGGGAAATTGAAATAAATTGAAAACCTAGACTTCCTTATTTGCATTCTTAATTTTGTTATTTTTTGATGTCAAATAGTTATATTTATATATATCAATTTAAAGTATCGAATCAATATGCAAAAGGCTCTCTGGCTTAGTTTCAGGAAATATAGCCTGGGATATGACTACAAGGTCGCAAACGTCACTAGACCTTGGATCAAGAAAAAGCAATTATGCTAGGAAAATTGATGAAATTCATAGACATTTTTCAATGGTTAATACAATGGAATGTGCATTAACTAACATTATCCACTATACTATAATTGATCGGTTTACGTATATATTAAAATGTACGTCCGTCAATAAAAACACAATTATAAACTGTATTTCATTGCTAAGCTTAATTATATTATATCAAATTAAATTCCATGAACCGTGAATGAGATAACTTTGTGTATTAATTATTAGATATTATGTTTTAAGGTTGTAAAAATAAAGTTTAGGCTGAAAATATCTCTCTCTCTTGTCTATTGGATATTGAATTTAATGCCTAAATAATGATGTCTCACTTTATACTATATTAATTTTGTAAATAAATTAAAAATAAAAAAATTAAGTAATTTATTTTTTTAATTGAGATTTAGAAAAAAAATTTATGATTATAAAATACAATTTTCAATACATATCTTAATTTTATTAAAAAATAAAATAAAAATAAATTTTACTGTGAAAATAAAAAAATAAAAAGATGAAAATATAATATTTTAGTGGTAAGAAAACAATAATAATAATAATAATTGGAAACAAGGCCTTAAAATCCTCTAGACAAAATATAATGGCCACAAATTCATAAGGAGAACAATAAAAAAAAAAAAAGGAGAAAGGGAGGATCGGGAGAGGGTAGAAAGCAGGGCCAGACTACCCTTTCCACAGATCAATGGTTCCATATTATTTGTTCCTCATCGGCGGCTGCTTCGTCATCACTGCTTCCCTAATTTGCCAGTTCTGCCACTAGCTATGACGTTTAGCTAGCACCTCCACCTTCTCCCTTCCCTGATTCTTCTTTCTAGGCCGAAGTTATCCTTCTTCCCTCCGACGATCCATGGCGACAAATGACAATACAAGCACCTTTGATGAGTTCCCAAAGGCAAGATGATCCTTCATATAACCTTCGCTCCTCCCCACTCGTCAGCAACGAGCATATCGAAAAGGGATAGCCGATGGTTCTTAAGTAGATCCTAACCAAATGGCGGAGCGTTGGAGCGTGTGACTGCTACCGTTAGACTCCTCTTAACATCAGCTGCCTCTAAGTGATTTCGATCCCACGCCAGTAAAGTTTCGACGAAGCTCTGACGAGCACAATGATGGACGAAAAGGGCATAAAATGCAGGAAACGATTCTAATGGTATGTGACTACCAAAATTCTAATTTTATTAATTTAAATTTTGAATTTTGTTAAGTATTGTTTATTTTTTCTTTAAAGTAAGGATTATCTCTTATGTTTTCAATTTGTTTAGTATATTTGTTAATTATATCGGTGCTACAAATTGTTCTTAATATGGATATATGATGGGTGATGACTTAATTTGATAATTGGGTTTACTGTAAATTTTAAGTTCACTACAAGAAAATGTAAAAATAGCAATAGAAAAATAGCAACGAAATAGATTCCGTTGCTAATTTATCAACGGAAGGAAAAATAATATCCATTGCTAAAATTGGTTAAACTTTCTAGATTTAGGAACAAAAATATATTTGGTTAATTTTCGTTGCTAAAAGTAGAGGGAATTTTTAGCGCCAAAATTTAGCAACAAAAATTAGCAACAGAATCACTATACCCTTGCTAAATAAGAAGCCAATAGATGACAAAAAAATTTTGAAATGAAAAATAGCAACGAAATATGATTTCCGTTGCTAATTTAGCGACGAAATATGATTTCCGTTGCTAATTTAGAAATGGAATATATTTTTCGTTGCTATTTTAGCAACAGAAAATAATTCGGTTGCTAAATAATATGGGTTAGAAAAAATTCATTTTCAAAATAGCAACGAAATTTTGTTCCATTGCTAAATTTGCAACGAAATTGGATTTCTGTTGCTAATTTTCATTTTCAATGAAAAATATCAATGGAATTTAGTTTCAGTTGCTAAAATAGCAGCTGAAATGAAATTTCATTGCTAAATTAGCAACCGAAATATAATTCCGTTGCTAATTTATATTTTCAATGATAAATAGCAATGGAATGAGATTTTCGTTGCTAATTTTCATTTCAATTAAATAGCAATGAAATTAATTTTCGGTTGCTAAAATAGCAATCGAAATGAAATTTTATTGCTAAATTAGCAATGGAATTCTAAATTAGCAACAGAAAAGAATTCCATTGCTAATTTACATTTTCAAGGAAAAATAGCAACAGAATTGGATTTTGGTTGCTAATAAATCTATAAAATGTAAAGTGATTCCAAGCCATCCATACGTGTAATTAATTTAATTTTAATTTTTCTTTCTTAATTATTTATTTCTTAATTTTTTGGAATTTTTATTTCTTAATTTTTTTGGAAGCAAATTATTATTATTATTATTATTATTAGGGGCATTTAAGAAAGCAGAGCTGCTGCCCAACTTTTAGCTCTTCCTCTAATCAGAGGAAGATAAAGAAATCCTAAATCCAACAGTCCAAAATCCTTTATAAGAACACCTTATATATAAAAAAAAACCTAACCCTTGCCATTTCTTTTCCTTCTTTACTGCCTCTGCCTCTCTCAGCCTTCATAGTCACACACCACAAAATTTCAAGATGGTGAGTGTTTCTCGTTTTTCCCTGCACTCTCTTAGATCTCTTCTATCTACTTCATTTTCCCTTCCTTTTAACTAATAACTTTGATTCTACATTTTGATGGTGATGTTATGCATCCATTTAAGAGATACGTAGAGATCGAGAGGGTAGCTTTTGCCAACTACGGCAAGCTTGTTGTCATCATCGATGTCATAGACCATAATCAAGTATGTATTTTCTGTGCATTCTCTTTTTTATCATTAGTAAAAAGGGGCAGAAAAGAAGTGAGAGAGGAAGCAAAAGCAGAGAGAGTTTTCAAGATGGGAGAAAGCCAAACAACTAGGTGAACTAGACAAAAGCAGCTTGAAAAACCAAACAAAACAATGCCACTAACAAAACTCAAACAGAATGGCACCACTAACCAAATAGAGAACCAAAGCAAGCAACAACAGCACTGGTAAACTCTTGATTCAAGTTTTTGTGATTCTTGATGTTGATTGCAATTTCACTTGAAAGTCTGCATTTCATTAGAAGCTTAATTGTGGAGTCATATGAAAACAACATAATGATGGGTGGATATAGCTATAGATTTAAAATTTCCCAGCGCTAAAGAAATTTGCTGATGAAGAACCCCAAGTTTAAAGAACCCGAAACCCCTTAAACATACACTTTGATCTCAAAAGACAAATAAGACAAACACCCTCCCTATTGAATCCCTAAATAACATGTGAATGAAAATGCAAATAATTGGGATAAGAAAATTAATAAAAATACCACAATCAAATGATTGATAAGTAATTCTAAATCTTGATTCAATAAAAAAGATAAGCAAGCAATCATCACTAATCTCTCTAAAGAGTTTCGGCCAAGACAATAAGAGAAACCTCTCAAAAGTTTAATTCATAAAAAATTTAAAGTTTACATCCTAAGTTAGCCATTTATAAGGTGGCTAACCCTAGTTCACTTTTAAAACCCTAAACAAACACTAATAAGGCCTTAATCTTTATGTGGTCGAAATTCCCATGGGCTTACAAGACAAAACAAGCCCATTCTCTTAAAGAATTAAAACAAACCCAAAATAATAGGCCTAACTGAAGGTGGCATGTAGCCCACTTGGATAAGGCCTCACTTATTCAATAATCAAACTAAACTTAACGAATTAAAAGCCCTAACTAAAAGCCAAACAAAATAGCCCCTTAAACCCATTAAGATACACTTTAAATGAGTCATGTGACTTTTAAATGAAGCACATGTCTTCTTCATTTGTTTCCAAATGGATAAGTACTTTATGCTTGCCTTCAAGTTCTCTATAACACTTCTCAAAGGAATCTTCATTAAGTTCTTATGTAACAAAACCTTGAACATAAGATGACATGGCAATCCTCAGCTTCTTAGCACGCCCTCTTGTAATTGGACCACTAGGCATCTTTAAAAGGTCTTTGGTTGATGGTGGATCTGTATCGTTTTCTCACTCCTCAAAAAGATTTATCCTCAAATCTGTATCCACATCAAAAGGAGAAAGATAAGACACATTAAAAGTCGCAGAAACACCATACTCACTTGGTAAATCTATCTTGTAAGCATTATCATTGATGAGCTCCAAAACCTAGAAATGGACCATCACCACTAGTATCCAACTTGCTTTTTCATTGGTTTGGAAAATGTTCCTTGCGAAAATGCACCCAAACCCAATCTCCAGGAGTAAATACCCCTTGTCTCCTTCCTCTAATGGCTCTTTCAGCATACTTCTGATTCTTCTTCTCAATATTAGCTCTTGCTTACTCATGTAAAGATTTCACCAATTCTACATTCCTATTACCATCCAAACTTGAAATCATACCTACTATAGCACGAAGTAAAGTTTTCAAAGTTCTATTCACTGCCTCTGTTTGACCATCTGTCTGTGGGTGACAACTAGTAGAAAATAACAACTTTGTACCTAACTTACCCCATAGAACATGCAAAAAATATGAAAGGAACTTTGTATCCTTGTCAAAAATAATGTTTCATGGAACACCATGCAAACGCACAACTTCTCTAAAGAATAGATCAATAATATTAACAGCATCATCACATTTATGACAAGCAATAAAGTGTGCCATCTTGCTAAACTTATCTACCACGACAAAAATGCTATCTCTACCACATTTAGTTCTAGGCAATCCAAGCACAAAATCCATAGAAACATCAGTTCAAGGAGAACTAGGTACAGGTAGAGGCATATACAAACCATGGGGTATAGTTTTAGACTTAGCTTGCCTACATACAACACATGAATTACATACTTTTTCCACATCCCTGCGCATGTGAAAATGCTCATTCAATATGTCATAAGTCTTATGCACCCCAAAATGCCCCATCAATCCCCTCATAATAAGACTCTAATATAAGCAAATCCCTCATAGAACATTTAGGCAAACAAAGCTTGCTACCCTTAAACAAAAACCCATCGTGCCTATAAAATTTATCAAAAGCTTGATGCTCACATGCTGCATACACATTACTAAAATCAAGATCTCTAAAATATAGTTTCTTAACATGCTTAAAACCAAGAAACTTAAAACTAAGTGTGGAAATCAAAGTATATCTCCTTGACAATGC
The DNA here is from genome assembly GCA_037975025.1 of Excoecaria agallocha. Taxonomy (NCBI): domain Eukaryota; kingdom Viridiplantae; phylum Streptophyta; class Magnoliopsida; order Malpighiales; family Euphorbiaceae; genus Excoecaria; species Excoecaria agallocha. The sequence goes on from CM075807.1 coordinate 79,981,976, forward strand.
GTCAGCAACAATGTTATCTTTTCCATCTTGTATTGAATAACATAGGGAAACTGTTCAATAAATACAACCCATTTAGCATGCCTTTTATTCAATTTACCTTTTCCCTTCAAATATTTGAGGGACTCATGATCGGTATGAATGACAAATTCCTTATTAAGAAGGTAATGTTACCACACATCTAAGGCTCTTACTAAGGCATATAGCTCATTATCATAGGTTGAATAGTTAAGTTGGGCTCCATTAAGCTTCTCACTAAAATATGCAATTGGTTTCTTCTCTTACATCAACACCGGCCCAATACTTACACCAAAAGCATCACACTCTATTTCAAATGTCTTATCAAAATTAGGCAAAGATAAAATAGGAGCATAACACAACTTCGCTTTCAAAGTATCAAATGCCTTTTGCTGTGCTCCTCCCCACTTGAATCCAACAACATTTTTTATGATTTCTGTAAGTGGTGCAGCAATGGAAGAAAAATCTTGCACAAAATGCCTATAAAAACTTGCCAAACCATAGAAGCTCCTCACATAAAAAAATAGTCTTAGGCGTGGGCCATTCTTGAATTGCCTTCACTTTTTCTTCATCCACTTCAATTCCTTGTGCACTCATCACAAAACCAAGAAACACAAGTCTATCTATGAAAAATGTGCATTTCTTAAGCTTAGTATACAACTTTTCAGATCTTAAAGTTTGTAAAACTATTCTAACGTGCTCAATATGCTCTTCATAAGACTTGTTGTAAATGAGTATATCATCAAAGTACACAACAACAAACTTCCCTAAATATGCACGCAATGAATAGTTCATAAGCCTCATAAAAGTGTTAGGGGCATTAGATAGCCCAAATGGCATCACCAACCACTATACAAACCATATTTAGTTTTGAAAACTGTTTTTCAGTCATCACCAGGTTTCATTCTCATTTGATGATATTAACCAATTTAATCAATTTGAGTAAAATACACAGCACCACATAATTCATCCAATATATCATTTAGCCTAGGAATGGGATGTCTATACTTTACAATGATTTTGTTGACCGAATGGCAATCAACACACATGCTCCATGTTCCATCCTTCTTAGGGACCAAAAGAACTGGCATTGCACATGGACTCATGCTTTCCCTCTCTAATCCTTTTTCCATAAGCTCTTCCACTTACCTTTGCATCTCTTTAGTTTCCATAGGATTGCTTCTATAGGCTAACCTATTGTAAATGGTAGATCCTAGTACAAAATCAATTTGATGTTCTATCCCTCTCAAAGGTGGCAATCCATCTGGCATCTCATCAGGAAAGACATCAGAATACTCCTCCAACATAGAAACAAAACTAGGAGGCAAGGAATCAAGATTAAGGTCGGTGTTTGAAAACAAAATTTTCTTGTAGATGACAAGGATCAATGGTTGTCCTAAAGCTAAAGCACTCTTAATCTCGCTTTTTCTCACATAAAAATTCTATTTTTGCCTTCCCCCTTACTTGTTTTCACTCACCAATGGGCCATTTATTTGTTTTATTTCTTTTTTGACCTCTTTTCCCCCTTTCCTTTCTTTTTTTCTCTCTCTCACCCCTTGGGTTGAAATCTCTCTCCCCTTTACTCCTTTGGATGAAACCTGTTTCTCTTTCTCAATCAATTTCTTTTGTTCTTTATAAATCTCTTGAGGAAATAATGGAGCTAAAACAACCTTTTTACCTTCATAAGAAAAAGAAAATTGTTTAGTGTACCATTATGAATAGCATATCCATCAAACTGCCAAGGCCTTCCCAAAAGCAAATGGCCTGTGTGTATAGGTATAACATTACATAAAACCTCATCCTTGTACCATCTAATAAAAAATGGCACTCTATCTTGGCGTGTCACCTTAACTTCTTCACTATCATTTAACCATTGCAACCTATAAGGTCTAAGATGCTTCTCGCATGCCAAGTTCAACTTTGGTATCATGTGAAATGGTATATTATTTGGTAATGTATTTTTTTTCATTTAGGTATCTAAATATATAATATTATTTATATTTTGGGTGTTTTGTTTAATTTATGTGTTTATTTGTAGTGTAGGATAACTTGGGTGTAAAAGTGAAGAAGAGGACCAACATTCACGAGTCGTGAAGGGATTCATGACTTGAACAGCAATGCACAACTCAAGAGGAGCTTCATGAGTAAGGGAAGGGGAATCAACAGGCTCACGACTCGAACACAAGTCACGAGTCACAATAGAGATTCACAAGTCATGAATGGAATCATGACTCAATTGCCAAAGAAGAACTTCTTCACGAGTGATACAGTGTGTGAAGGTGCATGACTCATGAAGGCATTCACGAGTAGGTATGGGCATGTGTTTTCAAGCGACATAATTTCTTAGCATACTTTTTCTCAACCAACCATCTAGACCTTTCATTGTAACTTTCCATCTTTACAACTATTCTGAAAAGACATGTTTATAAAGTTATTTTCTCTATAAATATGGATTAAAGATGCTAAAGAGGGAATGGATCAATGTTTAGTTTTAGAGAAATACAGTTATTTGGATAAACAATTTTTTTTTAACTTAGTCTTTTTAGATAATGACAAAGGAACAAAGCCAAAGGAATATGAGATATATCCGAAGGTTTATTTAGAAAGTAAAACTCTAGGGAGTGTTTATGTTTCTTTTCTCTTGTTCATTTTTATTTCCAATATGCATTTGGTTAAGTTTTCTTTGCACATTAGAACTATGCAATGGAATTTATTTAAGACATGTTATTTATTATTATGAATGTAGTTGATTTAAATCCATTTGTGTTCATTGAATTGCTATTTATGCTTGATCACCATATTTAGCTTGTTAGTTAATTTATTCGCAATGATAGTTGGAATTCTTTGTTGGAAAAACAAATGAGTTTACTTAAAGCATTGAATTTATTTAGAGATAAGAAATTCGCTTTGAGGGATTAGAGAATTGGCATAGAACTTCATAATTTTTATTTATCTCTATAATGACACGAGAGTGCTTATAGACTCTAACTGAAAACACCTTTAATGACAATAAGAGTTGCTTTAAAGAATCTTAGCTAAATTCTCCAGTCATTTTATTCATTAAACTGTTTGTACTTGTTCTTAAATGAAATTGTTTCTCTTATTTATAATGTATATTTATACCATTATTTAAGTTATTTTTAATCCGAATTGATTTAGTATATACAAGGTAGTTTAGATATTTAGTGAAATGTATAATCTTTATTTTAATCGATACCTATCCATCTGCTCTTTGTGATTTTAATACAAAATCTATCCCTTTCCCTTTGGAACGATACCCTACTCATCATATACGCAGTCTAGTATGACTAAGGATTCAAATAAATCCCCATCAAACTTCTCAACTATACTTGCACTAGCTACATTCGTGCAACTTCCCCCATTGATAATGTTTATGCACACTATCCTATTAATTAACACTTAGTGTGAAATATATTTTCTCTTTGTTCTAGGCTATCTTCTTTAACTTTCAAGTTTAAAGCTCTCCTAGCAACTAAAGATGTCTCAATTTCAGCAACTAATAACTCCCCTTCACCATCACAATCACTGTAATCTTTTAAATGAGGCATTTCATTATCACTATGTTCGAATTCAGAAGTAATTTTTCCATCATCTCTAGCTATTATTACCCTCATATTAGGACATTCACATGCTATATACCCCTTACCCAAACATTTAAAAAATTTAATTTCTCTACAAGGAATAGGAGTGTTAGAGTTACCTTTAACACCCTTATTTGGAATTTGGGGTACCTTTTCTTTTTTGGGTGTCAAATTTGCCCTATAGGGTTTAGATACCCTAAAGTCCTTCTTCTCCTCCTTTTTGGTCCATTTAGATGCCAAAGAGTGGTTTAAGTTGTTGCTCGTCTTATGAAAGCTTCTACTATTCTTTTGCTTTTCAATCTTCATTGCCATGTGCAACATTTCTTCCAAGGAGTCATATTTGTATAACTCAATGGCATCGGTAATATCATTGTTTAGCCCACTTAGAAATTAAGCCATGGTGACCTCCTCATCCTTCTCAATATTTACTCTCACCATGCACATTTCCATTTCCTTATAGTACTGCTACACTGATTTTGCTCCTTGCATAAGCCTATGCAATTTTTCATGTAATTTTCTAAAATAGTGTGAAGGAATAAACCTTTTTCTCATGGCTTCCTTCATGTCTTCCCAATTATTAATGGGACGACTTCTTACCTTCTACTCAAATTGAGTTGCTCCCACCAAAACACTACATAATCAGTGAACTCCATAGCTACAAGCTTCACCTTTTTTTTCTTTTGAATATTTGTTGCATTCAAAGATCATCTCCATCTTTCTTTCCCACTTCAAGCACTTTTTTGCACTATTTTGGCCTTTGAAAGAAGGAATCTTGAGTTTGATGTTGCCCAAGTTCCTATCTATCTTTGTACTAACCTCTTCTCCATCTTTATCATCAAAGTCATGCACTACATGTTGTTTAACAATTCGGTCTCTCCTTGATATCCTTCTAGGTACATTGGATGTGCTTTATTCATACCTGTCTTCCATCCCATCCATCCTAAGGTTTAACTTTCAAAATCTCCCTAATGAGTGCTTGATATAGCATCTTGTTATCGGGCACATTTATATCATCCTTTTGGGATGTTTTTTTCCCATTAAATTCTTCAGTCATGGTGTATTGCCTGCAAAAAAGTGTTAGATAAAAACCTTATAAGCACTCCTTTACGTGTTTACACTCAAAGAATGTCACTCCTCTCATATTTCACACAATTAAGGCTTTTACCCTCTTAATATCCTCACACTCTCTTGCCTTTTCCACTCAAGCTTGCAACTTAAAAATTTCAATTCAAAATTTAAATCACAAACCAAAAACTTGAGCACATTTTAAAAAAGCAAGGACATAAAAGCTAACAACAAAAGATAGCTTAAAAAACTAGAAAAGAAGACTCTAGACATAATGGAGCGGTCAAGAGTTGTGTACCACTTGATGATAAGCAAATTAGAGTATTGGACAAGCAAAGATATTATAGCAATGTAAATGAAGCAAAAATAAGTTTAAAATAAAAAAAAATAAGCAATAAGAATTAAGAAAAATGACAATATAGATAAAATGAATGAATTTGATTCACTACAAAGTAAACCAAATTTAAAACATAGGCATTCTACCTAACAAAGAAAATAAATGAACAAAATACCAATTTAAACTAAATAAAGTAGAAAACATGCAAAACAAATCAATTTATAGCCAATTTGTTCACTATGCCGAATGATGTAATAAGCTTGATTAGTGTATCAAGTTATGTGCAAAATAGTGGCAAAGTGATGGCAAAATAGTGGTAAAGTGATGGCAAAAAGATGGCAAAGTGATGGCAAAATGATAGCAAAAGTTTTCAAAAATAATAGTACAAATGATGGCAAAGTTACCAAAAATGGTTGCACAAATGATGGCAAAGTTACCTAAAATGGTTGCACAAATGATGGCAAATATTTCTAAAAATGGTAATACAAATGGATAGCAAATGATGAAAAAAATGATTGGCACAAATGGATAATAAATGGATAGCACAATGTTTGCCAAGTAAAAATCCTTGTCTAACTAGGATTATGATTGTAATTTCAAATTAGATATGGATTAGAATTTTTGAAAGCCTAAACCCAAAGTAATAAGGATTAGTTCTCCTATTCTTTAAAGGATTCCCAAAGGTGTAAGGAAAATAATTAATTGCTGCCCCTCCTAATCCTAAATCAAAAAAGATTACCTTTCACGCTTATAAAAGGATTAGGATTAATTTTGGCTACTTAAACTCTTCCTCTTACTAAATTACTCTTTAACTTTTTCTTCTTCTATTTTTTCTTCTCTTTCACATTTTTTTCTCTTTTTTTAATGAACAGTGATGATGAATAGTAACGATAAACAGTAACTATGATTCCTTTTTTTAATAAAGGAAATAATAACAAAACAAAAGACTATTAAGATTTGGTTTTCAAGCCAAGCAAGAAATACGATTCAAGTTAGGTTTCAAAAAGGCTTTTTAATGAATCAAGAACAAAGGTAAGTAAAGAACAAGGCTAATTTAAACACAAAAAGAACACAAAAATTAGAATGTTACTAATACTAATTTTGACATGTATATAAAGGAAATCAAAGAAAGAAACACAAACCAAACCTTAAGATAAATAGGAATTTACCATACTTTTGGCTATAATACCAAATGATGCAGAACCCGAAGGTTAAAGAACCCAAAATCCCTTAAACATATACTTTGATCTCAAAAGACAAAGAAGATAAACACCCTCCCTATTGAACCCCCAAACAACATGTGAATGGAATCACAAATAATTGGTATAAGAAGAATAAGAAAAAGGCCACAATCAAATGATTGATAAGTAATTCTAATTCTTGATGTAATAGAAACGATAAGCAAGCAATCCTTACTAATCTCTCTAAAGAGTTTCGGCCAAGCCAATAAGAGAAACCTCTCAAAAGTTTAATTCATCAAAATCTGAAGTTTACATTCCTAAGTTAGCCTATTTATAAGGTGGCTAACCCTAATACACTTTTAAAACCCTAAACAAACACTAATAAGGCCTTAATCTTTATGTGGCTGAAATTCCCATAGGCTTACAAGACAAAATAAGCCCATTCTCCTACTTAAAGAATTAAAATAAATCCATAATAATGGGCCTTAGTGAAGGTGGCGTGTAGGCCACTTGAATAAGGCCTCACTTATTCAATAATCCAATTAAACTTAATGAATTAAAAGCCCTAACAAAAAGCCAAACAAAATAGCCCCTTAAACCCATTAAGATACAACTTTAAATAAGTCATGTGACTTTTAAATGAAACATATAACTTATTCAATTAAAGCTCAAGTTATATAAGCCCTTTATGACTTAAGTTGGTCCAATTTCTTCATTTGGTTTCAAAAGGCTAAGTACTTTATGCTTGCCTTCAAGTTCTCCATAACACTTCTTAAAGGCATCTTCGTTGAGTTTTTGTGTAACAGAACCTTGAACATAAGATGACATGGCTATCCTCAGCTTCTTAGCACGCTATTTTCTAATTGGACCATTAGGCATCTTTAAAGGGTCTTTGGTTGATGGTGGATCCGTATCATTTACATTTTCATTCGGAGATATGTCTGATAAATGGTTATTTGAACCCAACTTAAGACAAAAAAAAGTAACTGAAAGATGGGGCATTAATTATAAAGTCATCCAAAACATCTACAAGAAAAAATAAAAAATCATGGACAGGAAATCAATGATTGTAAGATGAGAGGGTTAAATTGGCAGTGACTCAGTGCGGGAGGATAATTACATTTTTGTGATGTCATAGTCAATGGTATTGATGAATTTCATTTAATCATTATATAATTGTTGTTATTATCATTATGAAGTTTTCATTTCCCGTTTTGATTTTTGACATTTGTTATGCTTTGAATGCTTAGGAAAGACACATTTTTCTTTTATAGGAGGCAAAGGTGGACCACTTTTGAAGGAAATGACATTGAAATTGTCAGATGAGGTGTTTGTTTAAATTTATCTTGTGTTCCATAATATTTTATTATTACTACTACTTCTTTTACTAGTAAAAATAAACTCTTTTTTTGTCTTAGGCTTTTTATATGGCCATGATATTTGAAAATACTAAGTTGTATATAGGTTATATATACTTAGACTTCTAATATTCTGTTTTAGTTTTGAAATTGCTTGCTGTTTTTTAGCGCTAAATTACATTAATTTTTTGAATAAAAAATAGTCCACAAAATCATTGCAATTCTCCTAGTAAATTCATTTTTGCTGGCATTTTAGTTTGGATAGTTCATCACTTATTTAAGGTTGCTTTTATTGCTTCCTTATAGGTATGCTTGTTAGCTTATAATTTCTATGAGTACACTGTATGTGAAATATGTTATTATTTAGTCTAGTTCCAGTTGAAATACATTCTTTTGCAAGTGTCATGTAATATTTTCCAGTAAAGTTTGTGGTAAAAATATTACTATTTATTTCTTGTAAGGCTTTGGTCTCATTTATCTTGTTTAAATGCTAATGACTTCTATGCCCTTTCTTTTTTTATATATCCATGAAAATATTCAGTTCTTGGCCCCTCAAATAGCATGAGATACTAAAACTAATTTCTTGTTTCTTGAAGCATTTGTAATCTTTTACTACACTATTCTTAACATAAGGTTCTATTTACAAATGGTGTTGGGCAGTGGGTACTATGGCCAAGTGTCTTCTCAGTGCTATTTATCAAATGAAGAGTAGTTTCTCATGGAATATATCTATTTTAATTTTCTTTGTTATCTAAAATATATTAATCTAGTGCCATGGAGAACTCTTGCAATTATCTGTACCTATTTTTTAATTGGACAATTCCCCATTCAAGCTGTGTATAATTAATTGTTTTCATTACTTGTCTTGTTTAGGTTGAGAGATGGAAATGTCATTTTCAACTATAGGTATTACAATAATAAGTTGCAAAAGTAGTTTAGGTTGAGGGATGGAAATGTCACTTCTTTTTATGAATTTCCTTCTTTCTTCATGTCTCAACAAAGTGGTTTTTGGAACTCATCCACATTCTGATTTTCCACTATTTACTCTTGTAGCTTGTCTGAAATGTTAACATTCCCGTAACTCTTATTATAGATGATTCCCATTTAATTAGTTGCAATAGGTCTAAATCATGGTTTAGTGAGCAATTCACATTTTATCTTTGATGTGTAAACTCACTATTATACTTCCAATGTTACAAGAGTTCAACTGGAATAGTGCAACAGTTGGTTTACTTCAGTCCTCATTTTTTGGGGGTTACTTAATGACTCAGGTATACTTTTGAATTACTAGTATATCTGCATTAACATACAAATGACTTGAGGTCTAAAAGAGTTCAGGTTTATGACCTTAGCACTGGATTTATTTTTAAAGTGAATTTATGTGTGTGCATGTTACTTATACCTTCATACCCCCTCTTATAAGACTTTTTTCATAATGTATTTTATTTCTTCTACATATTTATCCTTTCTTGCATTATTCTTCTTCTAGGAAAATTATTTTTATGATTACTATTGTATTTCGATATGATCGTTGGTCATATTATAGATATTCAAGAATGCCAGAAGAATTGTTACCAATAATTGTTACATCTTTATTATCAAGGACTGAAAATGGGTTCCTTTACAGAAGTGATCAAACTGGTTTGCTGGTCAGTCTGCTTTAAGTGATATTTTAAAGATTGTTGCATTTTTATTTTTAACTCTTATTCTTATATCATATTTTTAACTATATGTATAGGCGACTATTTTAAGTGGCCTGATTGCAGCTTCATCTACGTTACCTCCATCTCCACGTATAAAACAAATGCTATCAGAAGCGATAACAATAGGTTAGAATTGTTATGGTTTAATTTTTTTATGTTATGCATCAGCATATATCATGAGGTTTGGAATGGTTAGCATCATTTTAGAACAAGAATAATAGACTAGAAAAGTATGGGACTATAAAACTAGAAGTGAAAATGTAATATCAAGCAACTAATGATTTCATTCATTATGAATCATGCTAACCAATAACATATATCATGCTCATTTTATCTGCATTAACCACTAACCAAACTTGAAACAAATAAATTGAAATCTAATGCAGTAATCTTCATATTAAATATATAACAGAACTCCAAATTAGTAACAAACGTTTTCATTTCAGAGAAGGTGAAATGCAATCTTGTTATGCAACTAATTCCAGAGAATACATTTTAAATATTTGAATTATTTTTTCTCATTCTTGATCAATTACATTACAAATATTATAATCTAGGGCCTTAAAGCATTGATACACAACTATCCAGACATGGCAGTTTCATGCTGGGAAGAAGTTTCCTCTATATTCTCCAAAATATTGGGGGCTGCTACTCTAGAAGCTCATGCAAGAGTATGGAAGGGCCATACAGTAGACAATGTTGGGTTTACTGGATATAAAAGTCATAATGACAATTATCAAGGTATATATCCTTTCTTTTTCCATGTTTCAACACTTTCTTTCGTACTTGATATTTCTACACATGGTATAAATCCTGCTTATTTTTATACAAAGTAAAATTTTTTTGGTTATAACAGAAAGGTAATTTTTTTCCTAACTTTTTAGGAGTGACTGCTAATCTATCTAAAAATAACCGAATTGCTAGTCTATTTGATATTCTTCTGTATTTCAGTTTTCAATGCTCCCTGATCAAGAGGTACCTAATTTTCATCTTTTCTTTTTTCAGGTTTTGGATGCATGCTTTCGTGCATTATTTGGATTCAGAGGAACTGAAGATCTAGCTAATAAATTATTGGATACACCATTTATATCTGATTGCATAAGGACAAAGAGAGTTTCAGTAGCTTTATCATATGAACAAGAGAGTGTAGTGGATAACAAAGAAAAACCAAAAGTATTCGAGCTAGGATACAAGCATTGGTAAAAAAACAATAGAGAAGCACATGCCTTTGATATTGTTTCACACTTCTTCCATGGTTGGTTGGATTTAGCTTGTCTGTTTTAAATATTTTGTTCAATTAGATGATATTATGATTGATCTTTAGGATATTGTTTATGTCACTGTTCATGCTTAACTTTCTCTCTCGTGTTACAATTGTATGACTTGGTACAATTTGGCTGGTTGGACTGAAAACTGAGCAAGTGATTGCTAAAGATCATACTAATTTTTCAATCTGGGTTATATCAGTTACTTTTAGCTGAAAGCTTGAATGAATATAATATCATTTAAGCCTAAAATGTATTAGAGCTATATCCAGCAAACTTTAAAAGCAAGTGGCTCTTTGGATTTGTGTTCTCATTAATTATTTCACTCCACTGAATTCACTACTGCACTATTCTCAATGCAGTATAAGAACTCATTATGCTTCAAAAAATATTTATTTAGAGATATTTTGGTGCTGCCATTGGGAAAGCAAAGCAAGCTGTTAAAATGGACTTGTTCTTAGCTTCAATGGTTGCAAAAAAGTTAAAAAAAAATTAATACAGAGATAGGATTTTGCTATATAACCAATTTAAATTTTTGTTGCTTTTTGGAATTTTTTTTCTCTGTGATATACCAAATGTATTGCTAATTTATGAGTAAGCTCCACAGATAGATATTGATTTTCAAACTTCGAAAGTAATTGCGTGAAAAATCAACAATAATTTAGTGATGGAATAGCAACAATAATTCTGTCGCAATTCTTTAATAATACTTGGCAACAAAAATTAATTTTGGTTGCTATAAATAACAATAGAATTTCTATTCGGTTGCTAAATATAGCAACAAAAATTGATTTTGGTTTCTAAAAATAGCAACAAATATACACTGAATCTTATACGAAAGTGAAGGTTCTAACTTATAAGCCATATGAATCAGTGATTTCAAGCAAAGTTCTACCGTTTAATTTGAAAAATAAGAAACCCCCAGTTTTTACTTGTCATGCTGAATATATTTATAATTCTAAGTATCCAACTCCAATTGTGACAAGATAATTATTCACCATCATAATGGTAATCACATGATGGCAAAAGGTTTGTTAACTTCCTAAGAAAATTGATTAATATCAGCTGCCAACAAGGCTTTCAAAGTATTGATACTAACCCTCAAAATCATAATAATATAGTAGAGCAGCATCAGAATTGGCTCCAGAACTCCAAATCCAGTGGATGATCTCTATTTCCTAGTATGGACTTTAAATCAAAAAATTAATTTTTGAATGTCCCACCAGACAGATTATACCTCACTATTGCACTATCTATATGCAGTACAATCACAGAATCACCATTTTCAGCATGAAAACAGCTCAATATGCGACAATAATTTCCAGAAAATACCATTCTAAAGGATTGAAGATAGAAATGAAGAATAGTCAGATGCGATCTCCAGAACATCACAATCGTACCCATCTTTTTAACCTATAGCATTCAATGGCCCTGAGACTTTCCATGGGAATAATAATAAAAATTTAAAAGACAACATGAGAAATCAATTCTATCATCTGAGGCATAGCAATCAGCATTTGCAGATGAAATGAAAAATATGTAACACAGTAATATTAGTTATCGACTGAAAAAAAACCACTTGACCCAACATAAACAACTGTAAACTTCATAACAAATGCATAACAAGTCTTCACATATTAATTTAGTTTCTACACAAAACATAGTCTTACCTATTGTCATGCAGAGCGACATCGCTAATTTAATGGTTTCTTTCCAAGATCTGCTCCCTGGACTGGACTAAGTAGCCAAAACAGAGGAGCTAACAGTTGCAGCAATTAAAGCTACTGCTCCTCGAAGGTACTCTCTGTGTCCCCAGAAGGGCTATAGGGGACGAAGAATGCTAAAAACAAGAGGGGAAATCTGCAAAATGCAAGGGGGAATCTTTTTCTTCTTTGCGAGAGAGAGGGGGGATTATTGAGGCGCAAAGGAAAGTAAATCGCAGAAAGTGGGGCTTTTATACCTAGGGTTATGTGAAATAGCAACGGAATAGTTTCGGTTGCTAAATAAATTGGGTGCTAAAATAGCAACGGAATAAATTTTCGTTGCTATTTTAGCAACGAAAAGTACTTTCTGTTGCTATTTTTTATCCCAAATTTTCTCGCCGTCCAGTGTCGCCATATTTAGCAACGAAAATGGGTATCCGTTGCTAATTTTCGTTGATAAAATTTGGCGCAAAAATTTCCCACATTTTTTAGCAACGGAGTATAACCATTTGTATTCTGTTGCTAATGCAATAAATCCTCAACCAATTTTAGCAACAAAATTAGTTTTGCGTTGCTAATTAGCAAGGAAATTTTATTTTCGTTGCTAAATTAGCAACGAAATCAATTCCGTTGCTATTTTTCCGTTGCTATTTTACTATTTTCTTGTAGTGATTCACATTAATTCCACATTTTAACCTTATATATAACCAAAATTCATCTAAAAATATTTATTTAATTTCCATAAAATTTACAAAAATTCATGGACATTATATTTCATTTCTACTATTATTATAAGCTTAATTTCATCAAAATAAACCAAATACACAGCATTTTTCATCAGAGGAAATTTTGGCATCCATATGAAGTCTATCATACACAGGTTTTTAAATTATTTAAACTTCCTAATAGTCATATTTGAGGTCTAATTACACTATTCTAACATCAGTTTCAATTATACAAATTTCTATTAAATTTTTCCTAATAAACCTAAAGGAAACTCATACAAATTATAGGAAAATAAAAGGATTTATTAGTCATTAACCTTTTTCTTGTGCTTTAGCTTACCTAGGCTTCCTTTTTCTTACCTTTGGCCTTGACAACTTATTATTTCTCTTGAAATCCTACCATGGATGAAATTATCATCAAACCAAACCCTATGATTTTGATCTTAAATGCTCAAAATAACAACAAATATGAACTCTAGGCACCTAAAACTAGTAGTAGGCACCTTAGAATCAAATTAAAGTCAAGAAATTCTCTTACCCCAAATTAATACCTAAACTTTGTCACTTGATTTCTCTTGATCCCTTTCCTTAAATCAAAGGTTAGAGGCTGTTAAGGTGCTCTAGAGAGGTAGGAAATCTTATATTATACTTGAATTTGGTGTAAGTTAGGAGAGAGATAGAAGGAATTAGAGAGAGAAATGGTGAAGTGGGTTCGGCTAAGGGAGATGATGAAAGACGCTGGTGGAAATTTTTTGTTCTCCCTGATTTTTCTATCCCTTAAGAGACTAAGAGATGGGCTAGACTTGAGCTTAATTAGTGGGCTTAAGTTATTTTTAGTTTAAGCCCATTAATTGCCCGATAAATGGCCTTAATTAAATTTTCCCACTTTTCAACTTCAAATCACTTCAAATTTGATTCCAACACTCTTATCACATAAAAAATAGCCTTAGAAAAAATTTCAACTCAATCAAAATTCATTTCTAGTTAATGTCAACTAAATTTGTCAGATTTAAAATTACCAGTGTTATCAAAAAATTTATTTTTTCAACCAAAATATTCTACACATTATTTTAGGCATATATATAATTTTTTTAATAATTTTTAGACTTCATTTACTATTTTTAACGGCTCAGTGAAATTTTGATCAAATAGTTACCTAAAACCCTAACCGCTCCATTTTTCATGCTTTGGACTTTTGGAGGTCTATTTGACCTCAAATTCACTTCAAATTTTAACCCTAGACTACTCGTGATCAATATTTTTCGATAGTTAAATAAAATATGTTTCGCTTTCGGGGATATTTTTCAGCCTAAAAATATTATTCACTATCGAAAAATGCTATTCACAACTAACTCGATGTAAGGCCATTTTTATTCTCCCCTACTAAAAGAAATTTCATCCTCAAAATTTACCTGTATCGAAGAGCTTAAGGTATTACTGTCTCATTATAGCCTCGAGCTCCCAAGTTGCCTTTTCAATGTTGTGATGATGCCAAAGCACTTTCACTAGTGGAACCTGCTTATTCCTGAACTGTCTAATTTCCATAGCGAGGATCCTCACCGGTCTTTCTTTATAAGTTATATCAATTTGCACTTGAATTTTCTCTATTGTGATCACATGGCTAGGATCAGACCTGTACCTGCGGAGCATAAACACGTGAAACACGTCATGCATCTTTTCCAACTTCGATGGCAGCTTTAATCGATAAGCTACGGGACCCACTCGCTGAGGTATCTCATAAGGATCAATGAATCTTGGACTTAATTTGCCCTTCTTGCCAAATTTGAAAATTTTTTCCATGGAGATACTTTCAGGAAAACTCTATCTCTGACCTGAAACTCCATATCTTTCTTCTTCAGATCTGTATAGAATTGCTAGCGATCCATGGCTTCTTTAATCTAACTTTAATGATACACACCTTCTCTTCTGAATCATGGATCAAGTAAGATCCTACCAGTTTCTTTTCACTCAATTCGATCCAACATAGAAGAGTTATGCATTTTCTTCCATATAAAACCTCAAAAGGAGTCATTTTTATACTGGACTGATAGTTGTTGTTATAGGCAAACTTTGTAAGAGATAAATACTTTTCCCAACTACTATGAAACTCTAGTACATAGCATCATAGCATGTCTTCCAGAATTTGAATCACCCATTCTGACTGATCATATATCTGAGGGTGAAATGCTATGTTGAAATGGATCTTTATACCCAGAGCTTCTTGCAGATTTTTTTAAAAATGAAAAGTAAACCTGGGATCCCTGTTCGAAATAATAGATGATGGCACTCCATATAATCTCACTATTTTGTTGATATATATTTATGTCAACTTGATCAAAGGATAATCCATCCGAACAAGTAACAAATGAGCAAATTTGGTGAGTCTGTTAATAATCACCCATATTGCGTCATTCATCCTTTGAGTGATAGGTAATCCTATGACAAAATCCAAAGTTACCTAGTCCTATTTCCACTCTGGTATCAAAATAGGATGAAGTAATCCTGAAGGAACCTGGTGTTCAGCCTTTACTTGCTGACATATCAAATATTTGCTCACAAACTTTGTCACATCCCTCTTCATACTTGGCCACCAATAAATAGATTTCAAATCCTGGTACATCTTAATACCCCCAGGATGCATGGCATAGCTACTATGGTGTGCTTTGGTAACGATGTTCTTCTTCAGTTACTCCTAATCTGAAACACATAGTATTTTCTTGTAGTAAAGGCTTCCATCAATATTCAAAGAATAGTCTCCTTCACTGATATCCTTTAACTTGTTTATAATATTTATCAATCGATTATCTTTTCCCTAAGCCATCTTCACTTGTTGCAAAAAGTTAGGTTTCACTTGCATTTCAGCTAATAAAGCTCCTTTTGGTGCAAGACTCAAGCTAACATTTATAGCCCGAAGAGCTGCAAACATTACTATCAATCAATTACACTTATCAATCACTTATGCAGATTCATTTGAAAGCATTTACATTACCTAACATGAATTTTCTACCAAGTGCATTAGCTACTACGTTAGCTTTCCCTGGATGGTAATCAATAAAGTAATCATAATCTTTAATCAACTCCAACCAGCGTCTCTATCTGAGGTTGAGTGCTCTCTGAGTAAGCAGATATTTTAAACTTTTGTGATCAAAATAAATATAGCATCTCTCTCCATATAGGTAATGCCTGTAAATCTTAAGTGCAAAAATAATAGTTGCTAGCTCCAAATCATGAGTAGGATAGTTCTTCTCATGAGTCTTGAGCTTTCAGGAGGTATAAGCAATCACCTTGCCTTTTTTGCATTAGAACACAGCCTAAACCATTTTTGAAGGCATCATTGTAGATCACAAAATCCTTACCCAACTCGGGTTGTGTGAGAATGGAAGCTTCTGTCATCACATTTTTGAGTTTTTGGAAGCATTCTTGACATTTATCAGTCCATACAAACTTGGTATGCTTATGTAGAAGTCGATTTATCAGGATTGCAATAGTGGAAAAGCCTTTTTATGAATCTCCTGTAGTACCCAGCTAAACCCATAAAACTTCTCACTTCAATCAAATTTTTAGGTGGCTTCCACTGAAAATTCGTATCAATCTTTGAAAGATCCACCTTTATGCCTTATGTAGAAATAACATGACCTAGAAAAGATACCTCATTTAGCTAGAAGTCACATTTACTGAATTTGGCATATAGTTGCTTTTCTCTCAGAGTTTGCAGAATAATTATTAGATGCTTATCATGGTCCTCCAATGTCTTAGAATACACCAGAATATCATCGATAAAAACCACCACAAACTAATAAAAATATGGGTGGAAAACCCTATTAATCAAGTCTATAAAGGCAGCCGGTGAATTTGTAAGCCCAAATGGTATGACCAAAAACTCATAATGGCCATACCTAGTGCAGAAAGCAGTTTTAGGCACATCTATAGCTTTTACTCCCATTTGGTAGTAGCCTGATCTCAAGTCAATCTTTTAAAGTACACCCACTCCCTTTAACTGATCAAACAAGTCTTCAATGCAAGAAAAGGGGAATTTGTTCTTTATAGTCACTTTATTCAACTGTCTATAATTGATGCACAACCTGAATGTCTTATTTTTCTTCTTTACAAATAGGACCGGTGCTCCCCAGGAAGAAACATCGGGTCTGATAAATCCCTTGTCAAGCAATTTTTGTAATTGAATCTTCAATTCTTTTAATTCTGCTGGTGCCATTCTATAAGGAGCAATAGAGATAGGTGCAATGTTTATAGAAATATCAATAAAGAATTCCACTTCCCTATTAGGTGGTAAACTTGGTAACTCATCAGGAAATACATCCTGAAACTCTCTAATAGTAGGCACTTCTGACACCTTTAGACTATCTTTCTTTGCCTCCACTGCATAACACATGTAAGCTATGCAACCTTTTCTGATCAATCTCTTAGCAGCAGTAGCAGATATCACATTAGATAAGAAGTCGGTTCTCACACCTACCACTGTGATCTCTCGACCATCTTTAAGCTTTAAAGTGACCATTTTTCTTTTACAATCATTAGTCACTTGGTGGGTGGATAACCAATCCATCCCCAGTATCACATCAAACTCATGAAAGGGTAACTCAATCAGATTTGTTGGGAATACATGACCCTAGGTACTAATCGAACACTGTCTGTATACTTTATTCACCACTATACTATGCTCCAGAGGATTACTCACCAAGATATCCTGGTTCAAGCATGCCTCTTTCATCCTTTTATCCCCAGCTAAAGTAGTGCTAATATTGGAATGAGTATAACCAGGATCTATCAAAGCATATACTGAATCAGATAACATGAGAAATTTACCTATTATCACATCTGAAACATCTTTCTCCTTTTTTGCTCTAATAGCATACATCTGTCTTACAGCTTGCCTCTGTCCTTGCAATGACTGCCGAACTAGCCTTGAAGCTGAAGTGATAGGGGCAGTTCCCCTACCAAGACCTCTTGGTGCAGAGGATCCAATACCTGATGCTGGAGAAGTGGACACCTAAAGCATGCTCCAGTCAAATATCTGCACTCCCTAGGATAAATCTTACCACAATGGCCATAAGCAACTATTGACCCACTGTCTCTATCTCGAGGTATACTAGCTGCTGAAGTAGCTGGAGCTCTGCCACGTGGGGCACTACCCTGACCCTGGCCTGCTGGAATTGGTGGACTGTCTTGAGGTGTTGGATATCCTTTAAACTTCTTTTCCTGACCTCCCTTACCACTGGACTCTCCTTATTTAATTTTTTACTGGAATTGGAACTGTCTGTCAGCCTGAATAGCTTCTAATTTAAGTGCAGCTTCAACCATAGCTCTTAAATTAGGGTACCTCTAAGTCCCAATAATATATATGAGCTTTGTGTGCAGTCCTCTCTCAAATTGCTAACATAACTTCTCATATGTGGACTGGCTCTCATCAAGATAGGCACTGAGGCATTCAAACTCGCGTTTATACTCAGCCACTAACTTATTACCATGTTTAAGCCTCCATAAGGCATCATGCATTGAAATATTATACTCTGAGCCGATATATTTTTGTTCAAACTTGGACACAAAGAATCGCCAACTCAATAGATCCACTGGGGTGTGTCTTCTGACAGAATCCCACAAAATAAAAGTTGGGCCCTATAGTAATGCCACTATGCCCTCCATCTTATTCTCTATTGAACTATTTGTAATTTTAAATAGTCTTTTTATTTTAAATAACCAGTCTTCTGCCTGTGCTGGTGTCAGAGGATCTCTTCCAAAAAAATCTTCAACCCCAAGCCTTTTTAACTGCTTCAGAATAGGCTTCCTTCTGGGTGAAACTGGCTGAACCTGTGCAGCTGCTTGTAAAAGCTGAGCTTGTCTAGCCTACAAGCACTGCTGAATATAGTTGGCCATTAAGTTAAGAAAGTCCAGATGTTTGGGTGAAGGCGGCATGGCTGGAGTAGAAGCCTGCTGCTGTGAGGCCTCCTGTTGCCCAGTGCCTATAAAAGCCTCACTTTCATCATCCCCCACATGCTTGTCACGGTGGGAAGACATCTTTTCACTATAAAACAAAAAGGAGCAAGTACACATTAGATTCCAAAACATCCTTTTAACTAGCAATTGGCATGTATATACAAACAAATCATTCACTTATTTCCACTCAAATCTTAGAATCGCTTAAACCATTGCTCTGATACCATAAAATGTAACATCCTTATTAAAACAGTCTTACAAATATATGTAATTGGTCGGAATTTTTTTTTAAAAAAAAAACCTTTCCATAATTACCATACTTCTTTACTTGAGGTTATTACTCCAGCATTTTAATTCATAATTTCTATTTGCTGTTGACCTATAACCTTTCAATTTTATGATTTTTTTTTCAAAAATCCAATAATATAACAGCTATATTCTTAACTAGCCCCCTGAAAAGCAGATATTAACCACAGCCTCTTCGAGGCACAACAGTTTATAACAATTCATATATCGCATCCATATTTTTATCACACTTCACAAATATAAAATTCAACCATTGCTAATAACCATTTACATACTTTCATAATCATCATGTTTACTATTACATATCAGTTTTCTCACTGTAACTATAAAATAAATGCATACATGCCAACAAAAATAATCATTCATATTCTTTCAGCATTCTTCATCATGCCTCGTGTACTTTTTGCTCCAAAAATATCAGTACCTACACGTAGTAAATCCTATATGCTAAACATTAAACATGCCTAGTGGTGACTAACAATCATAATATTTCCCTAACATTCATAATTACTCTAATTATAGGAACTTTACCAATTTTTCTTAACCAAAAGCATTTTGCAATATTTTTAAATAGATTTTTCAATTCAATACCAAAACTTTGCATAACGTTTTAATTTAGTGCTTAATCTTTCAATTTATTAAAAAAAAATACCCTTTTTACACATTAATTAAAAAATTGCCATTTCTTTTCTCATTTTCACCTTTTAATCTATTAATTGGTCTACAAATTACCAATTAAATCTTGTTTTGATATTTTCATGTAAAATTACATTTTAATCCCTTAACTTTTCAAAAGTTGACTTTTAAGAGTGTGTGTTGACTAAATTACCATTTTACCCTAACTAATCATTATCTTATCACTTTTACTTGTTGAACCTATTATTTGAGAAAATTATCATTTTGTTCCTAAAATTTTTATTTCTTTTCATTTAGGTCCCTTTTCACTTCTATTTTTACTTTTAGTTTTCTTTTACACTTTTAACATATTATTATCATTATGCCCCTAGTACAGATCAGGTAGAAACTTTCAGACAGGATATACGGGATGTGGATCCTACAGGATCATATACAGACTTAAAAATGATCCCAAAGGACCATGTTTCGTAGAGCAGATAACAAAGAAGATATATACTATGAAAGATCAGAGATCCTACCATAACAAAGCAAGTCACCATAACTTGCATTGCGGTACAGATATCTCTATGGCCAGCCAATTATATCCTAAGCTAGATTATACTACCTGACTATTTCTAAAGGCATAAATTCACTTAATAGCAAATTCTTATTCAGATTTTTCATACTTTTCATTACTTTTTCGATACAGCCAATTCGCAGTCAGCCTTTTCAATCTCTTTTACACAATTTGTGAATTATCACAATAATTCATCATTTTCTCATCAAATTATGAATTAATTCACATTAATTCCACATTTTAACCTTATATATAACAAAAATTCATCTCAAAAATATTTATTTAATTTCCATAAAATCTACAAAAATTCTTCAACATCATATTTCATTTCTACTATCATTATAAGGCTTAATTTCATCAAAATAAACCAAATACACATCATTTTGCATCAAAGGAAAATTCGGCCACCATATGAAGTCTATCATACATAGGCTTTCAAAATTATTTAAGCTTCCTAATAGTCATACTTGAGGTCTAATTACACTATTCTAACATCAAATTTAATTATACACATTTCTATTAAATTTTCCCTAATAAACCTAAAGAAAAATAATACAAATTATAGGGAAATAAAATGATTTATTAGTCACTAACCTTTTTCTTGTGCTTTAACTTGCCTAAGCTTCCTTTTTCTTACCTTTGGCTTTGACAACTTGTTCATCCTCTTGAAATCCTACCATGGCCGAAATTATCATCAAACCAAACCCTATGATTTTGATCTTAAATGCTCAAAATAATATTAAATATGAACTCTAGGCACCTAAAACTAGTAGTAAGCACCTTAAAACAAAATTAAAACTAAGAAATTCTCTTACCTCAAATTGATACCTAAAATTTGTCACTTGATTTCTCTTGATTCCTTTCCTTTAATCAAAGGTTAGAGGTTGCTAGGGTGCTCTAGAGAGGTAGAAAATCCTATCTTATGCTTGGATTTTCTGTAAATTGGGAGAGAGATTGACGGAATTAGAGAGAGAAATGGTGGAAGTGGGTTCGGCTAAGGGAGATGATGAAGAAGCAGGTGGAAATTTATGGTTCTCCCTAATTTTTCTGTCTCTTAAGAGACTAAGGGATGGGCTGGACTTGGGCTTAAATAATGGGCTTAAGCTATTTTTAGTTTAAGCCCATTAATTACCCGATAAATGTTTCTAATTAAATTTTCCTACTTTCCAACTCCAAATTACTCTTATCACATCAAAAATAGGTTCTACACAAAATATCAACCCAATCAGAGTCAACTTTTGTTTCGGTTCAATTAAATCGGTCAGATTCAAAATTATCGGTATTACTAAAAAGTTTATTTTTTTCAACCAAAATATTCTACACATTATTTTTGGTACAAATGTAATTTTTTATAATTTTTAGACTTCATTTACTATTTTTAACGGCTCAGTCAAATTTTGATCAAATAGTTACCTTAAAGCCCTAACCGCTCCGTTTTTTGTGTTTTGGACTTTTGGAGGCCTATTTGATATCAAATTTACTTCAAATTTAAATCTCGAACTACTCGTAACCAATATTTTTCGATAGTCAAATAAAATATTTTTCCCTTCTGGAAGTATTTTTTAGTCGGGAAATGCTATTCACTGTCGGAAAAGTGCTATTCACGGCTAACCCGATGTTGAGGCCATTACAACCTTTCTTTTGATTCAAACTTTACACCTTAAGTTATACTTATGGGATATAAAATGTCTATTATAGGTTAGTTTAAATTTAAAGTAAATCAATATATAAGTTACATGTTTAATTATATACACCTTGTTGAAAAGTGGTGCTTATATTATGAAGTTAGTATCAATGATATTATAACCACTAGTATTGCTATATTAAATCACTTGCATGGACACGTGGATATAAACATCCCCATTGTTCATATTATATCAAGTTGATACATTATAAATTAATAAAACTTTGTTTGATATACATACCACTTTGTCGTTGCATTCAGTTGTATATTTGCCTATAGATTTCTAAATAATAATGAAATCTATATTTATAGTTAGACAATTGCATGTTTGATATAATTCATATATTGGGAATAGTTTGTTTAAATTTAGTCAATCGGAGTTTATTTATTTTCTTAGAGACAACGAGTTCTAAACCTTATATTTTTTCAGTGTCGTATTTTCAATAATTATTTAATAGTCATGTGGCAATTAGTTTTCTTATATATTTATTGCCATATAAAACCCATGATGTATCTTAGAGAGTTGAATTTGAAAATTATGGAATCATCATTACTCTAATAAGACTTAAACTTTCCTAGAAGTAACTACCCCATTTATTGAATGAAGTTTTAAGTAAGTTTTAATTTTCTTGGCAAGTTTTTATTGCTTGTTTTGTTCTCCTATGCACTTCTACTTTAAAATTGTTAGGTGGGTTTAATGTCTACATTTCTTACAAAGCTGCTTGAAATTTCACATTTGGCAACATGGTTAATTGAGTGAATTCAGGCCTTGGGATCCCTTCTAATAATATGATCAAGTCTAGATTCCAGCCATATAGGAGACTCCACGTAGTCAAAGTATGAGCAACCAATAGCGGAAAATTATAATTCTATTTGAAGCAACTTAATTTAATTGAAAAATAGATATTAGAACAAAGCATTATGACTTTTGAATATGGAAATAATTCCTTGGAAATGGAGCTATGATACCAAGGTTAATTTATTATGGTTGTTTTAAATGTGCTCTTAGATCCTTGTTGTTTAATATTTGTACCTTTAGAAGCATTGCCTACTTCGCATTTGGATTTGAACATTTAAGCAAAACAGAATTCAATTTTTATAGTGGATTCATTTGTGGCTCAACTGCATATGCTATTTGTAACCTTATTTCTTTGGTGTGAAACTTGTATGTCTTGAAATATCAGGTAATTATTAAAAATATATAATATTTTTAGTGACAGAATAGTGACGGATAATTCCGTCGTGAATGTTTTTAACGAAAGGCAAATTTACTGACGGAAATATACATACAGTCGCTAAATTTACTTAAGGAATATTTCATTTTGTCGAATTTTGCCTACAGAATACTTATTTTCATCGGTTAAATTGTCGATGAAAAATATAATTTCGTCGGTAATTTTAACGATAAAAATTAATTCCTTCGGTAAATATTGCAAATGACAACAATTTTTCGATATGCATCCCCTGATAGAATTACCGATGGACAATATTCTCCGTCTGTAAATTTACTGAGGAAAATTTTTCATCGGCAAAAGTGCCAATAACATGTTTTTCTACGCCATTTTCCGTCTTTAAATTTCGTCATAAATTTGATTTTCCTATGGAAATTCACTCAATTCTGTTTGGAATTTCCGTCGGAAAAATGGATTTTTCTTGTTGTGAGAATGGAGGGAGCAACTATATTTTTACTCATCCTTCAATTAATGTGACAATTTCCTATTATACTGGTTAAGAAAATTTTCATGACTCGGTGTAGATAAGTGTTTTTAGCTAACAATTAATAGTTTCTTAATCTTCAATTTTTAAATAGCTTCTAACAAACCACCACCAACCATAAGCGAGAAAACTTGGTGCGCCACGTACAAATCTCACCTTATATTGCTGTAATCAGCAATAGACTTGGTCCAAAAGAAAAAAAAAAAAAAATATTTCCGCCCAATAAGGAACATCAATTATTAATCTACAATCACTTCTTTCCATTATAAATATAAGGATCTTTGTTTGAATCCATCAAACAAAAATCTATCCTTAAGAACAATGTGTTTTTCTTCTTTCCATGCAATAGTTTTAGCTATTATCCTTCTAATTCCAAAAGTTTTTGGGGCAGATCCACTGTTCCATTTTGTTCAAGCTCTGAAAACTTCACTGCAAACGGGCAGTACGAGACAAACCTGAACAAGCTTACTTCTATTCTTTATGTTCAAGCGCCTCCATCGGGTTTCGGATCCGGGTCATCGGGTCAATACCAAGACGAGGTATATGGACTTGCTCTTTGTAGAGGAGATGTCTCAACCCCAGATTGCAAAACCTGTGTGGCCCAAGCAGCTAATGAAATTCGCAAACGTTGCCCTTATAACAAAGCAGCAATCATTTGGTACGATTATTGTCTTTTTAAGTACTCAGACGAGAGTTTCTTTGGCCAAATTGATAGCAGAAACAAGTTCTATATGTGGAACTTCAAAGTTGTAAGTGAACCAGTTACTTTTAATCAAAAAACAAAGGATTTGTTAACCCAATTGGCCCGTAGAGCCTATGGTAAGCCAACATTATATGAAAAAGGTGTCTTACAACTTGGAGCATCCACTAAGCTTTATGGTTTCGTTCAGTGCACTAGAGATCTTTCCGTTGAAAATTGTGAGAATTGTCTTAATGGTATTTTTTCTGAACTTCCAAGTTGCTGTGATGGGAAAGAAGGCGGTAGGGTTGTTAGTGGGAGTTGCAATTTTAGATATGAGATTTATCCTTTTTTTAATGCCTAGAAGATGACCCCGAAATCATTACACCTGCAAGTTTTTAGTTTTACATTGAATAAGAGTATATTGGACTACTAATAACCATTTTCTTTTCTTTATTTGTTTCTGTTGTGTTTTCATTTTAATCTTCTTCATTCTTTTCATGATAAGTAAACAACCTTTTTTTTTTTTTTTACGTTATGCTATCAGAATATTTTAGTGCTTTTGAATGTATATCATGAAAAAAATATAGAAGTTAAAATAGAAAAGAAAAATTAAATTGAGCAATTTTAAGAAGGTATCTACTAAGTAATGCTGCATGTAAATATGTCTTGAATTTAAAAATGAATATGTAATATTACATGTTTGTGAGTCTTAAATATACTCTATAGGGTGAATAGACTATAATAATTTTTATAAAATAATTAAAGTAAATTAGAACAGATAGCATATTCAAACAAAGATATAATAACAAGATGAATTCATTTTATGCATTTAACTTAAATTAACTTTATTTAACCTTTTTAATAACAATTATACATGTCTGGATGAAACATGTCTGAATGAAACTTTTGGTGGATAAAAAGTTCAATTAAAACTTGCTAAAATAATTTATACAAAAAATTCAGATGATTAAGTGGTAAAACACATATTGGTTTTATAATATGTTTTATAGAACATGTACTAGGTATAGAGTAGACAAATTCAGCAGGGCATAAATATATAAAACACAAAATGAAAGAAAGTAAAGCGATAAATCTATTTGACACAATGATTTATAGAGATTCAGCTTTTACCTACATCCTTTCCTTGAAAAAATCTGCATTGAAACATTTAGTTTTCCTAACGTGACTGTATTTAGTGGGTAAAAGTTAAAAGCCATTTCCATATGTAGCCATCCAAAATTTTCTTTGAAACGAAAAACTAAAAAACACTTAACTTTTTTTTTTTCAATCCCAAATATACTTCAGATGAATAGAGTATATAATTTTTTGAAAAGACCGAAACAAATTAGAATATATAGTATACTCAAGTAAAGCTATAATAAAAAAAAAAAAAGATACATTTCATGCATTTAACTTAAATTAATTTTATTTAACCTTTTTCATATCAATTATACATGTTTGGACAAAATTTTGGGTGGGTACAAAATCAATTAATACTTGCTAAAATAATTTTTGCAAAAATTTAAGTCATCCCATGGTAGAACACATACTATTTTTATAACTTGTTTTGTAGAACACGTGACAAGTATAACATAGACAGATTTAGCACAATATAAATATATAGAATACAAAATGAAAGAGAGTAAAGAGATAGACAAATTTAATACTGCAATTTATAGAAGTTTGGTCTTTACCTATATTCTCTTCTTAAAATAATCCATCTTAAAGAGATTTTTTTTTTTTCTATTGTGACTATTTAGCGAGTAAGAGTTAAAAGCCATTTATATATGTAGCTACCCAAGTTTTTTTTTCAATGAAAAACTCACTTAAACTCTAGCAACCTAACCTCACATGGTTTTTGATAAGTTTCACTACATATTATTATAATTAAAAACTATAATTATTTGAGAAAATGTGATGGTAAATGCTCATAATGGAATGAAGATTTACACACATATTATAACTTAATAGAAAATGTGTTTTTACTCTCATGTTTCAACACTAAAACAAATGTTATATATATATTGAAAGAATTTAGGCGTTAAGTGTGAAACTTAATTTCAAAAATGTTTTCTTAACTTGAAAAGATCTGATTTTGGTTTCTTTAAACAAATTCCAATAGCTATAATATATTCCATAATTTTTCTTTCTTTTTTCAAATATGTATACATGGAAAACTTAATTTTTAGAAACAAATAAATTTAATTATGTCAAAATTTGATTTTAAAAATATTTTAATGCAATGAATGATAGTGTGAGTATACAAATCATCATGAATGATTTTACAATTATTTCTTAATATGTCTTAATTTGTAAAATTAATATCAGTATCAGATCCGATTTAGATAAAATGATAAAACATGTGATGACTTATTTTATTTCAGATAAAACACTTAACATTTGAGTTATTTTACGCATTCACGGAACAAATTTTAAAAAAACCCAGAACTTAATTGATTAGGCTTTTTTGTTATTTTTCAAAATTCAGATAACGCTAAAATTGTAGTATTTGGAGCCAACAATATTTACTCTAAGAAAAGAAAAGGAGTGCTACTGTGATCCGGGATAGCACTGCAGAATTGGAGGTACACGGTATCATTTTTACCGAATAGTTGCTTTTTTTTTTTTTTTTTTTTTTTTACAAGGATGGTGAATTTTTTTTTTTTTTTTTTATTTTTTAATGATGATGAATGTTTATTAGTGTTGATTTTTATAAAGGGTAGAAGGGGGACACGTAGGTGTGACGTATATTTTAAGAGATACTATTTTTACACTTTGATGCCTAAAATTTATTACTTTATAATTTAATCATTTCAAGTTTTAATTTATTAGCCTTTCAATTCATTAAATTAATTAATTACATTATCTGGGTCCCTTTGACTTGAATATTATTATATTTTATTCATCGAATCTTTACTATTATTTATTTATTTATATTATTTCAATATAAAGTTAAATTGACTTTTAACTTTTTACATTTTCCTAAATTATCCATGATTAATATATTTATAATTAGCTTTTTATTTATTCATAAATTTAATTTATCTATGATAAAACAAATATATTAGTATCTAAACTCTATTTTTATCATTTTTTTTACCAATAGGGATGTAAGAGCTATAATTTTAATATCTTCTAATTTTTATTTGTTATTTTAATATTTTGGAATAATAATAATAATCTATATTTAATCAAATTCATATGTCAGATTAAAATTTATTAAAAAAAATTAAACTACAATTTACAATATAAAATCATATAAGAGAAAAAAGAATTTTAGCACTAATATTCATGGACTTATAAATTGAGTATGTATATGTAACCATCTACAGACCATGCGTTCTTACACTTTAACCTCGTATTTATTTGACACATAATTCTTGACTAGATATATTGTCCATTTTATAAGCAAAATCATACAAATTTCTTTAGATTAATCAGAAACTTAATAGACGTTTTACATCTTTACTGCTACAAATAAATGAATTACATCTAATACCTAAACTTATGACTTATCCTCATCCACTGTTCCCCGTCTTTCCTTCAAGTTAGCCTTCGAACACTCACCTAAAAGAAAAAACCATATGCCAAGTTATACTCGGTGGAAGTACTGCGTATTAGATACATAGATAAACAATTAGTAAAGATAATTTCACAGCCTTAGGTTGCTATGATCTCTGATGTTTATTATTTGACTTTTCTTTTTGTCAGAAATTCATGTCTATGAATTCTTCCCATATTAAATATTCATGTTTGTTTTCTATTATTGACTATCATTTAACTAGCATTCATTTGTAGGTCTCATGCTACTGTATTATCACACCTACTTTTACATACTTGTTCATATATAACAACTATTCATAACTAGATATAACTATAACTTAGATACATTTAACCTATATCGGTTTCCATGTGTCCATCTATCTTTGAAATTCGAATACTTATTAGTTCAAAGTAATTTCGTTCGAACTTAGAACATATATTCCAAGCTTTCTATGTATCTTGAGTATGGAAATTAGAACCATGTAGTTCTACACGTTCAAGCCTTTATTATGTCAACTTTTAGGAATAATCATTTTCTAACATATTTTACTATTATTTACATCTAAACAGATCATACTAGCATTTATATTGCTTAGGCTTTTAGAGTTTTCAGTGCATCTTTCTCTGTATGCTTATTACATTTTATTCCTTCTTGGTTAGGTTTGTTAAAGTTTAATGCCTTTATTTACTTGACGGTATTTGATTCAAGTTTATATAATGTAGAATATTATGGATGAGCATCTCACTATCTCTTTCTTTAGCTTGATTCTTTATTTGATGTATTCTATTATTAAGTATTTTCTTCAACCTTGAACATATACTATGCTCATGAGTCATTATATTAAATAGAATTGCATACACTAGTTTCAGAATTGTTTCATCTAACTTAATGCTCTATTATCCTAATCTACAATGGTTTTATCATATTAACGCTCCATTTCAAGATCTAAAGCCTTAGTTTTATCTTTTCACATCGTACATTTGCTTATAATTAATTTCTATAGTTGAAGATACCCTTATAAATCAATTACTAAACTCATATCTCATTTCTTGCATCAAATCGTGTGCATATAATTTACATACAGGTAAATCATATTTATGCATATAATTCATATAACTCATAAGGATATACACATATCTATCTCTTTTGCATATGTAATGGTTATAGTGCATATCTCATTCATGTTTCTTACACTACAAGAAAATCTGGAAATAGCAACGGAATAATTAGCAACGGAAAAACAATTCCGTTGCTATTTAGCAACGGAAAATAGTTTCCGTTGCTAAAATTGGTTAAACTTTATAAATTTAGCAACGAAAAATATTTGGTTAGCTTCCGTTGCTAAAAGTGGAGGAAATTTTTGGCGCCATTATTTAGCAACGAAATTAGCAACGGAATTAGCATTCTGTTGCTAATTAAGGCGGCAATAAATGGCGGATAAAATTTGTGACGAAAAATAGCAACGGAAATTAAACTCTGTTGCTAAATTAGCAACGGAAATATAATTCCGTTGCTAAGTTTCACTTTCAATGAAAAATAGCAGCCGAATTTATATTCGGTTGCTAAAATAGCAACGGAATAATTATTCTGTTGCTAAATTATGGGCATTTAAGTAATTTTTACATTTGTTAGAAATATAAAATGGAAAAACCCTACATTTGCCTCATCTCCTCCCTCACAGACACCGCCGCTCCTCTCTCTGTAGAGTTGCTTCTCTCCTCTTAATCCCTAGGTAAGTTTTATATCCTCCTTTAATGGTTGTTTTGTGATGGAAAATTGAAAGAAAGTTGAGGGATTTAGATTTAGGGATTTTATGAAATTGGGGGAAATTTATTTATTGTTGGTTTGAGCTTAGTCGGGGTGTGGATGATGTCATTGTTGTTGGTAACTCCTGGCCAAAATATCGAAGTGCCCTCTGAACAAAACAAGAAACAAGGTGGCCCAATATTTCAGTGTGCTAAATTACAAAAAAGTTGATCTACTTTCATTTATTGGCAGCTGTGTTTATTGGTAACCTTTACCCAGATCCTCGCTTGTCTTCCGCGATCAGGTCTCACTCTCGACAGCACTCACTCTCTATCTCTATTTTATACTCAATTTTTGTGCTTATCATTGAGAAATTCAGTTTTAGCTCAGAGCTTTTACTCCACATGAACTGGATGACCTCAAATCATTGTTTACTTCTTTAGCCGCTCAATCAAATACCAATGGGCAATAAATGTCCCTCTATGTTTTTCAGGTCTGGTTGTTTCTTTTCTTTTGGTATTTTCATTTTTATTTACCCACCACTTTGATCAATAAACTTTTGAAATTATTTGGATTTTTTTATTTTTAATTTATTATTATTATTTTTTTGTTTAGGCATATTTTGGATTGAAGGGTCCTTTGGGCCAGAGATTGTTTGACTTAGTTACCCAGAAGCGGAAAGATGGCAAACTCACATTCCATGACCTTGTGATTGCTAAAGTAAGGAATTTTCTTTCAACCATTTATACTTTTCACGTATATTGTATAGATGTATTTATATTTATGTTGATCTGTATACATGCAGAGCATTTATGAGAAAGGAACAAGAGATGAAATTGATGAGTTTGTTTATCAATTACTGGATGTAACAGATGATGATTTTGTTGGAAGGTATGATCATGTTTATTTCTATATTAGCTCTACTTGGATACTGGAAGTGTGGACCGCTTGTGCATGTTATTCACTACTTTTGCAGCTATGTTGATGGTTGAATTTGGTGACCCTATACTGTGTCATTTGTGGGAAAGTTCCTTTTTTTTTCCTGTATTATGCTGCTTTACTTCTGTTGATTGTGTAACATTTGTATTATTGCTATGTTTTTAAAGTGGAAATCTTTAAAAATTTGCATCAAAATGGCATTCAGTTCACCCAAAATGCTCTAGGATAGGACTGTTTCCTTGTTCTACACCCGATCTATTGTTATATAATTATATGTAGGTTGAAGCATACAGCACAGAGCGAGCATTGCGGAAGATCAAATGTCACTCTACTTCAGTGCTGTCAATGTAAGCATTATAAATTTGTTCAACTTATTTTTAATTTAAAAATATAGTTACCGTTACCAAATTTGCTTATATTTGCTCTTACAATCCTTACTGATCATAGTTCAAATGGATAATTATTTAATAGTCTGTATTTAGTACTCGATGTGTACTTATGCATACCATAGTCAAATTGCTTCAGTTTAAAATTGTGACATATTTTCCTATTGATAAACAAATAATTTTGTTGGATTTTTGTTAGATTCAGTCGAATAATTAACAAAAAGGAAATAAAGAAAGAGAGAGAAGAGGGAAAGAATAAATTTCATGTCCATTACACATTTTGCTATTAGTTTTGATCTACGGAATATATGTATTAATTATGAGATGTGAAACAAGAACATGAAACCATCTAAAGGTTCATGACCAATTGGAATTAAATCGAATAATTATTATTCTCCAGTTAGTTACTGTCTTCTACATTTTAGTGTAGACATTAAAAACATCAAAAGAATCATTGATAAAAATAAAATAGAAGCAAATAAGTTTTATCTTCTTTTTGTTCCAAAACATCCTGATAGGCTCGAACTCAATGTCTCAAAACTCCGGGTTAATTTTACCCACAGTCACTCAACTTATCACTAATCGCGCAAAAGTAACCGACTTTTTTTTCCTTACTTAAAAGTAACTAAACTTATTACAAATTTACATAAAAGTCATGATCACCAGATTCCGGCAAGAATATTTGCCGGATTGATGACATGGCATGTCACATCATATGTTAGACACACGTGGAACGTTCCACATTTGGGTCAATTTCAGCCACGGTCACTGAACTTATGATTTATCACCCAAAAGTAACTGACTTATTTTTCGTGACTTAAATGTCACTGAACTTATCATATTTTTTCAAAAAAGTCATCTTGATCGGGTTATATGTTTTTACTTTAGTATAATATGATTTATAATTTTTAGACACAAATTTTTTTATATTTTTAAAAATAGTTTTCATTTTCAATTTTTCGGTTAATCGAACCAAACCGATCGAAATTTTCTATTCAGTTGAATTCGATTATTCTATAAATTTGCTTCGATTCGGTTGATTAAAATCTTAAAAGTTTGATTTTCGGTTATTTCGATTCTGTTCGATTATTGAACAGAACTGACTGTTGCACATGGCTACATGGAGATGGATTTATCATCACATCATCAGCTATGACACATTAGCTATGGACACACATGGATTGTTGATGTGTCAAATATGACACATTAGCTGATGAAGGTGATTTGGTAGCTGAAGTGTCAAATATGAAATATTAGCTTATGATGTGACAATAAATCCATCCCTATAAGTATCTAGTCAAGATAACTTTTTTTGAAAAAAATGATAAGTTCAGTGACATTTAAGTCACGAAAAATAAGTCAGTTACTTTTGGGTGATAAATCGCAAGTTCAGTGACCGTGGCTGAAATTGACCCAAACGTAGAATGTGCCACGTGTGTCTGGCATATGACGTGGCATGCCATGTCATCAATCTGGCAAGGGTTCTCGTCGAAATTCGGTGATCATGACTTTTATGCAAATTTGTAATAAGTTCAGTTACTTTTAAGTCAGAAAAAAAGTCGGTTACTTTTGCGCAATTAGTGATAAGTTGAGTGACCGTGGGTGAAATTAACCCCAAAACTCCGATAGTCAGTCCAATACTGCTGAAGTAAAGCTTATTAATAAATATATTTGTTTTTCGTCTTTTGTGATACATGCATAACTAAGCCACATGTTGCCAAAAAGTTCAAGAATTGAACTTATATACATATATTATTTGTTTTTTTGACATGCTACCACATATATTTATTATTATATAAATATATTTCAACTTGTTTTCCTTAGCTGCTATTAGTAACTTATCCACATTGGAGTCGTCGAAGCTGCAAAATTAAATATTAATTTCATATCAGTTAATGAATATATATATATATATATATATATATATATATATTGAGAGAGTTAATTTTTCAAATAAATTAATTACATTCCGTGGAGGAAAAGGTATGGCTTGTAGAGTTCAACCATTCGCATCACAAATTTGATACTTCTATGCAAAATGCTGTACTTCCCCTCCAAACGGTTGCAGCACATTATATTTGCCAATTTTAGGCCCTGTAGTCAAAATTTCATTTCTAGACATTAAGATTCAATTAAATTATATACATATATTATTTTTTTTTTGAAAAATAAACATTTATTTGTGAACAAACCAAAATAGAATGATATCGGCACTTATTTGCAATAGAAGAGAGTACATTAATTACCCATTGTGAAGTTTGAATTTTTGCAGATTCTTGAGCTATGATTTTCTCTGAGTTCCCATTGTGAACTTGGAGGGTGGATGCTTTTGAAAACTTAACTCCAAGCTTATGGCGAATCTCAAGTTGACCCGACAAATCTTTTATTTTTCCCAAGCGGAAAAACAGAGAGAAAATTGTTGTGTCAATTTGTTGAATATTTTTCCTATCTCCCAAAAACTTTGGTAGCTGCATGGAAGATTCTCTCCTGTCAGTCGGTGTTTACTTTTTCAGTCCTGAGTTAGTACTGAAGGTCAATTGAAATTTCTGGAAATTGTTTATTAAGACTATAACTAGTTTATTTTATTGCGTTCTATTTCAGGTTGGTGATGCCCTGATACAGTTATATCACAATTTTATCTCTGATTTTGAGACCAAGATTAATCTTCTCAAGCTTGCACATTTTGCGATTATGGTTTCTCGTCAGTATAAAGAGAAAGAAGCCGCCATTAACTATCTTGAAGGGATCATTGAAAAGATTCGAGCAAGCAGAGAACAACGTAGTGAGGAGCCGATTCTTTATATTAAGATGCAATTAGCAATTTTGAAGCTTGAGCAAGGGGATCAAAAGGAGTCCAAGAAGCTTTTGGAAGATGGTAAAAGTACATTAGACAGTATGATGGACATTGATCCATCTGTGTACGCCAGTTACTATTGGGTTTCATCTCAGTATCATAAATATAAACAAGAATTTGCTGAGTTTTACAGAAGTGCTCTTCTTTATCTTGCATACACTTCTGTGGAATCCCTCTCAGATTCATTTAAACTGGTACACACTTTCATCTGACTCTATAATTCAAGGCTAAAGGGTGTATTACTGTATTTTTTATTTTTATTTTTTGTGCTATGCTTTCCTGAGGCTGTGATTTGAATTTGCCATGAAAAGTAAGAGGAACCAATTTTAAGTGGTATAGTCTTACAATCCACATTTGAAATTGATACAAATGAGTACTTTGTTTTATAAATCTTTAGCAGCTCATAAATGCAAATGATTTTACATGTTTCTTCTATCTTTCAAATCTTGGAGTAGTTGCTGATGACACATGCAATATCATATGTTTTAGTAATGGCTCTATATTTCTAGATTCTTAATGTAGGCATTAATGCATATCTCTTTCATTGGTTAATGTTAATGCTCCTGTATTTATCAATTTAAAACTTAACTTTTTTGATAATAAGATTGAGAGTCAATCTATCAAGTGGAGTTCCTTACAAAGTGAAATTATAACTATTGCATCAATGAATATGAACATGCTAATTGTTGCTGCTATTAGCATTCTATAATATACTAAATTCCACATGTAAGGGATGTGTTTAATTTCTTTGAATGCATCTTGAGACCTTCATTATTGGTTGTCATGTATTGACAATTTGAATATTTGATTGAGGATTTTAGGATTTGGCATTTGATCTTTCTCTTTTTGCGCTTTTGGGAGATAACATCTACAACTTCGGGGAACTGCTGGCTCATCCTATTGCAAGAATTTCTCGGAGTTTCTTTTATTTGCACAATAATTGTTAATTGTCTTAATAGGTTTGATAGTTAACATCTTTGTTGCTAGTTATGCAAATTCTCTTCCTTGCCACTAGGAGTGTCTTTGATTTTAGGAAAGTGGATTCCTGTGCCATTATTGAACATTTTTTAGGCTTTCATTGAATGGATATTTAATTGTCACTTTTTAGACTCAACTTAATTTTTATTTCCATTTAATTGTTGAACGTGTTGCTTTTGAATGCCACCCCTTTTTGGTGTTGAGTTCATATTATGCAGTGTCGATTCATAATCCAGCAGTTATGAAGCCTGCCTGTAAATGAATCTAAGTTCAGATTGTAGTTTTGGTAGTTAGAAAACAACTTTGTTTTCTTCTGTAGGGTACAGGTTGCTTATGGATATTTAAATAGCTAAGCAAAGATGAGGGATGTACCTTAATCATGTTACCGGTAGGTTTTTGCATAAATTTTGTATGAAAATCAACAGTAATATAGTGACAGAAGAGCGACAATAATTTCGTCGCAATTTTTTGTAATACTGGCTGAATTTAGCAACGGAAATTGATTTCGGTTGCTATAATAGCAACGAAATTTCTATTCGGTTGCTAAATATAGCAACGGAAATATTAATTCCGTTGGTATTTTAATTAACATCCGTTACTAAATTTACCAACGGAAAAAATTTCCGTTGCAAAAAATACCAACCGTCAAATTTGCAACCAAATATTCCGTTGCTATTTTTCGTTGCTAATTTTTAATAGCAACGGAAATTCAACAAATTCGGTTGCTAATTTCTGTTTCTATTTGCTAATTTTCTTGTAGTGTTACTAAACTTGTTCATATGTAATATTTCAATCATTTTCTATATTGGCCTACATAAACTCTGCAAAAGTGGATAATAGGTGTATGTAGATACCCAAAGGTATCGGACATAGATACTCGAAGGTACTGGTCATGTAGAGATCTATAGATATTGAGCATATAGAGACCATAGTATTGACATATAGACACCATTGGTGTCAGTCATGTAACAGTTGTACGGTAACCCTATAGGCATGCCTATAGATACCTGAAGGTAACATTCTTATAGATGCCCATGGGTATCAATTTGTGGATACCTAAAGGTATCAAACATGTGGACCGAAATGGGATCGATACTATGGTCCTAAGTGGTGACAAGGCTATGGACCCAAATGGGGTAAAAATCTATGATAGCTGCAAAGTACCTTATAGGCATGCCTATCTATCCATAACCAAGTCTTATACGTAGGCACTGTAAGTATACTTTTTTAACATCTTATTAACTAATTGCACATTTCATCTTTAAGATGCATATATTAATATAATTTCACTTGATTCATGTGTTCATATCATGTATATATACATCCATACCAAGGCATGAGACTTCTCATTTGCATAAAAAAATACTTTTTATATGCTTTATCCAATATGTAATTCATCACTAAAGGGTGTGTGTGTGTGTGTGTTTGTGTGTGTATATATATTTCATTTGCATATTCACATGTATATAATATAAGCATATAATTACAATAGTTATCTAAAGGTTCATTATATATATGGAAGTCACCAAACATGTGCCTTGTGCATATGAAACCTCATGCATTTTCATATGTCAATGTAATGTCACATATTTCACGTTTATTAAATTATGCCTTAGCAAGTCATATGGTGTTCAATGAACTCATAAAATCTATATTAAGTTCATGTAGACCATTTAAATATTAAACATGTAATCAAATGATGCACTTATACATGTATACTTATTCACACACACACACACACACACACACACACACACACACGAGCATATTTCTCCCATGAAATTATTTGTTGAACATATTTAAGTAAAACCTAGGAAAATTCTTAACCTTTATACTTATTCATTTAAGGTACACCATAAGCTTACATTAATACTTATTACATTAAGGCTCCTTATATATACTTAATTCAATTAACATGTATTTTTCCATATGGATATATACATCAATGCAGATATATGTACTCATAATTAAACTCATATCATTCTTTTACATGCTTATGTAAATATAAGATATGTTTATAAGCTTAATTATGGCTTAATATATGAAATATACGTGTAAACCTCTATATTCATGCCTAGTACTTTTTCTTATTTTAAAATATTACCATTTATTTCATATATATTAAGTCATATTATAACCTTATGCATGTATTTATAAAGTTTTATTAACTTTAAAGTAGGTTCAAGTAAGTTTTGGTTGTGTTCAAAAGCGAAATGTGCAAAATCAAAACATAAAATAAAATGGGATAGAATAGGGGCATAAGGTGGGGAAGAGGATCTGCCTAATTATGTGGGTGTATGTAAAATCTAGTATTCGGACAGAAACACTCTACACGATTGGGAAGAATCTCTTCCCCATCATGTGGGAATCAAAGATGCAAGTTTTCAGCGGATTAACTCCTTAGGGTCATATTGTATTGGGTTTTTGACTATCTAAACAAGCTTTTCTAGAGAAGTGTCTTCTAACCAAATGTTGCACTATTTATTAGGTTTCAAATGACATAAAAATCAAATCATTTGGACTCTTACATAATGAGATATTCAACAAACAAATGACAGAGTAGTAGCCAAAACTCAACTTCAAACCAAAATTTGACAGTAATGGAGGTAGATTCACATTTCAGTTCTTTCGTACAAGTTTTTAGGTATATGTCTCTAGTTTAATCTCTAATTAGAATCATCCAATTTAGAGGTCTATAAGCTGAGTTATAGCCAAAATACTAAAGCTGGTTCAGGGGGTATTCAAGTAGAATTTCACTAACTCATCAACCAAATCCAAAACAAAGTTTAAACATGTAATTTAATGTTAATTTCGGGTCTCATCAATATTATTATACTCTAATTCATCCACATGCAAATTCAAATTACATCTAACTTAAACCAAAAAGGGATACGAAATTATCATACATTATTTTAGCTAATTCCTCAACTAAACTTCTTATTTTTTTTCCTTAGATGTTTTTTTCCACTTGTTTGATTAGGAACTTTACTTGATTCACTAGGGATCTCAAAA
Source organism: Excoecaria agallocha (assembly GCA_037975025.1). Classification (NCBI taxonomy): domain Eukaryota; kingdom Viridiplantae; phylum Streptophyta; class Magnoliopsida; order Malpighiales; family Euphorbiaceae; genus Excoecaria; species Excoecaria agallocha. The sequence continues at coordinate 80,019,921 of CM075807.1, forward strand.
TGCTATTTAGGGGGTGTAAAATCGGAGGGTATAAAGGAAGAAATTTTTGATTTTCCAGCCAAATGGTGGCCGATCCTCCCTATCTCTCTTTATTTATATGGTTTGTAGATTTTTCTTTAAAATCTTCTAGAATACTCTTACAAATGTTATCCTCCCATTAGTCTATTTTTAGACCCATGTAAAGTTCTCATCCAATCCTCTAACTTCCTCCCAATTCTATATTGTTATATGACATTATTCCTTTAATTCATTTTAATCCATGACTCATGTATATTTATGCATACATGCCTTAAATTGATAATTTACCAAATTGCCCTCTCACTTTTACATTAAAATCATTTACATCTTGAGCAAATCTGTAGCGCTATTAACATTTAATATCCATCTCATATACATCCTAAACATGTCATATTACTACTAGGGTATAGTTTGGGGCATTACATCTTGACCTTCTTCCTCTAATTCCCTTCCACTCAGATGGAGTGATCCTAATGGTTCCTCTTCTTAAGTCTCATAAAAAGTGAAATCTTTATTAACTTTACCCAACTTTGGAAATTCATTCTCTAATAATATGAAATTTTGTGATTTAAATTCTATCACTGTACCATTCTCTTGCTTATCCATAAAAATATATGCTTTTGATACTTCATAATATCTCATAAAGATACTTTTTTTACCTCATGGTTTTGATTTACCAAATTTACTAGAGGTTTCATCAATATAAGCAGCACAACCCTAAAGTTATAAATGGCTTAGGTTAAGTTATTGATCAGTCTATAACACATTAGGAGTGGATGTGATATATTTGGAGGGTATAAGGCTTAGAACATATATGGCTGTCAATATAGCATATTCCTAATAGAAAATTGGCAAATTTGTCTAAGCCATGATAGCTTTGACCATATCTAAGAAAGTGCTATTTCTCCATTTTATAACACCGTTTTATTGTGGAGTTCTAGGAATGGATAACTAATGCTTAATTCTATTTACATCACAGAAAGCTTTGAATTCATTCGACAGATATTTTTGATCTTGTTTAGTTCTTAAAGCTTTAATCTTCCTATCTAATTAATTTTTGACTAAGTTCATATAATTTTTGAAGCAACTCAATGATTATGATTTGTGAGAAATCAAATGTACATGACCATGTTTAGTATAGTTATTTATAAATATGATGAAATAGTAGGCCTTATGTGTTGCCCTTATATTCATTAGACCACATATGTTAGAATAAACTCACTATAATGGAAATTTGGCTCTAGTTCCCTTTTCAAATAGTTTTATAGCTAGTTTTCCTTTTAGGCTCGCAAGTAGGCAATTTGACCTTATTCAAGTCACCTAACAAGCCCATTTTGGCTAATTGACTTGTTTGGTCTTGTCCGGTTAGCATGCCATAATTTCACATCATTCTCATGACTATGTGAAAAAGAATAAGATATTAGAGAAAAATAGTATTATTCATGCAATTAGGATTAATATCTATAATAATAAAATCATTTGAAATAAAACCAAAACCATAGTAAATATCATCCAAAGATAAGCATACATTGCCATCCATAAAATGTAAATTGAAACCAAGTTTCATCAAAGCTAGAATAGAAACTAAATTCCTACAAATATTTAGGGCATAAAGTACATCATGTAGGAGTAGGGTTCGACCTTTATGTAAGACTAATCTACACACACTAATCCCTTAAACTGCCCTTCTAGCATTCTTTCCTATATAAATCCATTTTGTTCCATTTGAAATTTATCGAAATTCAACAAAGGCATCATGATCCCTTATTACGTGGCCCGTTGCTCTTGACTCTATCACCAACAAAGGATCAAATTCAGTTATAAATACAAAACTAAATATTCAAATTTCACTCACTCTAAAGTTAGAATAGTATACCTATTTGGGCATAGTGTAATCTCATGCATAGTATCATTTTTATTAGCAACATAAATATTTCACTATTGAGATTTCATCCTGCTTTTGCCTTTAGACCTTTTGTCATTATGTTTCATCTTTTACTTTTTAGATTCTTAAGTATTTTCCTTATCCCTATTTCTAAAGCTTATCTTCTTATTCTGGGTAAAAGCTCATTCTATTGGAATGTAATTATGCCATATGCACTTTGACATTGACCTTAATCACTACCAAATAATCTTTTCAAGATATAAACATTCCCAAACATTGTCATGCTATCAATATGAGTTAGTTGCAATTTCATATGCTTATAACTCTTAGGTAAGGAATGGATAACAACTTGCACCTACTACTTATCAGTTAACTTATGACCAGCTTCACTAAGTTCTTATATATGTTTTCCATCTCTTTTAGATGTTTTCACATGGTTTGATTAGACTTCTTTTGGTAAGTATTAAATTTGATCATTAATGATTAGAACTTAGTTAGAGTCATAGCTCCAAATTCCTTATGCAAAGTGATCTATAAAACCATTGCATTTTGATACTTGCAGAATTTCTTAGTGATATCATCACCCATTGCACTAAAAAAGATGATTTGACCAATGGAATTTTTCTTTTTCTATGACACATTACCATTTTGGTCCTGCTTATGTTGGGCTGTGGTGCTATCCTTTGGTTCAACCATAATTAGTCTTAAGGGTTCTAGAGCCTCATGCTCTTCAAACAAATACTGTATCTTCATATTCTAGATTTCATAATTATCACTGTTCAGCTTCATATCTCTATTTAGCTTGGAGCCTTAAAGTAGTAGTCATGTGGATCCTATGATCACTAATGGAACAATGTCACACATTATTAAAGGAGAAAATGCAATATATACTATTACTATGCATTCAAAATAATAAACTAGCAAAGTTTTTTATTAGGTTTAAATTCAAACTATATTTAGTGATCGGTGTCTAGCAAGTGTACTAGATCGGCTAGTAATATAGGGAAATAAAATTATGACCCAAAATATCGAACCCAAAGGAAACTTGTGCTTGTATGTGCTATTTCAACTTCAAAACCAATTTTTGTGTGAAAAGAAAGAAGAGAAATCCCAAAGTTGTGATGATTTGAAAACAATAATTTAAAACTAAAACAAAGCAATTAAAAGAATTAAACTAAAGAGGAGATCTATTGAAAACAAGTAAATTAAACGGGGTAAAAATCAATGATAAAAACAACTTTCACTAAAGGACTATCCACCTTAACCAATATTGATATGACTTAATTAAAAGAAAACATACAAGTGATTATGGAGAATTCAGTTTAATAAACCCAGATAACTTTTTCAAGATTATCATTCCAAGTATTAAACTCCCTTATTCAGAACAATTCAATACTTAGCATAAAATTCTGAATTAATTCCCTAGATATCTATTAAAACCTTTCTCAAGAGTTTTAATTTCCAACTATTCTTAATTACACCTTTCTTAATCTTAATTTAATCAAATTAACACATAATCATAACTTATTCAGAATATAAACATGTATTAATTCAACTAAATTAACCTAAGAACATGCAAGTCATTAATCAACTTAAATCAATTAATTAACCGATGCTCAATCACGTTAATAATTAACTTAAAATTGAATAAAAACAAGACTAAGTTTAAGAACCAAGAAATAATCAACTTGTATTAAATTGAAGAACAAACTCAAGTCATAACAATACAAGTCAAGGATTCAAGTATCCTTTAGCAAAAATTAAAGAAACTACTCACAAGACATAGTTAAAACTAAAAACAAAAGTTGAATAAAAACAGTGAAAACAAAGAACGTAAACTAAACTAAGAAAGCAAAGCTTGATTCTAAGGATTGATCTCCAAGATTGGCTAATTCGATCCCCCTTTTCTGTGTTTTAGCTTGCTATTTATAGGCCAAAGGAGATCTAAATTACTTCCTAAACTCTTAGAATTGAATTGGAAGTAATCTAGCTGCTCAAAACAGGAAAATCTGCCAAAACAAGAAGCTTGAGAAAAACTGCACGAATAGGAATTCTGGATCACGTGGCCATGCCTCCATCAGTGTCTTTTCTACACATGACCACGTGCCCATGTTACTCTTCATCACACGTGGCCACGTGTGGACTTTTCCTTGGGTCACACGTGGTCACGTGTCTTGCTTCCTTCTTCCTTTGATTCTTCATGTGGTCACGTCCTTTTACTTATATTTCTTCATTTTCTTTTCACATGGCCACGTTCCCTCTCAAAATAACTCCTTCACGTGGTCACGTGTAATATGCTTTAGTGTTTTCACGTGGCCACGGCTCAAAGCTCTGGACTGGACGCTCGTAATCTTGCTTAAACTTCCAATATTTATGCTTTTGGCCCAAAACTTTGTATTTTTTACACTTTAAGCCCTTTTTTATCAATTTGACCCTGAAAATCATACAAAACACAGAATTAACCTTAAAAACATAAACATTAACAAAATAACTCTAATTTAACCTAAATAAAACCAAAATAACTAAATAACACAACTAAAAACACATTAAAAACTATATATAATTCACACTTATCATTTAGTATCTAATTACCCTCTAAGTCCTAATATTTAATTTTATAGGTCAAAATTTCATGTATAGTAAATTTAAATTATTGGATATTAATTACTCAAACTTAAGAGGGGATATAATTTATTAGAATCATTAAGTCTGAACTTCGTAATCATGCAATAATTTTACTCATTAACCATAGTTAAAGTCAAATATAAGACCCTTAACATGACCCTAATCTAATTTGTATAATTGAATGGGATTTTTATTTAATTAAGATTAAATAAAATGAGGAATTTGTATAAGTATGGGTCAAGAGGGGGGTAAATTACCATGTTATTATGTTATTTGCATGAGAATAAAATTTTAGAGCATGGTTTAATATTAATTGAGGGTGTAATTGAAGTAAAAAGTATTAATTTGGGGTAAGTTTATAGTTTCGGAAACTCAATGGTCAAAGTGGATAGAAATTTATGTTTAAAGGTCAATTTGAGAGAAGGAATAAATTGATAGGTTAATGTTTGAAAGGAATTAAATGGAGAGGTTAAAGTTTAACATGCAAAGATTAGCTAGGTTATTTTGTAGCATGCAAAAGGTTAAAGGACTAAAGAGGGAATTATACCTTGCTATTATAAAAAGCCAACTTTGAAGAGAGAGAAGAAAGAGTGGGACGGCATTTCTTCAAGAAAACGCATAAATGTTTTTCTTTCTCTCTCTTTTATGATTCAAAGTTGATTTCTTAAGTAATCTTGAAGAGGAAATTGTGCATGTTGGTTAATCAAGAGTTTAAGGCATTAAACTAAGGTAATTAATCTATTAATGAGCCCTTCAGCATCTTCTTCTTCTTCTTCTTCTTCTTCTTCTTCTTTTCATTTTGACTGAGGAGAACGTTAACTGTGTGCTGGAACTTGAATGTCGATGATTTTTGTGAAGGAGAAGAGGAAGGAAGGAAGAGTAAAGGAAAGGGTATTGCTAGAGGTTGAAGACATTGGGTTTTTTAGCCAAGGTATGGGAATTTAGGCTTTTCATATTGCATGTAAAATTGATTGCTGGAATTGGGTATGATTTACAGAATTTAAAGTTACGTTTTGCTGGATTTTAACGATGTGAGGTTGAAGAACAGATTGTGTCCTTGTCGAGTTGTGAATATCTTCATGAGTCGTGAACTATTGTCCGACTCGTGAAGCTCTTCACGAGTCATGCATCTTCTCCCTCTGGGAATGTTGGGTTCACTCGTGAAGCTTTTCATGAGTCGTGAATTTTAGTCCGACTCATGAAACTCTTAACTAGTCGTGAAATATTGCTTTTCTTCTCCACTCGTGAACCTCTTCACGAGACGTGAGTATTGGCCTTATTAGCTTTACTCGTGAATCTCTTCATGAGTCGAACATTTCATCACGACTGAATGACCTGTATGGATTGTTTTGCTCATAAATTGAGCTATAGAGCAGCAAATTGAATGATTCTTTTTGCATTGAAAATAGCCTTCTATAACTATATTTCATGTGAAGGAACCTAGACTTAAATCTGCCTTTAATTACATGGAATTTAGGATTGAATCCTTACTAGTTCCCTAGACTGCACATAGAAACAAAATTTACAGTAATGGGCATATCTTTTTATAGAGATGTTGAAATGTTACAAAATGAAATTCTAGAAAAAATTAGGGACATGAAATTCTATCTTTGATGAAGAAATGTTGGTTTAAATCCTTCTAAATTTTACATTATAAATTGTTCTAAATGAAAGTCCACACGAATTGGTTTTAAAATAGCCTATAGTATTTTTAAAATAACTCAAGCTATAGGTCAGATTTGGAGATAAATTTTGATGCTCTAGAAACTAGACACATAGGGGGATAAAATTGTGGAAGATCATCTTGACTAAAAATGATTTTTTCTTTTCCAAATGTGGCTCACAAGTTGAGTCCAGAATGCTGCCCTATACAGATTGTTGTTGCACTTGACTTTATGATTACTAATTAAATTGAGACAAATAGTTGTTTTTATGATAGTAAAATAAATTGGACAAGGCATGTAATATGACTATCAATGAAAGATTTATATGCATACATGTACATTCGTTGTGTATATGAATAAAGATTAGTGATGAAATATCTAACCTATACATGTAATTAGACTTGTACATGATTGTCATATGCCTAATTGATGTGTACATATGTAATCCTATGACATGAAAGTGCACATGATCTGAATGATGATAAATGCATATATATATTGGTAAATATGCTTATAGGAATAAGCCTACTATATGCGAATGTACCTACAGGTATGTATATTTACGATTATGTACATGAGTGTATGAGCATGTAATTGCCCTATGAGATAGAAGATGTTGTAGCATGACTATAAGCATGTGAGATGCTTAATGAGAACATGATCAAGTATATGATATGATGATTATATGTCATGCCTATATGTCATGATGCAAACTTATAGTCACACGAAATGGATGAGCTAATTTTGTAAATTGGCTTATGAAATGTGCATATATCTGTTTATGCACCAGAGAACTTATAGGTTTACAAGATTCTATATATGTACAAATAGTATACTATGAACACAGTCTTAATATGTGAATTGAACACGAATATAGTTCTGCCTGTGATAGAGTTTTAGATGTGGATAGATGGGGGCCTATAGGGAAATTGCAGCTGCCATAGTTTGGCCCAATTGGGTCCATAGTATGTATGATCCTGTTTGGATCATGAACAGCCCTGTTTGGGTTGATAGGCGACCCCGTTTGGGTCTGCTTGACTAGTCCACAATATATTTTAGCCCCGTTTGGGTCTATAGATTTGATATCTTCGGATATCCTTCATTTTGATACCGATGTGTATCCATAGTTCCCATTATCCACTGATAAAGCTAAGGCAGGCTAAACGTTATTCATAGTAATGATCAAAATTAAATAGTTAAAGTTATTTGACTAAAGATTGATATTGTGGATTATATTGTTGGTTTGCCCACAGGAATTATGTTTCATTTGAAAATGTTCACATGAGAAATTGCTGTTTATATGAATTATGAATATGAGAATATTTGTTACTCTTTTGGGTACAATGTTTAGGTACATGAGGTTATGTTTTATGCTTTAAAGTATTTGTTATTAATGACATGATATGTTGTACATGTTATTTATAATACACATTGTATGTATATTTTGATGACCGTTGTGAGTGGTCATCCATCTTTAGATATTCCCCACTAAGCTTTATAGCTTAGCACGGGTTATTTATCCGTGTAGGTACTGTTAACAAGACTTTTGCACAGGGATGACCTCTGCATCAGGAAGGGCCAACTATCGACTGTTAATCTTAATGTAGGATGTTTTTGTATTAGTATTATCATATGTTTTTCCTTATGGCCAGTTATGTTATAAAATGTATATAACTTATGAGAAGTGCTGTAACTCACAAGTAGTAAAGCTGAGAAGAGTATGTGTGCATGTGATATACATAAAGTAATATTCATATAGTATAGTATGCATGATACTAAGTATGAAATGCAATACAGGAATAGACTAGTAGCACATACATAAGTTTATGAACCGTATGACTTCATTAAGGGTAAAATGATAGTTATATAAATATATTGCATAAGCATGATTAATAGTAATCAAATTATCAGATAAATAGGGTTTTGCATAGAGGGTGCTACAATTTGTGGTATCAGAGCGTAGGTTTAGCCTTTTTTAGGTAAAAAAAATGAACCTAGGATTCTATAGTATGATATAGTGTTTTGTTGGCCTGATGCAGAAGTCCCTATTTTCTTATAGATTGAAGATGGAGAGCTTTAGAGATGCTTTTGAGGAATCGGCTGAAAGTAATAGGCTGGTTAGAACCAATCCCTCCAATCTTGGATCTTCATCATCCAATCCAAATGAGTTCCAATAGCCATCCTTACAGTAGCATTGTTAAAAATATCATAGGATATGGCTCAAATTCTTCAAAGGATGACTGCATCTAAAGCTCCAATATCTGAAATTAGGAAGCATGGTGCTGAAGAGTTTTTAGGCTCTATTCTGTAACAGTCTGAGGAAGCTAAATTTTGGCTGGAAAAGCTAGAGAGAATTTTTGATGAAATCCACTACCCAGTGGGTCATAAGGCATCTTGTGCTGTGTTACATATTACAGGGAGCTGCTTATGATTGGTGGAAGTTGGTGTTAAAGCAACCCCAGTTACCAGATCCTCTTACATGGGAATTTTTCACAGTGAAATTCAAGAAAAAGTATGTTACTGAGGCATATAAGCAAGAGAAGTTGAAGCAATTTCTAAACTTGAAGCAGAGAGTTATGTCTGTGGCTGAGTATGAGAAAGAATTCAGTCACTTGTTCAAATATGTTCCTGATGAGATGTTAACTGATGCTTTTAAATGTAGACAGTTTGAAGATGGGTTAAATGATCGTATCAGAGAAAAGTTAATTGGATCTACATCTTTACAAGTGGTTAATTTCACTCAACTTGTTACAACAACCTTGCGAATTGAAAAGAATGAAATTGCAAAAAGGGAGAAAGAACAGAGAAGGAGTGGGTCTAAGGGTGGATCTTTCATAGGGAAGAGAGCTAGAGTAGCTCAAGGAAATCAGCCAACTGAGTCTGGCTATATTTCTACAAAAAGGGACAGGAGACAAGAATCTTCTGCAGTGTCTAAGCTGGGAAAGGAAGCTTCAGGGAAACAAAGTGGGGGGCAACCTCCAGTGTGTCCCTATTGTTCTAGGCAACATTGGGATAGTTGCAGGAAATTGACTGGGGCATGTTTCAAGGTACCGATCACTTCATGGAAAATTGTCCTTCGAAGAGGGATCAGGGTGTTGGACAGCAGGGCAGTAAAGGAACTTACAATGCACCATCTTCAGGTAGAGGCAGAGGAAGAGGACATGGGGGATCGAGGCATCAGGGATCCCAGTCAAGGAACATGTCTGAATTAGTTGACAGGCCCACGGCTCCAATTGTTCCTATTCAGGCTTATGCAATGAAAGCTAGAGAGGATCGGAGTGCTCCAGAAGTTATAGCTGGTATTTTCTTTCTCTTTGATTCTAACATGCATGCACTGATTGATCCTGGTTCCACTCATTTTTATGTTTGCACTGGGGATATGGGTAGAAATGAGTCTATTGTACATGAACTAGAATATGATATATGTGTAACCAACCCTTTGGGTCACAGTGTCATTGTTAATAGAGTGCATAAATAGTGTTCTATTGTAATCCAAGGGAAAGAATTTCTTGCTGATCTTATTGAATTGCCATTTTGGGAGTTTGATATTATACTGGGTATGGATTGGCTATCTAGACATCATGCAGTGATTAATTATGAAGCTAAAACTGTAACTCTTATTGGTGCTGATGGTAAAGAAACTTTAGCTCACGGCATTCGATCTAAACCCATAGCTAATGTAATAACAGCTATGCAAGCTAAGCGATTTCTGAGAAAAGGGTGTGAAGCTTTCTTAGCACTTGTGCTTGATTCAAGAAAAGAGATTGTGAATCTCCAAGAGATTCCAGTGGTGAAAGAATTTCCTGATGTGTTCCCTGAAAACTTACCTAGTCTTCCACCTGAAAGGGATGTTGAATTGTTTATAGAAATTCTACCTGGTACAGCTCCTATTTCGAAGGCACCCTACAGGATGGCTCCTTTGAAATTGAAGGAACTAAAGGTTCAACTACAAGAGTTGCTTGACAAAGGCTTCATTAGGCCTAGTGCATCACCTTGGGGTGCACCAGTTTTATTTATAAAGAAAAAAGATGGCTCTATGAGGATGTGTATAGATTACAGACAGTTAAATAGGGTAACAGTGAAAAATAAGTACCCTTTACCTAGAATTGAAGATTTATTTGATCAGTTGAAGGGTGTTGGAGTGTTTTCCAAGATTGATTTGTGATCGGGTTATTATCAACTCCGGGTTAAGGATGTGGATGTTTCCAAAATAGCCTTTAGCACCCGATATGGGCATTATGAGTTTCTGGTGATGCCATTTGGGTTAACAAATGCACCGGCTACATTTATGGATCTTATGAATAGAGTATTTAGACCCTACTTGGATCAATTTATTGTTGTGTTCATAGATGACATTTTGGTGTATTCAAGAAATGAAGCGGAACATGCTGAGCACTTGAGAATTGTTTTACAAACTCTGAGGGAGAATAAGTTATATGTTAAGCTGAGCAAATGTGATTTTTGGCTTAAGGAAGTTTCTTTCCTTGGTCATATAGTATCTTTTGAAGCCGCCTCAAAATGTGACAGAAGTGAGAAGTTTTATGGGCTTAGCAGGTTATTATCGTCATTTTGTGAAAGGCTTTTCAGTTATAGCTGCATCACTCACTAAACTATTGAGAAAGGGCATAAAGTTTGAGTGGACTGACTGGTGTCAGGCAAGTTTTGATCAGTTGAAGAAATTTTTGACAGAGGCTCCAGTTTTGACACAACTAGTTACAGTAAAGGAGTATGCTATGTATAGTGATGCTTCTAGAGTTGGCTTGGGGTGTGTGTTAATGCAAGATGGTAAAGTAATTGCCTATGCTTCTAGACAGTTGAAGCCGCATGAGCAAAACAATCCAACCCATGACCTAGAGTTAGCAGTAGTGGTGTTTGCCTTAAAAATTTGGCGACATTATTTGTATGGGGAAAGGTACAGAATTTATACAGATCACAAGAGTCTCAAATATTTGCTCACTCAACTGGAACTTAACTTGAGGCAGCGAAGATGGTTAGAACTGTTTAAAGATTATGATAGTATAGTGGATTACCATCCAGACAAAGCTAATGTTGTATCTAATGCCTTAAGCCGTAAGATGATGGCTGCTATGATTGCACATCACTGTAGATTAAAACTTGCATATGATGGTGCTTTAATAGCACAATTAAAGGTTATACCTTGTTTGAAGCAAACAGTGATCGATGCTTAGAAACATGATGAAAGGTTGCAACAAATTTCAAAGTCTTCACATGAAGGGACCCAGTCTGAGTATTCAGTGAAAGTGGATGGGGGTGTGTATTACCAGAATAGATTATATGTTCCTGATGACAAAGAATTAAGAAGAACAGTATTGAATGAGGCTCATAATACAGTATTTACTATGCATCCTGGTGGGAATAAGATGTACCAGGATTTGAAACAATGTTATTGGTGGCCTGGCATGAAGAAAGATGTGGTAGCATATGTCTCCAAATGTTTGACTTGTCAGCAGGTGAAAGCAGAGCACCAGTTACCCTCTGGTTTGTTGAACCCCATCCCAATTCCACAGTGAAAATGGGAGGATATTACCATGGACTTTGTAACAGGATTGCCCCTTACACAGAAAAAGCATGATGCAGTTTGGGTTATAGTTCATAAGCTGACTAAATCAGCTCATTTCATACTAGTTCAGATGGATTACCCTATGGATAAACTGCCAGAACTTTATGTAAATAAGATTGTTAGACTGTATGGCATTCTGATGTCAATAATCTCTGATCAAGATCCAAGATTCACATCGAGATTCTGGCAGAGTTTGCAACAAGCACTAGGAACTCAGCTCCGTTACAGTACAACATTCCACCCTCAGACGAATGGTCAATCTAAACGGGTTATCCAAATTTTAGAGGATATGATGAGAGGATGTGTTTTGGATTTTGCAGGAAGTTGGGATAGATATTTAGCTTTAATGGAGTTCACTTACAATAACAGTTATCAAAGGAGCATTGAGATGGCACCTTATAAGGCCTTGTATGGCCAAAAATGTAGAACTCCTGTTTAATGGACTAAATTGTCAGAGCGCAGAGTCATTGGTCCAGATATTGTTAAAGATACAGAAGAAAAGGTATAAGTTATCAAGCAGAGATTGAAGGAAGCTAGCGATAGACAGAAGTCGTATGCTGATTTAAAAATAAAAGACATTGAATATCAAGTAGGTGACAAAGTGTTTTTGAAAGTGTCCCCTTGGAGAAAAGTATTGAGATTTGGGAAAAAGGGTAAATTGAGCCCGAGGTTTATCGGCCCATATGAGATTCTTCAAAGAGTTGGGCCAGTGGCACACAGGTTGGCTCTCCTTATAGAACTAGCCAAACTCCATGATGTGTTTCATGTTTCTATACTTCGGAGGTATCGATTAGATGAATCCCATGTGATACAAGTTCATGATGTGCAAGTATAGCCAAATTTAACTTATGATGAAGAGCCTATAGCAGTCCTGGCTAGAGAAGTTAGACATCTAAGAAATAAGCAAATTCCACTTGTTAAAGTGCTCTGGCAACATCACAATTTACAAGAAGTTACTTGGGAGCCAGAAACAGCTATGAAGGAACAATATCCTCACTTATTCAAAACAGGTATGAATTTTGAGGATGAAATTCTTAAGGAGGAGAGAATTGTAAGACCCCTAACATGACCCTAATCTAATTTGCATATTTGAATGGGATTTTTATTTGATTAAGATTAAATTAAATGAGGAATTTGTATAAGTATGGGTCAAGAGGGGGGTAAATTATCATGTTATTATGTTATTTACATGAGAAAAAAATTTTAAAGCATGGTTTAATATTAATTAAGGGTGCAATTGAAGCAAAAAGTATTAATTTGGGGTAAATTTATAGTTTCGGAAACTCAAGGGTCAAATGTGGATAGAAATTTATATTTAAAGGTCAATTTGAGAGAAGGAATAAATTGATAGGTTAATGTTTGAAAGGAATTAAATGGAGAGGTTAAAGTTTAATATGCAAAGATTAGCTAGGTTATTTTGTAGCATGCAAAAGGTTAAAGGACTAAAGAGGGAATTATCCCTTACTATTATAAAAAGCCAACTTTGAAGAGAGAGAAGAAAGAGTGGGACGGCATTTCTTCAAGAAAACGCAGAAATATTTTTCTTTCTCTCTCTTTTATGATTCAAAGTTGATTTCTTAAGTAATCTTGAAGAGGAAATTGTGCATGTTGGTTAATCAAGAGTTTAAGGCATTAAACTAAGGTAAATAATCTATTAATGAGCCCTTCAGCATCTTTTTCTTCTTCTTCTTCTTCTTTTCATTTTGACTGACGAGAACATTAACTGTGTGCTGGAACTTGAATGTCGATGATTTTTGTGAAGAAGAACAGGAAGGAAGGAAGAGTAAAGGAAAGGGTATTGCTAGAGGTTGAAGACATTGGATTTTTCAGCCAAGGTATGGGAATTTAGGTTGTTCATATTGCATGTGGAGTTGATTGCTGGAATTGGGTATGATTTACAAAATTTAAAGTTACATTTTACTGGATTTTAACGATGTGAGGTTGAAGAACAGATTGTGTCCTTGCCGAGTCATGAATATCTTCACGAGTTATGAACTATTATCTGACTCGTGAAGCTCTTCATAAGTCGTGCATCTTCTCCCTCTGGGAATGTTGGGTTCACTCGTGAAGCTCTTCACGAGTCGTGAATTTTAGTCCGACTCGTGAAACTCTTCACGAGTCATGAAGTATAGCTTTTCTTCTCCACTCGTGAACCTCTTCATGAGACATGAGTATTGGCCTTATTAGCTTCACTCGTGAATCTCTTCAGGAGTCGAACATTTCGTCATGACTAAATGACCTGTATGGATTGTTTTGCTCATCGGTTGAGTTATAGAGCATCAAATTGAATGATTTTTTTTGCATTGGAAAATAGACTTCTATACCTATATTTCATATGAGGAACCTAGACTTAAATCTGCTTTTAATTACATGGAATTTAGGATTGAATCCGGACTAGTTCCTTAGACTGCTCACAGAAACAGAATTTACAGTAATGGGCATATCTTTTTATAGAGATGTTGAAATGTTACAAAATGAAATTCTGGAAAAAATTAGAGACATGAAAGTCTATCTTTGATGAAGAAATGTTGGTTTAAATCCTTCTAAATTTTACATTATAAATTGTTCTAAATGACAGTTCACACGATTTGGTTTTAAAACAGCCTATAGTATTTTTCAAATAACTCAAGCTATAGGTCAGATTTGGAGATGAATTTTGATCCTCTGGAAACTAGATACATAGGGGGATAAAATTGTGGAAGATCATCTTGACTAAAAATGACTTTTTCCTTTCCAAATGTGGCTCACAATTGAGTCCGGAATGCTGCCCTATGCAGATTGTTGCTGCACTTGACTTTATGATTACTAATTAAATTGAGACAAATAGTTGTTTTTATGATAGTAAAATAAATTGGACAGGGCATGTAATATGACTATCAATGAAAGATTTATATGCATACATGTACATTCGTTGTTTATATGAATAAAGATTAGTGATGAAATAACTAACCTATACATGTAATTAGACTTGTACATGATTGTCATATGCCTAATTGATGTGTACATATGTAATCCTATGACATGAAAGTGCACATGATCTGAATGATGATAAATGCATATATATATTGGTAAACATGCTTATAGGAATAAGCCTACTATATGCGAATGTACTTACAGGTATGTACATTTATGATTATGTACATGAGTGTATGAGCATGTAATTGCCCTAAGAGATAGAAGATGTTGTAGCATGACTATGAGCATGTGAGATACTTAATGAGAACATGATCAAGTATATGATATGATGTTTATATGTCATGCCTATATGTCATGATGCAAACTTATAGTCACACGAAATAGATGAGCTAATTTTGTAACTTGGCTTATGAAATGTGCATATATCTATTTATACACCAGAGAACTTATAGTTTTACAAGACACTATATATGTACAAATAGTATACTATGAACACAGTCTTAATATGTGAATTGGACACGAATATAGTTCTGCCTGCGATAGAGTTTTATATGTGGATAGATAGGCACCTATAGGGAAATTGCAGCTGCCATAGTTTGGCCCAATTGGGTCCATGGTATGTATGATCCCGTTTGGATCATGAACAGCCCTGTTTGGGTTGATAGGCGACCCTGTTTGGGTCTGCTTGACCGGTACACAGCACATTTTGGCCCCATTTGTGTCTATAGATCCGATATCTTCGGATATCCTTCATTTTGATACCGATGTGTATCCATAGTTCCCGTTATCCACTGATAAAGCTAAGGCAGGCTAAACATTATTCATAGTAATGATCAAAATTAAACAGTTAAAGTTATTTGACTAAAGATTGATATTGTGGATTATATTGTTGGTTTGCCCACAGGAATTATGTTTCATTTGAAAATGTTCACATAGGAAATTGCTGTCTATATGAATTATGAATGTGAGAATATTTGTTACTCTTTTAGGTACAATGTTTAGGTACATGAGGTTATGTTTTATGCTTTAAAGTATTTGTTATTAATGACATGATATGTTGTACATGTTATTTATAATACACATTGTATGTATATTTTGATGACCGTTGTGAATGGTCATCCATCTTTAGATATTCCTCACTAAGCTTTATAGCTTAGCACGAGTTATTTATCCGTGTAGGTACTGTTAACAAGAATTTTACATAGGGACGATCTCTGGATCAGGAAGGGCCAACTACTGACTTTTATTCTTGACGTAGGATGTTTTTGTATTAGTATTATCATATGTTTTGCCTTATGGCCAGTTATGTTATAAAATGTATATAACCTATGAGAAGTGCTGTAACTCACAAGTAGTAAAGCTAAGAAGAGTATGTGTGCATGTGATATACATAAAGTAATATTCACAAAATCTTTCTTATTTTAGTGATTAAATCTTTGACCATCCTTATCAACTGATAAGGCAACCCATAAATTCATTGATGAAGCCATAGGCAATGAACACTATATATGTCCACTCCTCAATACCATTATTGATTTAGTGTTGCTTCTCAATACTCCGATCCCTTTTGGCAACCCTGATTAAAAATGGTTAATAGATTTTCTATAAGGTCTATTTCCTATATACCATGTACTTTCCATCAAATTTCTCAAATCTGGATGGCAATAAAAAGAATTAGTTATCATTTTAATGAAGACTTTATCACTCCTTCCCAGATCTAGACCACCAATCCAAATACACTCCTGTATTTATTCATACATAGAAACTATATGATACACTATTGAATCAATATTATTAGTTCGAATCCTTCTATATATTTTTGTGTTGCAGAGTTCTTGAACTCTTACTTTGATCTTTGTAACTCCACTAAGAGTCTATGGAATAATAGATGTCCTTATCATCACCATTTCTGCTACATATAACATAAATTAAATGCTCAATACACTCATGTATAAACATATATGATTGAAACTCATTTTTATAAAAAATAAGGACACTTCCACAAAAATTTTTTAAATAATTTTGAAAATTTTCATAGATAGAAAACTCATTTTATATATTTTTTATAAATATCTATATTGGAAAAAACCCAAAAATTATTTTTGGTCAATAAACAATTTATTAAAAATCACAAAAAATAGAAAAACTTATGAAAAATCAATTTACAAAAAATTAGAGTTGATTCGGTGGTCAAAAGTGGCCTTACGTGCCTCAACACATGGACAAAGGGTAGTGGATGTGCTCACATGCTCCCATATGACTTCACGTACTAATAATGGATTTCTACCATGTGGCGTGAACCTATAGTGCCATGTTTCACAAAATTATCATCATATTCGACTTTGTATGACATGTGGTAGCTTTTTATTAGTCCAAGTAGTGCCTATATGGCCTTTTATGCCATATGGCATAAACCACTGTCAGCTGTATGATAGCCCTCTATTAGGCCATATGTCATGATGACACATCATCATGACATATATTAGGCAAGTGCAGGCCATGCACCCAACATATGGGGGCACATGCACTCCATATGCCATATTTTTAGCATAATGCAATAGCTGTAATTTGGTTGGCAGGGGTTTTTGGGGTCTGTAATTTTAGTGATAAGGTAAAAAATGTCAAATTTAACTTCTAGTTTAGTGTTTTAGACACTTTTGTCCTTTCCCTCATAATTTAGTATACAATTACAAACAACATAAAATGTATGTATTATAGTGTTTTGTACATCTTAATTAGATTTATTATAGTGCTTCATGCATCCTAATTAGATCTATTAATTATACATATAAAATTTAGATCTAATTAAATCTTAAGCTAGAATGCAAAATTAAAGACTCTAATATTAATGTCTAAAATCATTTATAAAAAACACGAAATCAGATATATCATAATATATCATGCAAGAGGAAAATTATATATGATTTTGAAAAGCCATACCCTTTCACATATGTACAGTAATTTTCTCAGGTCTTGTACATTGACTGAGTTGAATATTTAATTTTAATATTATCTTTAGCTAATATAAACACCGAAATTCCCTTTTCCTTAACAATTTTTCCATCTATTCTCCATCTTCGTGTTCTTGATCTCCCATCTTCCTAAATCGTATTCTTCATCTCTCTTAATTTCTTTTTCCTTTAACAATTACCTGATATGTATCAACTTATAATATTATTTCTTATGTGCATCAATAATTGTTTTTTTCTTTATAACCTACATATTTTTCATTAAGTTTTTAGGTGATTTATTAGCTCATTGCAAAAATTAAAGGTAAGTAAACTTAATTACATTTTCTATAATTACTTCTATAGAGAAATCATGAAAATAATATTTTGATATAATATTTAACTGTGTTATTATATAATTTGTATGTATATTTTGTTCATTAATTTGGTGATGTGAATAAAAAAAAGGACTAGTTATTGCTTATATTTTCATTTGAAAATGCAATATCCTATAATTTAAAATATTAGAATAATAAATTCATGTATTAAGAAAAATTTTATATTAGTATAAATTGGAAATTTACAATCATTTACATATTATTATAATATGACATATTCATACTAGAATAAAAAATTTTCATGTATTATAGAAATGTAGATTATTTTTTTGTGAAATATGTATTTATTATTTTTTCCATATATTTGGTACTGAAAATTGTTAAATTAAATTTATTAATATTAGCAATTGATGCACACTTTTTTTTATTGATGGAACATGTGTTCGATGGAACATTTATTTCTTTCTTTTTATAAAAGGTAAGAAAATTAATTGCATTGTTTACAATTATTTTTATAGATAAGTCATTAAAAATATGATTTTGATACAATATTTAATTGTGTTATTGTGTAGTTTGTAGATATATTTTATTAATTCATTGGTGATGCGGAAGAAAAAAGGTCAGACATTGCTTATATTTTTATTTGAAAATGCAATATTCGATAACGAAAAATATTAGAATAATAAATGATGGGGATTTATTTGAACCCTTAGTCTCACTAGACTGCGTATAGGATGAGTACGGTATCGTTCCAAAGGGAACAGGATAATTTTTATATTGATGTAACAGCAAGTAAATGGATAGTTAACAATTTTAATTAAAATCATGAAATTAATGTAAATACTAACCTACTTAAAATATATTAAGTTAATTTTGGATAATAGATTACTTAAAAGATGGGATGAACATACATTATAACCAAATAAACAAGTTCATCTTTGAATTAATTAACAATTGTATGAATGGTATGAATGGAGAATTTAGCCAAGATTCTTTAAAGCAATTCTCATTGTCAATAAAGATGTTCTTACTTAGAGTCTATAAGCATTCTCATGTCATTATAGAGATAAATAAAAACTATGAAGTTCTATACCAATTCTTTAACCCCTCAAAGTGAATTCCTTATCTCTAAGTGAATTCAATGCTTTAAGTAAATTCATTTGTTTTTCCATCAAAGAATTCCAATTCTCATTGTGAATTAAATGACTAACATGCTAATTATGGTGATCAAGCATAATAAGCAAATCAAAGCACTCAAATAAACTTAAATCATACTTCATACATAAGGAGAATAAACATTCACTAGACAAAAATAAGTAGATAACTAACAACTTAAATTAAATAGTTATAACGTACCAAAAGAACTTAGCCATAAACAAAATTACAATAAAAATGAAATAAGAGACAAGAAAACATCACTCCCCAGGGTTTACTTTCTATTTTGACCTTCTGATAAATCTCTTATTCCTTTGGCTTTGCTCTTTTGTCATCCTCTAAAACTAAGTAAAATGAAAAATATCCAAAACAGCTCAAAATGTTCTTAAGAAAATAGTAAAAGAATTCTTTAATTTTTTCCATGCTCTTTTAGAGTTTTTCTCCCATATATATAGAGCTTGACTCTACAGATGTGTCCCTTAAGAAATCACGAAAGGTTGCTCTGAAAGGACATGATGTATGGCTGAAAGATTAGGTGCAAAAGACACAACGTTTTGGAAACAGATGCCACTCGTGAACACCCTCATGAGTTGTGAGCCCCTTCTATTCTTCTAGACTCGTGAACCTCCATCCAACTAGTGAAGCTTTTCATGACTCATGATATTGATGCCGAGTCGTGAGTCCCTTCTTTTCTGCTTCACTGCTTCACTTATGAGTTTGTCTCGTGAATCCTTATACCAGTTGTGATCCCTTTCACGACTCGTGATCTTCTTCTTCGAATCTTCACCAGCTTCTTCATTTTCTTTATACTTCACCAATTTTATCCTAAAAACAAACATAAACACATAAATTGAACATAAACACATAAAACACATAAAAATACATATAATATTACATACTTAACTACATAAATAAGAGAAAAACATACACTAAAAGATAGACATTTAACATGATATCAAATTCCCCCACACTTAAACCTTGCTTGTCCCCAAGCAAGAGAAAAGTGAGAAAATTTAATCTCAAGTTAAACTAAGTAAGTTAAATTATAGAGCGTTGCTTAATTTTTGCTTAAGATAAGATTGAGATGAAATCAAATACCTTAACACTCAAAATATTAGTACATCAACATTTAAAACATGCATCTTAGATTATCAAGTCACCTAAACTTACTAAATTCAACATCAAGAATATAAAGTCTCAAGACTAACCATACTCAAGAGATAATAATGATCATAAAACTTAAGATTCTAAGACTATAGTTGCCTTTTAGGACAATTTGTAAGCACTCATACCTTTAAACCTATCTCATGGCATTTTTAGACTATATTTTTCATTTTTTTCTTTCTTCTTTTCTTTTTTTTATAGCATGGGTATACTTTTAGACTTTATCCCATGAATAGCAAGAGAATGTAGTATTGGGTACGTTTTACACTCCATCCCATACTCAATTAAAATTTTTGGATATGCATCTTGCTTTATTTTCATTTTCATTTTTTTTAAGTAGTTCTCATCCATTATTGAAAGGCCTAAAGGTAAGTATTATGGCTATAGTTTCCATGAGACAACTATCATCCTAAAATCTTAAACTAAATGAGCATATTCTAATCTTAAAGCATAGTTAGTAAAGAGACTAAACAATCTAAATTGTTGAAAGAAGTAAAAAGAAATAACTTAAAAACATAAAACACATGCCAAAAATCTTGAATAACTAATCAAATGAGTATAAAAGGTAAATGAATCTTCATAACAACCTAGTTTTCATACAATATAAGCAATACTTATAATAAAACTAACTATAAAAGTTAGTCTAAATAAAGAAAAAGATAAACAAACAACAACACACACAAGTGCTCCCCCACACTTAGAACACACATTGTCCTCAATGTGGAGAAACAAAACAAACACACAAACAAAAAGAAAATTAAAAATAAACAAAAGCATAGAGGAAAGAAAACTCCCCTCAAATTCATGGTGAAGGTGGAGATGATAGGACCTTATAGCCCACTTGGGCAATGAAAGCGTCCACCTTGTGCTCAAGGCGGCGTTGACGATGAACAATTGATTTGTTGCTTGCTCCAAGGAAGCCAATTGACTTTGGATGGAGGATTGATTGTGTAGCAATTGATTGAACATGGAAGTGGTGATATTTGAAGAAGATCCAGCAGTTGGTGTGAAAACAGGTGAATGACTAGGTGTACCCTCCATAGGATCATCACTTTACCCTTGCTCCATTGGTCTTGACTCTTCCGTAGTGCTTTCCACAGCAGCCACTTGTGGAGTAGAAGTACTTGGTAGTTCCTTCCAACAAGAACGGTAAATAGGTGGTATGTATTGAAAGGAATGGTTAATGACTTCTCCTTGTACAAACAATTGCTTAGAAAAATATAAGCATGGAAGTACAGCATCATAAGTACGCAAGTCAATATCAATTCCCCTAGCAATAGCAGCTATGACATGACCATGTGTGATAGGGGATTTCGGGCGACTAACACAATTCAATAATTGTTTGAAAATCCAACAAGACCAACATATAGACTTACGATTATGCACACACCACATCAAAAACAGTTCATGACTAGAAACTCTATTAAATTATAGCTTGTTAAAGACAATAGAGGCAAGAATCTTATGCAAAATCCAATATTTTAAGTCCGATATAAACATTGATTTAGCCTCTCTAGCCCTATATGGTGTAGTCAATCCAGTAAGAAAGTTCCAAAAATCATTAGGTCTATAAATCTTAGGAGGAGTACATAATCCATTTGGCTTAAAACCAAAAATACGATGCATCATGAAATAAGTAAGAGTATGATCAATACCATTAAAGCGAAAGTCTACAAGTCTAGGATTATCAGCATTTTCTTTGAAATTTGTGTAAAACTCCAAAACTAAATCAGTGTAAAACTGCTCATGCATATTAACAAACCGCAAGAGACCACATTGAGATAACATCTCATTGACTTCATCAAGAACACCTACTTGTTCAAGCAAAGAGCTAGGAAAATACTTACATTGAGATTTTGCTCTATCCTTAAGAACAAGGAACCTGTTACCTTCATGGATGGAAGAAAGAGGGAATGGTGAACCAAAGTCTGTCTGTAAACTCTGAAGTTGAGCATCATCTCCTCCCTGTTGACCCCTTGATGCCGAAACGTTCTTAGTTCTAACCATAGTTGTCAAAGAGAAATGAAGCAGAGATAGCAACGTGCAATGTGAATGGAAAGAAAAGAAATAAGAAGAAGATGTTGCAGAGAAAGAAAAACAATAAGATCACTAAAGATAGAAAACATGCATCTTTGAAATGTAGCTGGTGCATTACACAAACCAAAAGGCATTTGCCTAAATGCAAAAGTTCCATATGGACATGTAAAAGTTGTCTTAGATTGGTCATGTGGATGAATTGGTATTTGATAGAAACCACTCAACCCATCTAAGTAGCAAAAATAAAAAAAAATTAGCCAATCTTTCAATAACTTGATCAATAAAAGATAAAGAAAAATGGTCCTTTCTTGTAGCCTTATTTAACTTCCTATAGTCCACACACATACGCCAACCCATGATAGTCCTAGTAGGAATTAAATCATTATTATCTTTACGAATTACAGTCAAGCCACCTTTCTTAGGGACAACTTGAATTGGACTCACCCACTTGCTATCACTTATGGAATAAATTATACCATTATCAAGAAATTTAATTATTTCCTTCCTCACAACCTCTTTAAGAGTTGGATTAAGCCTTCTTTGAACTTCAATTGAAGGCTTAGAATCTTCCTCTAACAAAATTCTATGCATACATACTTTAGGTGTAATCCCTTTTAAATCACTAATTGAATATCCCATAGCATTTCGATGAGCAAGTAAAATACCACGTAAAGCATCCACATTATGCTTAGCAATTGATGAATTAACAATGAAAGGTAATTGAGAATTTGCATCTAGAAATTCGTACCTTAAGCTTGTTGGTAGTGGCTTGAGTTCAAGCTTGACTTCCTCCTTAGATGTCTTTGATGACATATCCTCATCCTTTCTCAAAGACTCAATTTTTGAGAATCTTCCATAGGAAGGATATGAGGCAACTTGCAAAACCTCATCACAACTTTCATTCAAACAATAAGGTGCAATAGGGTTTTGTCTCACACAATCATGCACAACACTATCAATACACTCATCAAGAACATCATAAGAATCAATTCTATTTACCACCTCTATTGGTGAAGATTTAACCATGCCAAAAACATTAATATCAATTGTTTCACTATTAACTTCAAGAGATATTTTACCATTCTTCATATCAAAACAGCCCCATCAGTAATTAAGAAAGGCCTACCAAACAAAATGGGAATTTCAGGATCTTCATCCATTTCTAGCACAACAAAATCAGCAAGAATCACAAATTTACCCACTTTGGTAGGAATATTTTCTAATATACCTATAGGGTGTGAAATAGATTTATTTGCCATTGATAAGCACATATTAGTAGGCTTTAATTCACCTAAATCAAGCTTTTTATAAATGGAATAAAGCATAAGGCTAACACTAGCACCCATATCACATAGAGCCTTATCAAAATATGTACCACCTATAACACAAGAAACCGTGAAACAACCCAGATCCTTTAGCTTAGGTGGGTATTTAGAATACATAGCGTTATACTCTTATACCAAAGAAACATAACCATATTCTTCAAGTTTACCCTTGTGACTCACAATTTCTTTTAAAAATTTTGCCCATAAAGGCATATCCTTAATTGCATCCACAAAGGGTATAGTTATAGTAAGTTCCTTCAAATAATTCAAAAACTTGCCAAATTGCTTATCAAGATTTCTTCTAATAAGTCTTTGAGGAAATGGCAAAACATTTAAATTAACTTTAGGTTCATCTTCCCTAGATGAGGTTATATTTTTTTTAGGTTCATTAAGCTTTTTCATTACATCATCATTTGTACTTTCGTCCAAAACATGATCATCATTCACAATAAGAATCTCATTACCTTTTAGATTACTCTCAATCTTTTTACCACTCCTTAACATAATAGATTGAACCGATTCATGAGGCAAAAACTCAGGTTGACTTAGTAGCTTACCTAAAGGTTTAACACTAGAAGTAGCTTGTTGAGCCAATTGGGTTTCAAGCATCTTATTATGAGTGACAAGTTGATCAATTTTAGTGTTAATTTGCCTAAATTGTTCCTCATTTTGCTTGTTAGTAGTCATTTGATGATTAACAAATTGCTCCATCAAATTTTCTAAATGGGATTTAGCTTGTTAGGGGTTAAAAGGTGGTTTATTTGGAAAAGGTGAAGGGTTAGGTAATTTGTTCATATGATTGTTATTATTAGGAGGGTTCAATTGGGCATTTTGGTTAGACCAAGAAAAACAGGGATGGTTTCTCCATTGTGGATTATAATAATTAGAATTTTGACCCATCCTCTGATTATAGTTTTCTTGAACAAAACTTACATCTTCACTAGACCCCTCACTACAATTAGCATACATATGAGGTCCACCACATTTCTCACATACTTGACTAACATTTTCAACATTGGAATGAGAATTACTTACCATTTTTGTCAAAGCCTCTACCTTAGCCGTCAATAGATTAATGGAATCCAATTCCAAAAACCCCTTAGCCTTCGCTATAGTGGGTTCGTCTCCCATATAGCCTTATGAGGCTAACTCTTCCAACAAAGTTTCAGCTTCCTTAGCAGTTTTCTGTAACCATTTACCACCTGAAGCAACATTAACAATATTTCTATTTTCCTCCATTAACCCATTGTAAAATATTTGAGGAATCATCCAATCAGGCAAGCCATGATGAGGACATTACCTTTGAAGCTCCTTAAACCTTTCCCAAGAGGTATAAATGGTTTCATTAGGCAATTGTTTAAATGTAGATATTTGATTTCTAAATTTGGCCATTTTATGAGGTGGAAAATACTTATGAAGAAAAGCTTGTTTTAATTGGTCCCAAGTAGTTATTATCTCACTAGGTATACTAGCAAGCCAAATTTGAGCCTTTTCTTTCAAAGAAAATGGAAATAACTTAAGTCTAATTGCATCATTACTCACTCCATTAATTTTAAACGTAGCACACACATTAAGAAAAGCAAGAATATGAGCATAAGGATCTTCCCCTTGTAAACCTCCAAATTGATTATTTTGCACCATTTGAATGACAACCGGCTTGATCTCGAAATTGTTATTAGCAATAGTCGGTGCCGCTATTCCTCCAAAACTCTCTGAAATATTAGGCATTGCAAAATCAACAAGCGTTCTCCTATCTTCGCCCGCCATAATTGGAAAATTATGACCTTCCTCCAATTTAGCACTTTGTTCTCCTTCTACTTGCAATCTAAGTTCCTCTTGTTGCTTCCTTCTAAGTTCCCTACACAAATAAAAAAAATACTTTTAGTCTAAGATTATTACTAAAATTCTAATACTATAGCAAACAAAACACAAAACACAATTCATATATCAAAATAACTAATTTATATCATAAATTCCTAAAACATCTACTCATTTGTATCAATCAATAAAAATTCATTTTGAATCGTTCCCCGGCAATGGCGCCAAAATCTTATGGGAATTTATTTGAACCCTTAGTCTCATTAGACTGCGTATAGGATGAGTAGGGTATCGTTCCAAAGGGAACGGGGTAATTTTTATATTGATGTAACAACAAGTAAATGGATAGGTAACAATTTCAATTAAAATCATGCAATTAATGTAAATACTAACCTACTTAAAATATATTAAGTTAATTTTGGATAATAGATTACTTAAAAGATGGGATGAACATACATTATAACAAAATAAACAAGTTCATCTTTGAATTAATTAACAATTGTATGAATGGTATGAATGGAGAATTTAGCCAAGATTCTTTAAAGCAATTCTCATTGTCAATAAAGATGTTCTTACTTAGAGTCTATAAGCATTCTCATGTCATTATAGAGATAAATAAAAACTATGAAGTTCTATGCCAATTCTTTAACCCCTCAAAGTGAATTCTTTATCTCTAAGTGAATTCAATGCTTTAACTAAATTCATTTGTTTTTCCATCAAAGAATTCCAATTCTCATTGTGAATTAAATGACTAACATGCTAATTATGGTGATCAAGCATAATAAGCAAATCAAAGCACTCAAATAAACTAAAAACATACTTTATACATAAGGAGAATAAATATTCACTAGACAAAAATAAGAAGATAACTAACAACTTAAATTAAATAGTTATAATGTACCAAAAAAACTTAGCCATAAACAAAATTACAATAAAAATGAAATTAAGAGACAAGAAAACATCACTCCCCAAGGTTTACTTTCTATTTTGACCTTCTGATAAATCTCTTATTCATTTGGCTTTGCTCTTTTGTCATCCTCTAAAACTAAGTAAAATGAAAAATATCCAAAACAACTCAAAATGTTCTTAAGAAAATAGTAAAAGAATTCTTTAATTTTTTTCCATGCTCTTTTAGAGTTTTTCTCCCATAAATATAGAGCTTGACTCTACAGTTGTGTCCCTTAAGAAATCACGAAAGGTTGCTCTGAAATGACATGATGTATGGCTGAAAGATCAGGTGCAAAAGACACAACGTTTTGGAAACAGATGCCTTGTCCGACTCGTGAACACCCTCACGAGTCGTGAGCCCCTTCTATTCTTCTAGAATCGTGAACCTCCATCCGACTAGTGAAGCTTTTCATGACTCGTGATCTTGATGCCGAGTCGTGAGTCCCTTCTTTTCTGCTTCACTGCTTCACTTGTGAATTTGTCTCATTAATCCTTGTACGAGTCGTGATCCCTTTCACGACTCATGATTTTCTTCTTTGAATCTTCACCAGCTTCTTCATTTTCTTCACACTTCACCAATTTTATCCTAATAACAAACATAAACACATAAATTGGACATAAACACATAAAAATACATATAATATTACATACTTAACTACATAAATAAAAGAAAAACACACACTAAAAGATAGACATTTAACATGATATCAATAAATTTATGTATTAAGAATTGTTATATTAATATAAATTATAATTGTTTACATTCATTTCCATATTATTGTAATTTGACATATTAATGTTAAACTAGGAAATTTTCATGATTTAAACTTTTTTTTTTTTGTGAAATATGTATTTGATTTTTTTTTCATATATTTGGTGTTGAAAATATTAAACAAAATTAATATTAGCAATTGATATATGTTTTTTTTAATTAATGGAACATATGTCTGATTGATAATTTATTTATTCATTTATTTTAAAAAAGGCATGCATTTAGCCTTTGTTATAAAATTACTTGGAAAAATTTTTATTATTAATTTAAAATACAAATATGCACGTATTTGGAGAAATTTAATTATTATAGTGGATTCGACTATATTGTTCATTTTGCTGGTTATGGTAGACATTTTATTATGGAGATTTAAAAAAGAAAATTATTGCAATATCAAAATAAAAAAATTGATATTTAAAAGATCAAATTTAAAAAATAATAGTAGTTTTGATTAAAATACTATAAATATCTTTAAATAATAAAAGTCCCATTAGTTTTGTATAGAAAAATTTTAGATATATTTATTTATTTTAGGTGATTAATATTTTTTATTATGTGAAATATTTGAATTTACATTTATAGTTAATTATTGCAAATATTTTTTAATGCACATGTAACACTTGCTATTGTATTACACTTAGGTTATTATAAGATGAATTTATTTCAAAATCAACAATATTAAAATCTAGGACTATATGTAGATAATTTGCTAAAGTTAGGAGTTAAACACTGAGCAAATGCATTTTGGAGTGATACTGTATTTATATTTCCATTCTATAATCAAATGATATATAGACACACAGGGACGCACATATATCTAATAATTTTTTTTTATTTTCAAGTTAATTATGATGTATTTTTGCATGAATAGCTAGCGTTGACAATCACTATTGGAAAATTGATTTGAAAATAGTACCATATTGGATATTATTAGGATTCTATGAAGTGTCTTAGGTAGGTGTAATGCATGTTGATGTCAATATGATAATTGCACTTGTAGAGAGGTAGAAATTGGAGACATGTACTTTTCACCTTTTTATTGGTGAAATGACAATTACACTACAAGATGTAGGGATCCTAATTTATTTGTCTATCGAAGGACACCCCATGACTAGACATTTACAATATGATTGGGTGGATCTTTATGATAAAATATTGGACAAATTTTCCCCAAAAGAGGTTTTCAGAGTACACAATGTTAAAATGACTTAGTTAACAAGGAATTTTGGTTCCTTATTGCTAGATACTTTTGAGTACTATATGCAATGCTTTATCCATGCTTGGATATTTCATTGTATTTGCAGTCTAATAATTATATTCATTTAATGTGACTCTTACTATTAGGTGTTTAGATTGAAAGAGAAATTATAGTTGGGGATCAACATACTTTGCATAGTTGTATATGGAGCTATGTTGCACAACCCCGTTCACATGTAAATGGAATTGGAGGTTATCATTAGTCAATACAAATATGGGTATAGGCTACCTTAATTCTGTTTGCTTTCATCCACACTTTTGCTCTACACCAAAGCATGTTCTATGGTTTTAGGTAAATTTTATTATTATATATTATATTGGAATATTTTTATTCTTAATTATTCATACAGTATGCTAACAAGTCGATTAATTATTGTGTGTAAGATGGCTATCCCCTATTGATTTGACAAATAATAATAGTAAATAAGTTAATGATTATCATCTAGGTTTAGACATGCAACATTTTAATCAGGTTTATATTTATTTTTTAGCCATGATAAATTATTCAATCTTATAGATATGAAAGAAATTTTTAACAATGTTTTAACTATTTGTAAATTTTTTAGATGGAATGGAAGCCATACAAGAATGTGATGCACTTATTATTAGTTTTTTGTACAACTAGGCATGGTAGTTGGAGATCAGTTATGCCATTAATATTTTTCCATATTATTGTGTGGCACCGACTTGATCAATTTCTTAGACCATTTGAAATAGAAGAGCCAATTCCATTTGCACCAAAAGAATAGTAATTTCATGCAATCTATTAACTTGAGAGAGCACGCTGATGTAAATTGAGAATTGAAATTTTCCAGTTTCATTTCTGAGTGGATCAATCGATAAAATTATGGCTTAGTGTGCCTTTGTATCATAGGTTGTGAAACATGCAACGGTATATATAAGAACCAGATGGTGGACAACAAAAATTAGAGCCTTATTGGGGGCAACGGTATGAATTAATTTTATAATATACTTTTTCTAAATGTTATTGTTGTTTTCTAAATAATTTACTTATTTGCATATTTATCAATGGTGTTGACTTCTTTAATATACTTCTAGTACATTCAGTATAACTTCAGTTGATCAATAAAAATTTTATGAACTTATAGCTATCCATCATGATTTTATGAATATGAAACGGGGCCATCTAGGTTAAATGTTAATTGGAATGTCAATATAAACATCTATGGAAAAATAGGCCATACTAGGCAACATGATGATTTGTTCAATGAACTTTATGTGATCTAAATGTTGCGATCATAGAAGGTTTAGTGGATTAACCATTGTATAGTAGAGACTACAGTAATATTATGCCATTATCTTGAGATTCAAACCCATATCACATGGATGCTCTTATCGATAAACAAATTAGCTCATCTCATAGTATTAGATATGAATTATGTTGTATTGGTGTATGTATTGAATTTATAATAACATAGGACTTAATGTAACTTTTATTTTAATTATTGATTGCATACTTATACTTCACAATATTATTACATAATATTATTGAACATGATATATTACACAATGTTATTACATATTATTATTACCTATGCTTAAGTTATAGAATATTATTACATGTTATTATCACATATGCTTAAATTACACAATATTAATGCACATTATTATTACATTATATTCATATTAATGAAAAATCTCAACCTCTGAAAGATTGATTAGATGGTTAAGAAACACTCTTACATGTTTTTTATTGTTTCCAACATTTTCACACTTGTTACAATTCATTACATTACCACTTTTATGCCTATTCATTTCATTATGAGTTTGAGTTATTTTTAGCTAATCTTTCTTCGTTTGTAGTTCTATGTCAAGTATAAATTTAGGACCATAATACTCAATCCAATATGCTTTATGAGACATTGATTGAAATTTTCCTTCATAGCACTTAAGTGCCTTTATATTACTATAACATTCATCAACAAATGTGAACATATTAAGATGCTTGTGCATACATGTTGCAATGGCATATGAACAAGACACTTTTTTTTGTGAAACTTAACACACTCACATTCACACTTATGGAGACTCAATATGTAAGTGTCAAGTTTGATGTTGTCCTATAGTGCATTGCATGCTATTACCTTGAATAATTTGTACCGACTTTCATAATCAATCGTTGTATGTCCTTGCATTTTGATAGCATGCTTGCTTATAACTTTAATGCATTTTGACATGAATCATAATCTTTTAGCCATTTTAGCTATGTAGATCCCCTCCTTTGATTATAAAATTTGACCACTTGGCTAAGAATATGATCAACAATCGCGATAATAGGCATCATGCAAATACCTTTAAGAGCACTATTGAAATTGCAATATTTGTCATGGTGTGGCCATATTGATACCCACCATTCTCATATAATATCCAACACTCTGATGGTACCCTTACAACCAAATTGTATGAATCTTGGTCATCCATTTTAATTTCATACATGAGCTTCATGAACTTAAGCCTTTGAAAGTTATTCCTTACATTATTATAAATCCACAATATATTAAAATATATGAAACTTCCAACAATATGACCTAATAAATAATATATTTGAAAAAAATAAAAGTAGAGATGTTTTTTGCTTACCAACCTTGTAAAGCTAATATTTTATTGTTGGATTCTTGTGATGCATGTTATAGTTACTGACCGATCTCTAGCAAGTATATTAGATCGGCTAGTAATATAGGAAAATATAATTTATACCCAAAATATCGTAGCCGAGAGAACATAAATTGCTAAGTAAAATATCTTTCAGTGAACTAAATTAATCTGATTATTTCCCAAGTTTTAAATTAAGGGCAAGAATTAAATAAAATACCATGAAAACAAAACTAAAACCAAAACTAAGATTAAATAAACATAAATTAAACACAAATCAATAACTAAAACACTTCTGCTAAAGGAACTATCTACCTCAAATTCTACTACAATTACCTAGATTAAAGGTAACACAAGCAATTATGGGAAAACTAGTGAAAATAAACACAATTATCTTATTTAGAAAATCATTCTAAGAATTAAATCCTTTGTTTAGGAATAATCTAACACCTAGCATAAATATCCAATTTTAAACTCCTAAACTTTCATTATACCATCTCGAGAGAGATCCAAATCTAGCCCATTCTCAATTCAAAATTCTTAAATTTAAATCAACTCATGAAGAATAAATCATTGCCTTAATTCTTAGAATGCAAAAATACATCGATATGAGAAAAATAATCTAAGAACATGCATATCATAAATCATAAGTAAATTGATAATTAACCATTTATTCAATACAACAATCATGAACACAATCATAAGTTAAGATAAGAATTAGCATTGGAATTAAGAAATAATATCTCAGATTGAAATTAAGCTCAAATTCAAGTTTTTACAATAAAAGTATGAGGGATAAAGAATTACTCACCAAACATGATAAACATAAAAAAACAAAAATAAAGAGATACAATACTCATAAAGCTTCAAACTTGTTCTTGATGACTTTGTAGTACACTAGTAGAAAGCTTGAGTCTTTAAGAGAATTGAAAACTAAGCTAAAAGAAATTAAACCTAAATTATGTTACTAAAATTAAGAAAAACAATAAAAACCCTAAAAACTAACTAAAGAAAATCCCTATATAATTTTGGCTCTCTTCCAATTCTGGTGTTTAGGTGTATTTTTATAGCTTGAAAAGAAGAAGTTTTAATGGCTCTGACTTCTTATTTAATAAAAGACTTCTTGTTTGTGTAGATAACTTCCTAATTAGAAGAGGAGATAAGTTTAATCGTAATCTGGATTTTTTTACTTGGTAGAGTGAAATATCACTACACTGAGTAGCCTAATGATGGACTCTTCCTTAGATGGATCAGTAGAGTGATAAATCACTCCACCATGCTACTCTTTGCTCCTTTTTATAACCCATTTGGTAGATAAAGAGTCACTCCATCGAGTGGCTTATCTCTGGATTGCCATGAGCAAAATCTTTTTTTTTTGTTTAAAACCTCTAATTGCTGAATTTTTACTTTAGTCCTTGAATTTTCTTCTTTTTCTTCAGTTAAACTCCTAAAAAAACCAAATTAACTAATTAAGCACTTAAATTGTTAACTCAAGAAATAAAATACTAAATTAACTAAATTGACACCAAATTAACACAATAAACACACTAAATACATATTAATAACATAGCATAATTCACACTTATCAACTACTAATAAAGTAGCACAAGTATATCCTTTGAAAGGATAAAGATTCCTTCTAACAATTTCTTTCATCTTAAAACACTATAATTATTCTAATGTGTTGATCAAATATAACTATAATGCCAACATATTAAATCACATGCTTCCAAATGAAAGTAATGAACCAAGCCCAATTAGATTTATTCTCGAACTCAATAACAACAAAAGCAACTGGGAAAATATGTTGTTACCATCAACAGAGATAGCTACAAGAAGTGTTTGTTAGACTTTTCGCATCAAAAAATTTCCATGAATCAACATAATCGGCTTAGAGTGAGGCAGCCTATCAATGGCATGTTTAAAACTCCAAAAAGCCCTTTAAAATTACTTCATAATTGGGATATTGGTTTCTTATAGTACAAATTCATAAATAGTTATAGAATTGTAAATTTGTAAAGCATATAACTAACCTTGTAAACTTTCAAATAGCTTAATGTAATTTCCAAATATAGACTTTGTTGCCCTCATCTTCATATGCCAAGACTTATTGTAGGCAACCTAAAATTGAAATAACTCTTTAATAACAGCAATAATAATTACAATAGGTAGGGTTGAACTATTACTTGTCATCCGTATGATGCAACTGCAAATAATATGCAAGCTCGATTATCTATGATCATTTGAAAGATTACTAGAAAGGTATGAATATGGTTAAATATACCTTGTGATTTTTCAGAAAGGTTTTATCCCTTTTCTTACTGCTTTTCATGTTCATTTGCATCCATCTTCAACCTTTGCCCACCTTAAAATCTAATATTTAGGCTTAGATTCAACAACTCTAAAGTGAACATTTCTCATAATTGAGTACTTTTTCACATAAGATTTTACATCATTCTTGCTATTGAAAACCAAATCTTTTGATGACTCAAAGGTACTATTTATGATGCATCGAAGTCAATCTCTGTATAGTGTTTTGATGGAAAGTTAAAGTTGGCTTTGTTTATCTCCCCACCAACATGTACTGAAGCTAATTGACTAATGTATCATGCATCATAAAACTCTGCACCATCACCAAATTTAAAGTCATCAATTTCTGCACTTATTTTTGCAGTTTTAGCCTCAACATCTTCATTAGGTGAGGGATAATCATTATTCATTACCATATCTTCAAAATTGTTCATGCCTACCAAATTAATTAATAATTTAATTCCAGCATCTATACCACTTGGATTATAAGAAGTTTCTTCATTTGTATGACTATTTAGAGTTTTTCCTTATATTGAATCACTAAGTCAATCATCGACCCATCAACTAATAGACTGCCTTGCTAACTTGGACTCATATTTGACCTTTAGGCAACTAATCGTCCTTGATGGTTATGTTCAGCACTGTGATGTGCCTTTGCATTTGATGGATTAAAAAAATTTTGTACATTTGCATGACTACCTGATCTATTGCCAAATATGGATTAACTTAACAAATCACTAACTTATTGACTGAATAACTACTTAGTTTAACTTATAGGCGACTAAATCATAAAGGCATCAAGCATCTAGCTAACTGATAAGTGTATATGACTATGTCATAAGCTATCAATCTTCTCCCTTCCAAGCAAGTCATTATCCTATTGATTGATAGGCTATTTAAGTTGAATGGTACCAACATCTCCTCACTGGCTAATTGATCATCAATGTTGGATTTGATCCATATTTTATATTGCATCTTCAGCTAATTGAAAAAACGTATTCCTAGTCCTAGCACATTTATATTTTAATCTACAAAAATTGATTAAAAAACATTTTAATACCTTATTAATTAATCAATTGCCAATGTTGATAAGGACTAACATCATTTACATAGAATTGTTGAGTTGCCTTAATGTTTTCTATGTGCAATACATTATTTGCATCTTGAGCAACTGGTATATATGTAGGTAGATTAGCTCTTATACCCCCCTTATGCACTACAATAACTAATTCCACCCAGGTATAATCATCATATCTTCTTAAATATTCATATATCATCTCTATGTCATCATCATCTACCAAATCCACTTATGTCCAACATAATGATCCATGGTTGTCCATTGGACTCTTGTATATAATTTTAGAAATTACGTTGTTAATACCTAAACCTAATTTAATTATGTGGATCAATTCAGAAAGAGTTAGCTTATTTCTAATTCTCAGCCTCATTATAATGACATTTGTACCAAAAATATCATATTGAAAATCTATCACTTCATAACTTATTTTCCCTCCCGTTTGCAAATAAAAGTTGGCATATGCTGATATCTTCAATTACCTATAAGTCAAAATATAAGTATACTATTTTTTATTATAATCTTTTTCACAATTATATATTTTATCCATAAAAAACCATAATTGATGCCTAAATAATAGTTTATTTCTATGTATTATAAAATAACAACAATAATAAAATTTCCAAAATTATAAATAATGAAGTAATTAATATTATTACATATTATTATTGCACATGTTTAAATTACATAATAATATTACACAATATTGGTACATAATTTATTTACATTTTCATTGATATAGGCCCATTATTGTTTTATTATGTGTTAATGAAAACAATGTTCAGGCTATTTATTACAATTGTACCATTTATAATAATTTTTTTTTGGTAAACTAGCATCGTATTTGTGAGGTCCTAACATATGCCATAGGAGAATATGTACATGTTTAAGTGGTATTAGTGTTGATACATATGTGGTTAGTTAATAAACTATAGGATGGGACCTAAAGGGAATTACTTTAAAGGATAAGGGCATTATGGTAATCTAATTGTTGATTTTGAGACCTGGGTTTGAATTGGGAAGTAGAAAGTCCGGTGATTCTAATTTTTTTCCCCTAAGATGGAAATACATTTCATGCTTTTTCTTAGGAATTTACTATTAAACTTTGTCTTGCTGCTTTATGATTGATAATAATTTGTGATGTTATTCGCTACCATATTATGTTTATAGCTTTCTTAATGTGATGATTGTGATTGGTGGTTTTTCTAATTATTGCTAAATATTTAATTTCTAGGCTCTTATTTGAAGCCCACTGATCTGTGTCTTTTATCCGCTAATGGCTCAAGTAAAGCCAAGCTTACTATTTATAAAACCCCATTTATAGTTTAGGTACAACCTCGTCATTTTTCATATAAACTCTCTAAAAATAAATCATTGACTATTACATGTAGATAAGAATTCCCATAAACATATATAAAGAGATATAGACAATTGATCCCAATAATTTAGCCAAAACAGAAAAATATAGCTTATGATTTTAAATTTTTGGGGCATTATATTAGCAATTGAACTATATTTTTTCCATTTCTTTATCATTCTTTCAAGTTCTACTTGTATATATTTTGTTCATTTCTAAGTTACCGACTAATATAACACTATTAGTTTAATAATTATAAATGATATCAATTTTGCTTCTTTTCTTGGTAAATTAACAAATATAATGTGCAAAAATCTCTCTACCAAATTCTTTCTACATTTCAAAGAAATTATTAAATGTCTTTTGGATATATCACACATATTAATATAAATTTCTAATTTTAAAATTTCAATACTTTTAAATTATGTACCATTTATAGAGATGGGGTCCTATATATATCTACCTATTTGCTGTTTGTATAAAGAGAAAGTTTGGTAAATTGTGTATCAGTTGAGAAAGATGAAGAAGAAATATTGTGCAGTTTATGTTTTGTTTGTATTAGTGTTATTGATGAATAGGTGTTGGTGTTTGAACTGAAGCCAATTCCCTCCATCCTTCTTGTTTGGTACTGCGACTTCAGCTTATCAGGTACATATGAATTTTACACATATTTCTATATACTTTAATCAGAAATTTTGTGCTCATTTATTACTTACTAATATAAAATTGTCATTTCTCTCTCTCTCTCTCTCTCTCTCTCTCTCTCTCTCTTTCTTTGTTATTTTAAAAATTGACCTTCTTTCTTTCAATGCCAAATGACAAGAAGAGAGAGGTCAAAAATTATTTTCATTATCAAAAACAAGGAGGATAGAACCTACCATTGATTAACTTGTGTATGCCCAAAAATTTCTTTTGTCAATCCCTCATAATTATGTTCCTTTCATTACAAGATTCCATGGAAAATCGTGAACAAAGATGGCTTGGGAAAACCAAATTTGTAGAGATTCTCGTTCATTCTGGCAGATTTTTAGTAGTTTTGATAGGATGTGGAGCTTTTAATTTTGGAAGATAACACTGTTGATGCTATTTAGTATGATATTATTACTATTTTGTTGTTTTAATAGAGATTGTTTGATATTATGAACGTTTTCAATTATTATTATATATATATGTGTGTGTGTGTGTATTTTGCAACGTATTCTGATTTGGAATAAATATATGTTTGTATGTGTGAGATTATTGTTATGTACAGGTTGAAAATAAATAAATAACGATAATTGTATACAGGATTCAAATTTTAAAATACAGCAAAAGGAAAAATTAAATTATGCGCAAATCTGTCGCTAATATGTAATAGATATAATTTAAGAAATAATTAGCAACCAAATTAGTGAAAATATTTCGTCACTAAATTTTACAGCAAATTTATAATTAGCGACGAAAAATGTAGTCGCTAAATATTATTATTATAATTCAGAGACTAATTAGGAATATAAATTAGCGACGAAATTTTTCATCGCTAAATTAGCGACTGATTTTTGAATTCCGTCGCTGATATATTTGCGACTGGCCTTTTAGCGACTGTTTGTTGCAGCGTCGCTAATTAGCAGTTGTTTTGTAGTATGTGTATCTATTAAATAAGGTTCCTAGTAAGGTAATTCCTAAAACTTCTTTTGAGTTATAGACTGGATGGAGACCTAGTTTAATGCAATTGCATGTTTGAGGTTGTCCAGCAGAAGTACAAATTTATAATCCATATAAAAAATGGATTCTCGAACAATTAGTGGTTACTTTATTTGTTATCTTTCAAATTGTAGAGGTTTTACTATCCAAATCATAATTCTAGAATTATTGAAATAGCCAGTGCCAAATTTTTAGAGAATGATGATGTTAGTAGAGGTGCTAAAAATCAAGCTGTGGATATTAATGAAATAAAGGTTAATATTCCATTGCCCATAAATGTTCTTAAACCCACAACCACAACAAAGGTTATTTTTATTTTGGAAGATAAAAATAATTAAGAATAATACTTGTATAAGGAAGAAAAACCCTATAAAAAACCTAGCTTACCACCAGCTGATGCAAATGAACCAATCAGTATAGCTTTAAGTAAACCTATAAGGGTTAGAATATCAGCTATTTATAATGATTATGTGATTTATTTACACGAGCTAGATTTTGATTGTGGTGTTGATAAGGATCTTATTTCATTTTCACAAGCTATCATTAGTGATAAGTTTGAAAAATTGATTGGTGCTATGAAATAAGAGTTGAAATCAATGGCTCAAAACAACATCTAGGATCTTGTAGACTTACCAAAAGGTTTTAAATGAATTGGCTATAAATGGATCTTTAAGACTGAATGCGACTCAAATGACAATGTTGAAAGATATAAAGCTAGACTTGTTGCCAAAGTTTGCACTTGGAAAGATGGCATTGATTATAAGAAGACTTTTCACTTGTCTCAAAGAAAGGTTCATTAAGAATAATTTTTACATAAGTGACTCAATTTGATTTAGAGCTATATTAGATGGATGTGAAAGTAGCCTTCCTGGATGTAGATCTTGATAAGAAAGTTTATATAGATAAACCTAAAAGTTTTTCCATTGAAGGCAAAGAAAGTATGGTGTGTAAATTGAAGAAGTCAATATATGGACTTAAATAAGCTTCTAAGTAATGGTATATTAAGTTCAATAATACCATTACTTCTTTCGATTTTGAGAAAATCACCATTGATCAATGTATTTACCATTAGATTAGGAGGAGTAAGTTTATATTTCCAATTCTATATGTTGATGACATTTTGTTTATTGCTAATGGCTTGGGTTTGTTGTGTAAGACCAAATAATTCATTTTTAAAAGTTTTGAAATAAAAGATATAGGAAAGGCATCCTTTGTGATTGGACTTTCAATATTATTTAAGAGATTATGAGGTTTATTAGAAGTGTCTTAGAAAGCTTGTATTGAGAAAATAATGCTCAGTAAGTGTGGTTAGTTTGATATACCTACAAACTTATACTAGAATCGATATCAGTTTTGCTGTAGCGATGTTGGGTAGACATCAAAGTAATCCTAGTATTGATTATTGGAAAACTACAAAAAAAGTGTTGAGATACCTTCAAGGAATAAAGGATTACATGTTCATTTATAAAAGGTCTGATCATTTAGAAGTGATTGGATATTCAAATTCAAAATTTGCT
Source organism: Excoecaria agallocha (assembly GCA_037975025.1). Lineage (NCBI taxonomy): Eukaryota > Viridiplantae > Streptophyta > Magnoliopsida > Malpighiales > Euphorbiaceae > Excoecaria > Excoecaria agallocha. The sequence continues at coordinate 80,058,927 of CM075807.1, forward strand.
AAATATTTTTTATTGTAAAAACTCAACATTTGGCTATTTGTTCCTATTAGCTAAAAGTGCAATCTCATGAAAAAGTGCCAAATAGTCTATCATTGCTTCACCCACTATAAAAGCAGATTTTGTAGCTTGTTAGGAGGCTAAAATTCATGCATTATGGTTGTAAAACATTATTTTATGGCTTGTGGTTGTTGATATAGTAAAGCCTTTAAAAATTTATTATGATGATTTTGCAATGGTTTTATTCTTTAAAAATGACAAATATTTCAAAGGTAAAAAACACATGGAATTAAAGTATTTTGTTGTTAAATAGGAGATTCAAAAACAAAGAGTGTATGTAAAACATATTTGGAAGGATCTCATAGTTGTAGATCCTCTAATTAAAGGTCTACAACCAAAAACATTCAAAGAACATGTGCTTAGGGTGGTTTTGGTAATATTGATGATTGATAATGATGTTTTATCACTCTTAAGCTCAAAGTGATATGTTTCTGAATTTTATATTTCTCATTCATTATGTTTATATATACATAATTGTTTGATTAAGAAATTTGTGTGCATTTTCATAATAAGGATGTGGACTATATGTTATTTGTATACAACTTATGAAGTTAGCATAATAAGTTCTTAATAGTAATGGTATATGGAAGGGAGTATACGACTGTATTGAATATGATCACCATAACCCACATTATGTAATTTGTTATGTGAAGGTGCTTATGGTGTTAATAGTTTATAAGGTTTAATTTTTGCTAGTCTTATGTTATACTACTCAATGTAATGATAAAACATCAAGACAAATGGAAAAATGTAAGAAATATGGCCTAATATTATGACCAATATTTTATAGGCCCACATTAAATTAGGTTTAGGGTATTTTTATTTAATAGCATGTTAAATCTTAATCGACAATTTAGTACTTGATGGATATACAAAATTTAAAGTTAACAAATAAAAAAACTAGTTTTCTCTGCCCTAAAAAAGTTTAAAGATGATTTATACATGAAAAGCTTTTTACTACTCATTAATTGCTTATCAACAAAATATGGTTAAGAAAATGATGTCAAAAACTTAATTTCATAATAGATTTTGGCAAGATGGCAAGATTTACTTATTAATTTTGATTTCGAGATTGAATTCATTAAGGGGAAAGATAATAGTTTACTTGATTTTCTTTCTCATAAGAAAGTTTTAACGAAAGCCACATTATCAATGAAAACTTAATTGTCATTAGAAAGTTCTTAACAAAATTCTTCACTTACACATCCTTTAATTAGGACCATATCCAAACCTTTATTCCTTGTATCACCTTCTTTTCCTCCACTTCAAAGAACTCAGACCTTTTCACCTTTTGCACCTCCTTAACCATATTCATCAGCTTTAGCTTTTCCTTCTTCTCCTATTTCTCCTATAGTACATTCTCCTTCTACTAAAACTTCTTCACCTTATCATTTGAATTAGAAAATATTATTTATTAAAATCTTAAAACCAGAGGAACTTAGCATATCAGAAAACCAAAGTTTTTATAGGTTGATCGACTATGTTTTCCCTAATAGTTGGCATTTTCATTTAGAAGATCAGAGTAAAACATGAGAGTATTATGAAGCCATACTAGTAGACATTGAGTTAGTAGAAATAGAACACCACTATGATGAGAGAGATAAAAATAGAATTACTTATAGTAAGGTTAAGATTATCCATGTAATTACTCAATCAGAATGGGGATCAAGGCCCTACCAATTGAAGGTATTATCAGGATATCCTCTCAAATTAGTATATAGCTATTAAGATTATCAAGACATATGGTACTAAGCATTCTGATTAAAGAATTTTCAACATTTATGGTTATTTTACTTTTTATATAAATTTGGTAGTATTCTCCCGAATTGGTTCATCAAATGGTTTGGTTACTTTGGCTTAATTACTGAAGTAGCTACATTCCAAATTAGGGAAGCTTTTATCAAATTTACAACTTACTGCAACCCAGGTGCTCTAAATAATCTTTTAAAATATTGTGTAATGTTCAAGGTTTCATGGATTGTTTTATAGACCTATCACATTTCTAAGCAGATTAATCTGTTACCAATTCTTTTTTGAGAATTTTGAGTAAAATGGTGGTACAATTTTGATGTCAATAAGGTCGATAGGCAAGTAGTTATCAGTTATTTCAAGCGGCCAACATCTACATCTTTATCGTTAACTTTTTCAATAGGATTTGTTGTTGATAAAAATCAAATTATCAATTTATTATCTTCAAAATCAACAGAAGAATAATTCAATTCTATTATCAATTGAATTTCAACTAAAAGGACAAACTCGTCAGAATGCAGTACTCCTCCTCCTCGTCATGCACTTGAAGATTCTCAAGATCCATTTAAAGATGTAGAATTATAAAGTATAAGGACTCGTATGATGTAATATATAAATGAAAAGAAAAAAATGAAATGTACATAAAGTAAAGATGCAAATGAAAAAGTAAACGTAAAAAAAAAATTAATGTGGAAAAAGATAAAGTCAACAAAATTAAAAAAGTCTTAAAAGACTTCAATAGTGATCTCTAAACATTCACTTCACCCAACAAAGTTTTCAAAAGCTTTAAAAGCTTTACCTTTCTCATTTTTCAAAAGATAATGCTTACCTTTCAACCAAACTTATCTTTTTATCTTTAATCCGACATAAAATACTATTTCAAAAGATTAGTTATTATTACTAGTTTCAATTTTTCAACATTCATCATTTCAAAAATACATGTTTTAAAAGTAAAAAGTATTTCTCTTATCTATAACAATATTAAGAAGCATATATTCATCAAGATTTATCTCGAAGCCTTATCAAAAGCCTTATTTCAAGGCAAGTATTTATTTTCAGCAGGCGACCTTATCTTTAAGTAATTATCACAAGGATTAATCATCAACTTTTTTCAAGTATATAAGAAGGTATTTTCATTAGTTACACTCACGAGTTCTTTAAAGAGTCTGATATGACCATAGGGAGCAAGTCATGATGATTTCATCAATCAGCATCACAAGCATAAAATACTCATCCTTTTGGAAGCAAATGAAAAATTTGGCTAACTTGTGTCATAAAAGCCTTATGCAACTTTGGGCTTTAATCGTACAAGTCATGTGCTTTATTTAAAAGTTACATGACTTATTTAAAGTTGTATCTTAATGGGTTTAAGGGGATGTTTTGTTTAGTTTTTAGTTAGGGCTTTTAATTCATTAAGTTTAGTTGGATTATTGAATAAGTGAGGCCTTATTTAAGTGGCCTACACGCCACCTTCACTAAAGCCCATCATTTTGGTTTTGTTTTAACTCTTTAAGTAGGAGGATGGGCTTGTTTTGTCTTGTAAAGCCCAATAAAATTCGGTCACATCTTGTTTAAGGCCTTTTTAGGGGTTATTTTAGCTTCTAAGGTTGATCTATTACTTCTTAAAGAGGTTATTAGACTTGTTTAGGAAGTAAAGTGTCTTTAGAGTTCTTGCTTAGCCAAAATTCTTTAAAGAGATTGTGAGATTGCTTGCTTTCTTTTCTATTGCAACAAGAATTAGGATTACTTATCAATCATTTGATTGTGGCATTTTCTTATTCTTCTTATCCCGATTATTTGCGTTTCTATTCACGTGTTGTTTGGGGGTTCAATAGGGAGGGTGTTTATCTTCTTTGTATTTTGAGATCAAATTGTATGTTCAAGGGGTTTCAGGTTCTTTAACCTTTGGTTCCACATCATTCGGTATCAGAGCCAAAAGTAAGGTAAATTCCTATTTATCTTAGTGTTAGGTTTGTATTTCTTTCTTTGATTTTCTTTATATGCATGCCAAAATTAGTATTAGTAACATTATGATTTTTGTGTTCTTTGTGTGTTTAAATTAGCTTTGTTCTTTACATACGTTTGTTCTTGATTCATTGAAAAATCTTTTTGAAACCAAATCTTAGTAGTCTTTTGTTTAGTTGTTATTTCCATTAAAAAATGTAGGTACTGTTCATCATCACTGGTCATCGACACTGTTCATTAAAAAAATAGAAAAAAATAAAGAAGAGAGAAAAATGTGAAAGAGAAGAAAAATAGAAGAAGAAACAAATTAAAGAGAAATTGAGCAAGGGTAGTTTATATAGCCTAAAGAAAATCCTAATCCTTTCATAAATGGGAAAAACTAATCCTTTTTGCTTTAGGATTGGGAAGGGTAGCATTTACACCTTTTTCAAACATATTTGGGAATCCTTTAAAGAGTAGGAAAATTAATCCTTATTGCTTTGGATTTAGGTTTTCAAAAATCCTAATCCATATCTAAATTGGAATTACAATCCTAATCTTAGTTAGACAAGGATTTCTACTTGGCAAACAATTGTGCTATCCATTTATTATCCATTTATGCCAATCATTTTTTTATGATTTTTTGAAAACTTTTCCATCATTTGTGCAACCATTTTTGGAAACTTTTCCACCATTTGTGCAACCATTTTTGGAAACTTTTCCATCATTTGTGCAACCATTTTTTGAAACTTTTTCCATCATTTGTGCAACCATTTTTGAAAATATTTTCCACCATTTGTGCTATCATTTTGCCATCTTTTTGCCATCACTTTTCCACCATTTTACATACAACTTGACAAACTAATCAAGCTTGTTACATTATTCGACATAGTGAATAAATTAGCTCTAAATTGATTTGTTTTGCATGTTTTCTACTTTATTTAGTTTAATTTGGTATTCTTGTTGATTTTTTTTTGGGTAGAATAACTAGGTTATAAATTTGGTTTACTTTATAGTGAATCAAATTCATCCATTTTATCCATATTGTCATTTTTTTTATTCTTGTTGCTTATTTTTTTGTTTTAAGCTAGCTTTTGTTCCATTTCCATTATTAGAGTATCTTTGCTTGTCCAATACTCTAATTTGATTATCATCAAGTGGTACACCACTCTTGTCCGTGTATCACCTCCATTGTGTCTAGAGTCTTTTTTTTCTAGTTTTGAGATATCTTTTGTTGTTAGTATTATTTCCTTGTTTTTCTTAAACGTGTTCAAGTTTGATTTGTGATTTGTATTCTGAAGTGTAATTTTGAAGTTGCAAGCTTGAGAGGAAAAAGGCAAGAAAGTGAGAGAACATTAAGAGGGTAAAAGCAAAATTTCAAGTGAAACACGAGTGAATGTGAGGATGTCTTATTACAAGTCCAAGAGAAATTTACATCAAGATGAAAGGAATACATTTAAGGAAGATATAAAGTTGTTAAGGCAAGACCTTAATAATATAAAATGGTTGGCTAGACAATATTTCGAACCATGCATTAGAATGGAGGAGAGCAAAGTGAAGAGAAAGACGGAGAAAGTTATCATAGAAGAAATAATTTGTGAACCTGAAAGGGGTGATATAGATATAGGTTTTGATAGTGAGGTTACTCAAAACTATGAAGAGGATGTTGTTGATGAACTTGATGAGGAAAAAGAGATTTTGGGTGAAGTTGAAGAAATGGAGAATGTGGTTAAAAAGGTGAATGAGGTTGTTTTAGAGGTGGAAGAGAATAATGATGTTGTGTATAATAAAGAAATAATTGAAAGTGAAGAAACTATCGATTGTTTGAATGTAAGTGAAGAAGTTTTCTTAGTTGAGATTGAAGATTCATAAGTTACAATTGATTCTCTATTAATTAAGGAGAATGATGTGCACATGGGAAGTGAAGAAAGACAAAATCATATCATTGTATTAATTACTAACCATGTTTTCCATAGCCCTTTTATTTATAACTTGCAGGATCATGATGAGTTCTTTAATGAAGAAGCATTCATACTATTTCCACCAATGTCGAAGATTATTTATGAAGATGAATGTATTCCTCAAGTGTCAATTCCCAACTATTGCAAGACAAAGATTCAAGGATGAATCTTTTCTAAAGAGGGAGGGAATGATACGACCATAGAGGGGCAAGTCATGATGATTTCATCAATAAATGTCACAAGCATAAAGTACTCATCCTTTTTGGAAGCAAATGAAGAATTGGGCCAACTTGAGTCATAAAGGGCTTATGCAACTTTGGGTTTTAATTGTGCAAGTCATGTGCTTCATTTAAAAGTCACATGATTCATTTTAAGTTGTATATTAATGGGTTTAACGGGTTGTTTTTTTTAGTGTTTAGTTAGGGCTTTTAATTCATTAAGTTTAGTTGGATTATTGAATAATTGAGGCCTTATTTAAGTGGCCTACATGCCACCTTCACCAAGGCCCATCATTTTGGTTTTGTTTTAATTCTCTAAGTAGGAGGATGGGTTTGTTTTATCTTGTAAAGCCCAATGAAATTCGGCCACACCTTGTTTAAGGCCTTTATAGGGGTTGTTTTAGCTTCTAAAGGGGATCTATTACTTCTTAAAGAGGTTATTATACTTGTTTAGGAAGTAAAGTGTCTTTAGAGTTCCTAAAGAGGTTATTTGGCTTGTTTAGGAAGTAAAGTGTTTAGGATTTTAGTATAAATAACTTGTTATGAGTTGTAACAAAAAAAAAAGATTTGAATCAAATTATAAACTTTTGAGAGTTTTCTCTTAGCTTAGCCAAAATTCTTTAGAGAGATTGTGAAATTGCTTGCTTTCCTTTCTATTGTAATAAGAATTAGGATTACTTATCACTAATTTGATTGTGGCATTTTCTTATTCTTCTTATCCCGATTATTTACGTTTTCATTCACTTGTTGTTTGGGGATTCAATAGAGATGGTATTTGTCTTCTTTATATTTTGAGATCAAAGTGTATTTTGGATTCCACATCAGAGTCTCCTTTCATAACCTTTAAAAGTAAAATATTCAAAATAAGAGAGAAGAATAAAAACCTCCTTGTAATATCAACCTCCCTTTATAATAAAACCTTAGATTTGCAACTTATATTTTCAAGAGCTTGTACTTATACTCCTTTAAGCTTAACCAAAACTCCTACTTGTATATTATCATCAGATTATAATTTATCAAGTATTTTATTTTAATTATATCTTGGTGTATAGATAATTTATCAAGTATTTTTTACTCCTTTAAGCTCAACCAAAACTCCTACTTGTGCAATTAATTTTGATAATGATACAGATATGTTTTTACTAAAAAGGGAATTAATTAGTTTAAAAGATTATTTAATTAAAGAGCATGATGATTTTCATTTAAATGAATTTTGTAATTGTCAAGATTTTCTTAAGAAAATAAATTTGATTGATATTTTAATTGATTTTGTTCCCAATATTCCAGTAAATCATTTTCCTAATTTATAAAAATTTTAAATAATGAATAAAGAACAAAACAAGATATAAATTACAAGAAGGATATGAAAATATTTGGAATGTTAAACAAAATATTTGTGAATTTAATAATCAGATAACTAGATTAAAAGTTTATCATATAGTTTATCATCATTTATTTCATGAACTTAATATGTGTGATTGTAGAGATTTTCATCAAAATATAAAATTAATAAATTTAATATTAGAATTTTTTAAGGCTTTAGTAGAACTTTAAAATGAATAGACTAAGAGAATATGTAATTGAGATCCAAGTTAGAATTACTAATAGAATATAATACAATAGAGAGTTAAAAATTCAATTGAAACAAGAAAATAAAATTAAAAGATTTATAGAAATATTTGAATTAACTCCAAATTATAATTTGTATCAAAGAATAGAAAGCTTAGAATTTATGATAAAAATAAATAATTCGAGAATATAAATATTGAAAAATAAAATAAATAGGATACCTTTAGGTTAATAATATGGAAACTATTAATTAGAAAAATGATCTACTGGATTGTAGAGATTTTAATCGTAATATAATTTTAGTAAATCTAATGTTAGAATTTTTTAAGGCCTTAATAGATCGTTAAAAAATGGATGATACAAAATGTATTTATAGACATGCTTATAATCAAATAGATGTATTATCTTTAGAAATAAAAATATTAAAACTTAAAAGAGAAAGTATAAAAAATGAAATAGTTGTTGATTTAGAAGAATTAATGTCATTCCTTGCTCAAGGATGGTATGAATTAATTAAAGATTATGTTAATATGATAATGCATAATGAATATTTAATAAGTAGATACAATAGAATACTTAATGAGATACCTTTAGGTTGGTTATATGGAAAATATTAAAAAGAAATTTAAAGATACATACAGATTAATAAATAAATTAAAGAAAGAATTAAAAATATTTGAATCTAGATTATCAGAATTAAAAGCAAACCTAATAAGAATAAAAATTTTAAATTTAACCCCATTTTAGATTATTATATTATTTTAGAAAATATTAAATATATAATCAATAGAAATAAATAGTTAATTAGGAAATTAAAAAATAATAAAAAATCAATACCTATATGTTAAATATTCATATATAAACTATAACTCTATCATAAATTAATAAATTAAATAAAACAATTACACCAAGTTAACCCGATCAAGTGATTTTGGTATCAGAGCCTACTTTTCTTGACTTTTTATCTTTTTCCACATTAATGCTTTATCATCATCATCATCATCATCATCATCATCATCATTATTATTATTATTATTATTATTATTATTATTATTATTATTATTGTTATTATCATCATCATCATCATCATCATCATCATCATCATCATCTATAATTTTACATCTTCAAATGGATCTAGAGAATCTTCCAATGCATGACGCAGAGGAGGACTATTGCCTTCTGATAAATTTGCCCTTTCAGTTGAAATTTGATTGATAATAGAATTCAATTCTTCTTCTGTGGATGCTAAGGATAATAAATTGATAATTTGATTTTTATCGGCAATAAATCCTATTGAAAAAGTTGACAATGAAGCTGTAGACGTTGGTTGCTCGAAATAACTGATAACTACTTGCCTATCAACCTTATTGGCATCAAAACTGTCCCACCATTTTACTTTAAATTCTCAATAATGAATTATTTAGAAATGTAATATGTCCACGAAATAATCCATGAAACTTTGAACATTACATGATATTTTAAAAGATTGTTTGAAGCACCTGGGTTTTAGTAAGTTGTAAATTTGACAAAAAGCTTCCCTATGGAATGGAGCTACTTTAATGATTAAGCCAAAGTAACCAAAACATCCGATGAACCAATTCGGGAGAACGCCACCAAATTTATGTGAAAAGTAAAACAACCATGAATGTTGAAAATTTCTTAAGTAGAATGCTTGGTACCATGCTTCTTGATAATCATAATAGCTATATACCAATCGGGGAGGATATCCTGGTAGTGTCTTCAATTGGTAAGGCCTTGATCCCTATTTTGATTGAGTAATTACATGAATAACTTAACCTTACTATAAGTAATTCTATTTTATCTCTCTCATCATAGTGGTGTTCTATTTCTACTCTACCTATATGGCTTCATAATACTCTCATGTTTTACTTTGATCTTCTTAATAAAAATACCAACTATTAGGGAAAACATAGTTTATCAACCTATAAAAACTTTGGTTTTCTTATATGCTATGTAGCACCCTTACCCTTTAACCACTACATATCACTTTATCTTTCTCATTTTGCAAGTTTAAAAGTGCAACTTAAATATAAACCAACTATACAGAGAATATATATTTAAACTTAATACATAAGAGTGCTACACTATTAAAACTTTACTGCATACTTAAGAGTATTTTTAAACAATACATTATTTACATCTATTAATCATCTATACATCACATCCTTGTCAAAGTAAATAAGAATCTCGTAATCAAAATGCATTCAACAATAGACTATACTTTCAATCTCTCTCTCTTGTGTTGGCCATCCCGCTACAGATATCATTCCAGGGAAAAATCCTTACTTGTAACCTACATGGATGAAACACCCGTGCTAAGCTATAAAGCTTAGTAGGGAAATAAAAACATGTGGATGACCCTTTTAAAGGTGGTTAAGATGAAAACCCATATATACACATCTTAAAGCAAATAAACCAATCATTATAAACCATATTCACAATAATCTACCATAATTATATTCTCTTTTACTATACTTATAACCAATATCAATACCTATTGATATTTCCTTTGCTTATCAATTTATTACCTTTATCATTATTCATTCATTACTTTGAATCCTATACATCAAACTTACTTTCTAGATTTCTATATGTTACTCTTGACCAATTACTTTGAATTATTAGTTGTCAAACATTGATGACTATATTATTCATGTATTAATATCAATTGCCAAACATTTTAATAACTATGCCATATTTATATCACTTATTTACAAATATTTATATATACTTCATCTATACTTTATGAGTTCCCACATTTTGATTTTAGTGATCACTTTGATATACTTAACTATCTTAGAAACATGGTATTGTATTCAAATAAATTCTATTCCTTATATATATGTATAATATATTCCATGTATAAGATGCATTCTCATTCATTTGAATACTTACTATTTTTATTAAACTATTATATCTTTACCTTGTATATTTTTCAACTTTTGAGGCATTTCAATATTACCATTGCTTCATTAGTAATCACACTCAGCACACATTATATATATACATTTATTTAACATATAATCAATGGATTAGAAAATCCTGACAAATCTAACAACCTTACGTAGTAAATAATAAAAGCATTTGAAAAGCTTAACAGTTAACTTAGCATGCTTGTATTGTATACCGACTGAGAATTATTCATGCATTTAACTCATTTAAGCAATTTCGAGTATTTGGAACCAACTATAAATAGTATACATATCATGTGTTACTTGGTAACCTCTCTTTATTTAAACTTATGAAATAATACAAGAAAATCATGTCAGACATGTAATCAAGCAATATCCTTAACCCTTATATGATGCTTGCTTTGTACTTTATACTTTAATGTTTGTACTATACTTAGAGTTTAGCCTGTCTAAGTTCAAAAGCTGGATAACGGGATCAATGGATACCCGAGGGTATAAAAATGGTGGATATCCAAAGATATCAAAACTATGGACCCAAATGGGGTCGACTGTACGGTGGACCGATCAAATGGACCCAAATGAGGTCAACTAACAACCCAAATGGGGCTGTGCATGATCCAATAGGATCAACTGTACTTTAAACCTAAAAAGGTCAACGGTGGCAGCTACAATATCCCTATAGGCGCCTATCTGTTCACAATTGAACTCTAATTGCAGGCAATACTTTATTTAATTTTCTTTTCATATATCATGTAATGTGTTATACCTGTTCAGGTGCTCATCATAAAACATGCCTTGTTATAAGAACTTTGCACAATAGCACATCATATGGATGTGATCATGTAAAAAGATTCATAATCACAAGTATATATATGTCTATATACATGTATTCATATAGGCATATAACAAGACAAGTACTTACTATTAAGCATATGTCATCACATTATGTACTTTAACATATTATCAATAAGGCACTATATGTGAACATGATCATACTAATGTATTTCTTTCTTTCATAGTATAAGTACATGTTGAAAAACATATTTACTCTTCATAGGAGTACATACATATAAATAATTTTGCATAGAACAGGCAAGTATTTAATTTCAATCACATATGCATATTTGATATAATTGTCAGCAATCTTTACTTAAATACATATGTGAACATGTATATATGTATATATATTTAGGGACTTTTATCAATAATCATATCACATGTTATATCCAATACAATTTGTTATCATATAAACACATATTTAACATAACTATATTTAAAGCATATATAGAAAACAAATTGAAATTCTACCTACACAAATCTGCATAGGGGCAGCATTCTGGGCCCAATTTGTGAGCCACTTATGATTTTGAAAACGTCATTTTTAGGCTTAATAACCTTCTACAATCATATTCCCCTTTGTGTTTAGTTTCCAAAGCATCAAAATTCACCTTAATATCTTATCTATAGATTGCGATATATGAGAAAAACTATAGGCTATTCATAGAACCAAAAAATAGTGTTTGTTACCACTTATAAAAATTCATAGAATAAAATTAAGAAGGAATTAGACAAACATTTCTTCATCAACGTTATACTTCCATGTCTCTAGTTTTACCAGAATTTTACTTTGTAGCATTTTAACAACTCTTCCAAAAGTTATGTCCAATTTACTAAGGTTTGTTCCCTAACAGTACATCCAATCCCTACGAATTTCAAGTAAACATTTGACAGGCTTGCATATGATTTTAATTCATACTTCCTACATACAAAATGTGAATTTAGGAGTCTATTATGCATAGGAGTTAATCTCATAACATTATGACCATTGTACACAAAGATATGTCATTTTTACCACAAATTGTTCCATAATTAGCTTGTATGGATGTTTCTTTAGTAGACACTTGCAATTACATTAAATTTAAGTTGTAGATAAACTTATGGTATAATAGGAGTTAAGCACACAATTACATTTATTCCAACCCTAGTAATAGTATGGCAACAATATTCAGGTGAGGTAGCTATAGAGGCTTCAATATCGATAAAATACAATTACAAAATAAATTGCTTTCAATATTATCAAAGTCGATACACTATGACTATCGCTATAATCTTTTCTTTTTATGAAGGAAATTATATTATTTCTACTTTTTCACATAAATCTAAGCCAATTTAAAACATAATCTATTATTAATATCAACTTATCTTATATATACCTCATCATCTCTCTTTATTATGAAATCAATTTTACTATATTGCACTCCTAAACACTTTATATTATTTATGCTATCTATACTTTCTATACGTTGCCAAGCAATTAAAACTCTAAATCATTTAATGGCACTTATTAGAATATACTTAATGCTATGACATTAGACTCTAATTTGATACATAAAGACATCAACATATAATTACTCTCATATAATGACAAGCTATTAATAATCATTAAGCTCAATTATATACTTTCATTTATGTACATATCTATGTCATACTATAGATTAAATTATTAAGTTAAATTAATATAAAAACCCTTAGTTCCTACTTTATATATATTATAATTATCCATTAACATGCTCATCCTGGTAAGCTTGTTGATTGAGAACTTGTTAATTGAGTCCTTAAGTGATTAACAATGTATTTGCAATTATTCCATCATGCTAAACAAACTCACTCTTTACTGTTCACTATCCAATTTTTACATAATATTTTTCACATGGAAAACGACATTTTTCAGGAAATTTTTATTCTCCACAATTGATACTTAAGATCTTAACTATATACTATAAATATTTCAAGTCATTTTGTTGTATATCCCAGGAGTTATAACATAAGAAACACCTACTGCTCCAATGACCCGTCAAATGCAAAAGGGCTACAGTTTTGGGCATTTTTGAGGACCTTAGAAGCAAAATTGCATTATTGTTATTTCTATAACATTTGTAGACACAGAAGTTCCGGTTCTATCCCAACTAGAATCATAAAATTTGGAGTTTAAAAACTCAAATTTTGATCAAAATAGTCATTGGAGGTCAATCCGAATTTTTGGACAACACTTTCACATTAATGCCTAATATCTTAATTCAAGTCAATATACTTATAAAATCCATAATCAACACAAGTATTAATGCATGCAAGAAATAATAGTTCCCAAACCTGAAATTAACTTCAACTTCTGTAACAAATCTTTTCTTTTACTCTTGTAATCTTCTTCTTCTTAATGATTTACACCACTTTGTTCTTGAATGACCAACATGCAATGAAATTTCTTCAAGAATACTTAGAGAGATTGTAGAATAATGAAATAAATAAGAGAAATTCTGAAATTTCTCAAGCAATGTATGTCCCTTTCTCTATCAACACTAATATTTCTCTTTCTTTCAACCAAATTCAGCTTTTATAATAGAATGAAAATTCTCTTTTTGGTCCTTCAAAATTTTGCATGTCACACTAAGTTCCCTCCTTTATTTGTATGTTACACAATGTTCCACTCATTTTTTTCTTTTCTTAAATCAACCTCACCTTTATAGCCCTTTTTCATAATTTACCCCTTCAAGTTTCATATTAACAAATTGACCCCTAAATTTTCATCCTCTTTTAATTTATCCTTCAAACTATATTATTATTACTTGACTATTGTATCCCCTATCAGAGGCAATTTTCTAAGTTCAACTTATAAGCAATTTTTGACCTTGCAAAAAGTGATATTAACAAAAGTAGTCTCCTACAAACTTATTACACTATGTTTCTAGTTTCTAAAACATCAAGAATTGTCCTCATAGCATTTGTAGATTTTATGATATTTACAAAATACCGAGGTCTGTTCCTAGTGACTAGGTTGCAAACTGTTCTGGATTTTATGCTTAAATATAGCCTAGTTACAGACATATTTCAAACTTTGTTTCTTTATATGAAATCTAAGTATCACTACAAAAAAACTGGGAATTAGCGACGGCATTTTCCGTCGCTAATTGCCAAAATTCCGTTGCTAATATAATTTAGCGACAGCGCGACGAACAGTCGCTAATAGCCCAGTCGCTAATATATTAGCGACGAAATCTAAAATCAGTCGCTAATTTAGCGGCGAAAATTTCCGTCGCAAATTTTTCTTTTCTGTCGCTAATTTATATTCCTAATTAGTCGCCGAATTATAATAATAATATTTAGTGACTAAATTTTTCGTCGCTAAGTCCGTCGCTAAATCCAAATTTAGTGTAAAATTTAGCGACGAAATATTTGTCGCTAATTATTTGTTAAATTCTAACGTTTATACTGTAGCGACGGTTGCTGTCGCGAATCCGTCGCTAAATTATTGCATAATTTAAGTTTTTTGATATATTTAAATTTGCATCCTGTACACTATATAAATAATTTTATATTTTCATATATATATATATATATATATATATACATAATTTATAATGAATTCATTACAATAAATAACAATATACAATACAAAGTATTGCTTATACAATCCATTTCCCTAAAACACAAGTAATTAATAACAAAATATCCAATCTAACATAATAAATTCGATTTCTTATCCCAATTTTATCATTACAAATAAGAAAACTGGAGCAAAAACTGGCAATTGGAAAAGGAACTTGACAAGCAGCTCATCATTAGGATTTCTAACACCTCCAGTTCCATGGACTGCCTCAGAAACAAGACCCATCAATCCCACGCTCCTACCTCCATAGACCAAATCAATCCTTCTTTCCACCTTCAATCGTCATTGAAAACCAAACCCATTAACACGTGTCACAAATTCCAATCATCATCTACACAAATTAGTACCTTCAATTAATCAAAATTAAATGAAAATGACAAGAACAGTAATGATAAGCTTCTAGTGGAACAAACGACTTAGAGTCCCTAGTGAGTAAAATAAGCATACTTGAAGCAAACCCCAGAGCAAATATCATGGAAAGTTCAAGTCTTTGAATTCAAGCAAGGCCAACACATGACACATATACAACTATCTACTTCCTCTAGTGCAGCAAAATATCATAGACGCTATAAAATTCATATAAGAATGGAACTATAATATACATGAACAAAATATAGAATGAAAATGCTTCTTTTAAAATGTTAACACTTACTTTACTAAAACTGGTTCATATCCAGTTATAAGCACATCTGTGCTAACTCCTTTAAGACGTAAGTTAGCTAAATAAACCTGTACATATATATAAATTAATGATTTGTAAGCATTTCAAAAGATGTCTCAAGAATGAAGAAATAACGCATTACGACTTACCCTCACAATATTTTGTGCTTCCCTTCCATGTCGTCCTTTGAAAATCGCCTGCCTACATCTCATAACGTGGATGTTAGCATCAATAGAAATATTGCAATGCATATGGTAAGAAAGACAAGTAGAACATGCTCCTTACAATTCTGCTACACGAGCGCCTGAAAAGTTTAAACAAGTAAACCAATCATGGATAGATACATATTATTAAACAATAAATAGTTCAAATGATCTCCTGCACACTCTTTTACGCTAGCCAATTTCCACTATAGGAAGATAAAACTACTGCT